>OY101449.1:84857770-85250270 GCA_956483635.1 Panzeria rudis
GCAGAAGCACGGATATTATTGCTGCTCCGATAAGAAGTGTCCCGTTGATGGATGTGAAGCTAGACACCACAAATTGCTTCACAAATTTAAGAATAATCATATCTTTACCACTCATTCTAGATCAAATGTTGACGACAAAACGTTTTTCAAAATCTTACCTGTTACCTTATATAACAAGGGCATTTCTATTAATACTTTTGCTTTTTTGGATGACGGTTCCAATGTGACTCTTATACAAAAGGATATTTGTGATCAACTTAAGCTAGAAGGAGACATTGACAACCTGTGTCTAAAATGGACTTCGGAAACTCGTCGTGTTGAAGAAGAATCCATGAAGGTTAATCTTTGCATATCAGGTGGTGGTAGGAATTCGAAGTGGTATGAAATTTGTAATGCAAGAAGTATTAAAAACCTTTCTTTACCGGAACAGAGTATTACAAAAAAAGACTTAGATGCCTATCGTCATCTAAAGAATATTCCGCTTTCAACATATGATAAAGTTTCCCCTAAAATCCTAATTGGCTTAAATAATGGCTATGTATGCAATCCTTTAAAGGTTGTTGAAGGTGCTACTACTGAGCCCTCTGCATCCAAAACGAGATTGGGATGGGTTATTCATGGTGGAAATTCGTTGTCCATTGAAAAGACACTAGGTTTTCACAATATACAAGAATGCAGCTGTGAGCATGAAATGGAGAAGTTACAGAAGATAGTATCCGAATACATGTCATTGGAAAATGTTGGACAGAAGTTCGAATTAAGCTCGCCTGAAGAAAAACGTGGGAAATACATACTTCAAGCTACCACTAAGCGTATCGATGAAAAGTTTGAAACTGGATTGCTTTCGAGAGATGACAATATAAGTGTTCCAAATAGTTATCCAATGGCAATAAAACGTCTTCAGTGCCTTGAGAAGAAAACAGATCCAAAACATATACCAATTATAACACAGCAAATCGAAGCGTTAGTAGAAAAGGGTTACGCACGAAAGTTACGAAAAGATGAGGTGGAAGAATCAAACGGAATTATATGGTACCTACCTATTTTTACTGTTTTGAATCCCAACAAGCCAGGCAAAGTGCGATTGGTATGGGATGCAGCAGCAAAGGTAAAAGGAGTTTCCTTAAATTCTTTGCTATTGAAAGGCCCTGATTTGATGGCACCACTACTTTCTGTACTGTATGGTTTCCGATTAAAAAAATTTGGAATATGTGGGGACATCAAAGAAATGTTTCATCAGGTGCTTATTCGCACAGAAGATCAAAACGCTCAGCGATTCGTGTGGCGAAATGGTGGAAATAATAGAGCTTCTGACGTTTATGTCATGCAAGTTATGACTTTTGGAGCTGCATGTTCGCCAAGCTCAGCGCAACATATTAAAAATACGAATGCGATGGAGTTTAAGAATCAATTCCCAAATGCTGTTGATTCCATTGTTAATCATCATTATGTGGATGATTTGCTAGATTGTGCAGATACTGAAATTCAGGCTATTGAATTAGCTAAGCAGGTGGCAACTATTCACAAGAAAGCAGGCTTCTTCATCCGAAATTGGAAATCAAATTCAAAGGCTGTTATGGAAAGTCTTGGTGAACTAGAAGAGCGGAACGAAATGCAGTTTGGTGGCAGTGTAAAACAAATGACTATGGAAAAGGTGTTAGGAATATGGTGGTCAACATGCGATGATAATTTTACCTATTCTTTAAAGCTAAATCGAGTTAATAAAGATGTATTATCCGGTTTAAAACGTCCTACAAAAACTGATATATTAAGGACTCTTATGTCTATCTTTGATCCTTTTGGTTTCCTATCTGCGTATGTGGTTTATTTGAAAATATTGCTTCAAGAGGTTTGGAGAACGACTCAAGGATGGACTGATGACGTAAATGACGATGTCTTTCAAAAATGGTTATCATGGGTTGAACTTTTGCCCAATATTGAAAATGTGAAAATTCCTCGGTGGTTTTCAATCCAACCTAATTCTTCGGTTCAAATTCACATATTTGTTGATGCTAGCGAGTTGGCGTACGCAGCTGTTGCATATTTTCGAGTGACATCTGAAAATAAAGTCGATGTATCTTTAGTATCTGCTAAAGTGAAAGTTGCTCCGAAACAACCATTATCAATTCCACGTATGGAATTGATGGCAGCAGTATTGGGTGTTCGTTTGGGAAATTCAATATGTAGTAATCTCAACATTCAAATTGAAAGACGAATTTTCTGGTCCGATTCTAATACTGTTCTTTGTTGGTTAAACGCAGATCCTCGAAACTGCAAACAATTCGTCATGTATCGAATTGCGGAAATCCTTGAAAGTAGCAAACCATCAGAGTGGAGATATATTCCTTCAAAGGATAATGTAGCTGATGATGCGACAAAGTGGAAGACCGCTTTTAAATTTGATATGAATGGACGGTGGTTTAATGGTCCACCCTTCCTACAAAAAGATGATTCGGAATGGCCCTTAATAAAATCAAAAAATACAAAAGGTTTAGAAGAACTGAGAAGCAAACTTGTTATGGTGCACCATGAAGTAATTGATGTCAACTTAATAGATTTCTACAGATTTTCATCTTGGAAGAGATTACTTCAAACTGTTGTATGCCTTTACACTTTTATGCACAAATTAAAGATGAAAACTTTAAAAAGAAGCAACGAAACATATATAATTCCAAAAGCATCAACACTATATGCAAAGGCAGAAATTTTAATTTACCGCCAAATCCAGTACGAATGCTTTAAGGACGAGTATGCTATTTTGTCAAATAACCAAGGGAAAATTTCACAGTCAAGCGATTTATACAAATGTTCGCCCTATATTGATGATCAAATGGTGATTCGAGTAGATGGAAGAATTGGGTTGACTCCTAGTATACCTGACCACTTCAAGCATCCAATTATTTTATCACGGAATCATTACTGTACGAAACTGTTGATGCAACATTTTCATGAGCAATTTAATCCTCCAGCAGCGCCACATATGGGAGGCAGCTGGGAACGCTTAGTGCAATCTGTTAAAAAAGTATTGCGTCAAATTACTCCCAACTTTGTTTTTAAAGATGAAACGCTTTACAATGGGCTACTAGAATGTGAACGAGTTATTAACTCTAGACCTTTAACGTATGTAGATCTGGAACTATCCTCCGACGAAGCTCTTACCCCAAATCATTTTCTTTTGGGATCTTCGAATGGAAATAAACCGTTGGGTGAATTTTCAAAAGACGACTGTTTGTTGAGGAAAAATTGGAAGAAAATGCAGTATTTTGCTGATCTCTTTTGGAAACGTTGGTTACATGAATATCTGCCAACATTAACCAAACGTACAAAATGGTTTAAGAAATGTATTCCACTTGAAGTTGGCGATATAGTAATTGTTGTAGATCCTAACTTACCAAGAAACAATTGGCCTAAGGGAGTAGTAAAGACTGTTGTCAAATCTAATGACGGTAATATAAGGAGTGCTTTTATTCAAACCAGAGGTGGTATTTTACACAGACCAGTTGCCAAGCTAGCCAAACTCGATGTACAAAAAACAACAGAAGAAGACTGTGTTAGTTAAAATACGATTTTAACGAGGAGGAGGATGTTATGAACAAGTACTTTTTAACTTAACTATTCAAAACTTGATTATCTATTTACCCTTATTTTTAAATTTGAAGTTAGCTTTGAAATTAATTTATTTGAAAAACTTCAGTTGGAAAAAAATATCTCATTGTAAAACTATTAATTTTTGAAGTTAATTATTTCAAAAATAAAAGAAAATTGAAACTGAAAATTTACTTTCGAACAAATAGTTTTATTTCCAACACATACATACATACATACATACATACATACATACATACATACATACATACATACATACATACATACATACATACATACATACATACATACATACATACATACATACATACATACATACATACATACATACATACATACATACATACATACATACATACATACATACATACATACATACATACATACATACATACATACATACATACATACATACATACATACATACATACATACATACATACATACATACATACATACATACATACATACATACATACATACATACATACATACATACATACATACATACATACATACATACATACATACATACATACATACATACATACATACATACATACATACATACATACATACATACATACATACATACATACATACATACATACATACATACATACATACATACATACATACATACATACATACATACATACATACATACATACATACATACATACATACATACATACATACATACATACATACATACATACATACATACATACATACATACATACATACATACATACATACATACATACATACATACATACATACATACATACATACATACATACATACATACATACATACATACATACATACATACATACATACATACATACATACATACATACATACATACATACATACATACATACATACATACATACATACATACATACATACATACATACATACATACATACATACATACATACATACATACATACATACATACATACATACATACATACATACATACATACATACATACATACATACATACATACATACATACATACATACATACATACATACATACATACATACATACATACATACATACATACATACATACATACATACATACATACATACATACATACATACATACATACATACATACATACATACATACATACATACATACATACATACATACATACATACATACATACATACATACATACATACATACATACATACATACATACATACATACATACATACATACATACATACATACATACATACATACATACATACATACATACATACATACATACATACATACATACATACATACATACATACATACATACATACATACATACATACATACATACATACATACATACATACATACATACATACATACATACATACATACATACATACATACATACATACATACATACATACATACATACATACATACATACATACATACATACATACATACATACATACATACATACATACATACATACATACATACATACATACATACATACATACATACATACATACATACATACATACATACATACATACATACATACATACATACATACATACATACATACATACATACATACATACATACATACATACATACATACATACATACATACATACATACATACATACATACATACATACATACATACATACATACATACATACATACATACATACATACATACATACATACATACATACATACATACATACATACATACATACATACATACATACATACATACAATACATACATACATACATACATACATACATACATACATACATACATACATACATACATACATACATACATACATACATACATACATACATACATACATACATACATACATACATACATACATACATACATACATACATACATACATACATACATACATACATACATACATACATACATACATACATACATACATACATACATACATACATACATACATACATACATACATACATACATACATACATACATACATACATACATACATACATACATACATACATACATACATACATACATACATACATACATACATACATACATACATACATACATACATACATACATACATACATACATACATACATACATACATACATACATACATACATACATACATACATACATACATACATACATACATACATACATACATACATACATACATACATACATACATACATACATACATACATACATACATACATACATACATACATACATACATACATACATACATACATACATACATACATACATACATACATACATACATACATACATACATACATACATACATACATACATACATACATACATACATACATACATACATACATACATACATACATACATACATACATACATACATACATACATACATACATACATACATACATACATACATACATACATACATACATACATACATACATACATACATACATACATACATACATACATACATACATACATACATACATACATACATACATACATACATACATACATACATACATACATACATACATACATACATACATACATACATACATACATACATACATACATACATACATACATACATACATACATACATACATACATACATACATACATACATACATACATACATACATACATACATACATACATACATACATACATACATACATACATACATACATACATACATACATACATACATACATACATACATACATACATACATACATACATACATACATACATACATACATACATACATACATACATACATACATACATACATACATACATACATACATACATACATACATACATACATACATACATACATACATACATACATACATACATACATACATACATACATACATACATACATACATACATACATACATACATACATACATACATACATACATACATACATACATACATACATACATACATACATACATACATACATACATACATACATACATACATACATACATACATACATACATACATACATACATACATACATACATACATACATACATACATACATACATACATACATACATACATACATACATACATACATACATACATACATACATACATACATACATACATACATACATACATACATACATACATACATACATACATACATACATACATACATACATACATACATACATACATACATACATACATACATACATACATACATACATACATACATACATACATACATACATACATACATACATACATACATACATACATACATACATACATACATACATACATACATACATACATACATACATACATACATACATACATACATACATACATACATACATACATACATACATACATACATACATACATACATACATACATACATACATACATACATACATACATACATACATACATACATACATACATACATACATACATACATACATACATACATACATACATACATACATACATACATACATACATACATACATACATACATACATACATACATACATACATACATACATACATACATACATACATACATACATACATACATACATACATACATACATACATACATACATACATACATACATACATACATACATACATACATACATACATACATACATACATACATACATACATACATACATACATACATACATACATACATACATACATCATACATACATACATACATACATACATACATACATACATACATACATACATACATACATACATACATACATACATACATACATACATACATACATACATACATACATACATACATACATACATACATACATACATACATACATACATACATACATACATACATACATACATACATACATACATACATACATACATACATACATACATACATACATACATACATACATACATACATACATACATACATACATACATACATACATACATACATACATACATACATACATACATACATACATACATACATACATACATACATACATACATACATACATACATACATACATACATACATACATACATACATACATACATACATACATACATACATACATACATACATACATACATACATACATACATACATACATACATACATACATACATACATACATACATACATACATACATACATACATACATACATACATACATACATACATACATACATACATACATACATACATACATACATACATACATACATACATACATACATACATACATACATACATACATACATACATACATACATACATACATACATACATACATACATACATACATACATACATACATACATACATACATACATACATACATACATACATACATACATACATACATACATACATACATACATACATACATACATACATACATACATACATACATACATACATACATACATACATACATACATACATACATACATACATACATACATACATACATACATACATACATACATACATACATACATACATACATACATACATACATACATACATACATACATACATACATACATACATACATACATACATACATACATACATACATACATACATACATACATACATACATACATACATACATACATACATACATACATACATACATACATACATACATACATACATACATACATACATACATACATACATACATACATACATACATACATACATACATACATACATACATACATACATACATACATACATACATACATACATACATACATACATACATACATACATACATACATACATACATACATACATACATACATACATACATACATACATACATACATACATACATACATACATACATACATACATACATACATACATACATACATACATACATACATACATACATACATACATACATACATACATACATACATACATACATACATACATACATACATACATACATACATACATACATACATACATACATACATACATACATACATACATACATACATACATACATACATACATACATACATACATACATACATACATACATACATACATACATACATACATACATACATACATACATACATACATACATACATACATACATACATACATACATACATACATACATACATACATACATACATACATACATACATACATACATACATACATACATACATACATACATACATACATACATACATACATACATACATACATACATACATACATACATACATACATACATACATACATACATACATACATACATACATACATACATACATACATACATACATACATACATACATACATACATACATACATACATACATACATACATACATACATACATACATACATACATACATACATACATACATACATACATACATACATACATACATACATACATACATACATACATACATACATACATACATACATACATACATACATACATACATACATACATACATACATACATACATACATACATACATACATACATACATACATACATACATACATACATACATACATACATACATACATACATACATACATACATACATACATACATACATACATACATACATACATACATACATACATACATACATACATACATACATACATACATACATACATACATACATACATACATACATACATACATACATACATACATACATACATACATACATACATACATACATACATACATACATACATACATACATACATACATACATACATACATACATACATACATACATACATACATACATACATACATACATACATACATACATACATACATACATACATACATACATACATACATACATACATACATACATACATACATACATACATACATACATACATACATACATACATACATACATACATACATACATACATACATACATACATACATACATACATACATACATACATACATACATACATACATACATACATACATACATACATACATACATACATACATACATACATACATACATACATACATACATACATACATACATACATACATACATACATACATACATACATACATACATACATACATACATACATACATACATACATACATACATACATACATACATACATACATACATACATACATACATACATACATACATACATACATACATACATACATACATACATACATACATACATACATACATACATACATACATACATACATACATACATACATACATACATACATACATACATACATACATACATACATACATACATACATACATACATACATACATACATACATACATACATACATACATACATACATACATACATACATACATACATACATACATACATACATACATACATACATACATACATACATACATACATACATACATACATACATACATACATACATACATACATACATACATACATACATACATACATACATACATACATACATACATACATACATACATACATACATACATACATACATACATACATACATACATACATACATACATACATACATACATACATACATACATACATACATACATAGGCTGATAAACACAATACCACCCTTCTTTGCGTCGCGCAGTCAGGTAAAAAGTGGTGTTTATATTATTTCGCATGAAGACTCAAAATGTTGTAGATACATTTCATATGTTTTTCACAAAATAAACAGAGTACTACTTCTGCAACAATTTTTCATGAGAAATTCTTGAAAATTTTTTATATGAACTTTTGACAGCAGTTCGCAGGAAATGATGAACACCGTACTATGCTTAACATGGAAGTTTCACATAAATGCAAAGGTGACCCAAATGAAATTAAAAGCAGCTCAAATGAATTGGCTCATTGGTAGGAACTCTACTTTAAGCTTAGATTGTAAACTTCTTCTATACAACTCCATTCTTAAACCAATATGGTCCTACGGTATCCAGTTATGGGGCACTGCCTCGGCATCAAATGTAGAAAAACTTCAGAGGCGACAAAATAAAATACTCCGTACGATTACAGCAGCCTCATGGTAAGTCAGAAACAAGCGAATTCATAAAGACCTAGATGTGCCGCTGGTTAAGACAGTGTTTTCTAAACACGTGACAAACTACATAAAAAAACTTAAGTTGCACCCAAATCCCCTAGCCCGAAACATCATTAACTTTAGATACCATACTCGGCTGAGAAGGAGGGACACTCTTGCTTTCAGCCGAACACGAGAAACGTAGACAACCAAAGAACCAACCGCTGAAGCATATATTTTTTCTGGCATTGGCTGGACTTAAAGATTAAAATTGTTGAGTTAAGATTTGATTACTTATTGTTTGTTCAATTTTATTGAAAATGTAATAAATAAGTTTAACCGAAAAAAAAAGTTATTGTACTATTTAACTAATTGCTGAAAAATAAAAAAAGTATATAAATCAAACAGCAATTTTGTCTGAACGTTTCATCAACTTTTGTTTGAAAAGATACCTTTTAGGCCCAAATTTACAGTCATTAGTTAATTATTAGTAAACTAAAATGATAACTATTGTTTAACTAAAACTTCATATTTACAGTGTATTGTTTAACTAAAATTTTTAATATGGGTAAAGAATGGTAACCCTTTCAAATATAAATAAACAAGCAAAAATAAAGAAATAAAGAATATTACACATCTTAAGGCGGCAATTTAAAAATTTTTAAGCACACGAAGCTAATGGAGCAAATATTTTTTGTCGGTCCTAAAAGTATGCTATATGCATGTAATAATTTCCAAAACATGGTGTAATAAGTATGCAGGTTCAACAAATACAACAAAAAACTAGATAATGCTTGTCAAAAAAATACACGTGCTAGACTTTGCTTATGTACAAAGTTACCAGAACAAAAAATAATCAGCTGACGTTATGCTGCCACCTGCATACTTATTGCACCATGTTCTAAAGCATCTAACTAGTTGTTAACCAATGGCATTTGACGGTTTAACTAATGGTAAACAAAGAAGTGTGAATAAAATATCATTGGCTAAACTATTGTCATTAGCTAACTAATGACTGTGAATTTTGGGCCTTAATAGTATACTTTATTATTTACCGTTTCTAATCACCTTCCATTTGTCTTCCATTGTGAACATTTTGCTTTTAGAGATTCGGAAATATTAAAAAACGTGAATATGCATAGAACTAATACGACAGCGATTATGAATAAAATATTAGAGCCGTGTTTTCTACGGATTTATTCATGAAACAAAACAAGACTGTAACGTCGACCGAAAATCATTCAGAGAGAAACAAATCCCATACTAACAACGACGACTGAAGCGACTAATTTCTCATAACTTTTATTAAAATGTTTCCTTTGGGTTTTTTTTTGTGTTTTTTTTTTACTTTTATTTTTCTTTACTGAACTGAAATGTCAATTTGAATGGAAAAACACGTTGCGCCGTAGTCCTTTTCTATCATTTATATGAAAAATTAAAAGTGTAAGAAAACTTCGCATTTGTTGTCATTTATTTTGATGACATCTACTCTAAATTATAATATGCATTTTTCTATTTGGAAGAATGTCAAGCTTCAACCGCAACGGAAATATACACGCTACTAAAGGAAACTATTATGGAAAAGGCAATCGCATTCAAAAACAACCTGTATGATTTCGCAGGAGACACATCAAATGTCATAGCCGATAATTATAATTCTGTTTGTACTAATTTAAAAGACCAAACATCGTTTGTTGTGTTAGCAAAGTGCTCTTGTAACTTATTTAGAAGATTTGTTGAGAATACTTAGATCTTACTTTAATTGTAGGTGTTTGCGACAATGTAAGCTCCAAGAGCTCCAAAATTATTTCAGTTGATAAAATTTTATCAGCTGTCATAACTAGATGGTTGTCATTAAAGAGTTGCGTCGAACAACATGAACTTTTGAACAACAACAACTACATATTGTTCTCGCGAAGAATAATGAGTAGTGATGTCAACAAGTATTTTTACGGGAGCACTCGCTTATACAATTGAAAAGATTTTTTCTGGAAATTTTTATATACATTGAAATTAATTATGGAGGGTATTAGCTAGTTCCTTTTATCGATACAGTTTTTTGTGATATTGCATTTGGTTTTTTACTATTTTTGCTTAACTTCTGTACTATTTTTAGTTTCTTTGGTGGCAACACTGTTTCAAAGTTAAAATAATACGACACTTCGAAAATTTTTCTTCACACAAAGCGTCAATTTGAAAATCGGACTAAAGGGGAGAAATTCGAATTTTGCTGCATAAGAAAGCGCTACTGCAACACTGCTGTGTATGTATTAGTGCTGTTACGAATATCAATTTTTAATATTCGCGAATACGAATACGAATATCTGAAACAATATTCGCCGAATACGAATGTTCAATCTAAATAATTAGTACCACTTAATATTTCAAATTTAATTGAAAAAAAAAATCTACCCTTTGCGTCAATAACAATAAATTGAGAAAAACTGTCACAATACTATAGGTATTTAACATTATTATGATATTCTGATGACGGAATTTGAAATTATAACTTAGCACCTGAATGCCACTTTTTTAAGTTTTTGGTGTAAAGTAAATAATGGAAAATACGAGCTTTTACCTATACCCTCCTCCTTTTACCTATACCCAGGCAATATACCCAGGCTGGTGTCACTAGCGGCGAGTGTTTCGAGCGAGCGAATGTTTAGTGGTGCGGAGCTTATTTACACATCGCGCAATAGGCATAATAGAGAAAATACTTCAAAACTTTTATTTTTGAAGTTCAACATTCCTCTACTGAGCGTTGAGTATTATTTTAACATGATTAATAAATTGATTTAACAGTACTTTACTTTTTAAATACCATGTCGTTGTGAGATATATTTTGTTTCTTTTTTCTTTACTAAAACAAGATTATTGTTTTGCGTTATAGACAAATTTTTTTTAGTAATAATTCTGGCAAAAAACCGACTTCAGTACAAAGAGCAATATACTTGATGGCCTTTCATATAAACAATTTTGAAAATCGGTATGCAAATGGAGGAATTGTGCTCTAATAAATATTTTGGGTGGAGGCGTGGAAGACTTGCCCCACCGATTTTCGTAGAAAAATTATGCGACCAAACTCTAAGCAAACCATTCCAAACAAAAGAAAGAATTTTGGAAGTTGGCCCATAAATGGAGGAGCTATGCAATAATCAATATTTCGTGGGAAGGTGAAAAAATTGTGGTACCAACCTGCAAGGTAAGTTTGCAGCAAATTTCCCAACTGATTATCGAAAAAAACTATGGAACAAAACTGTAGTCAAACCCTTTCAAACAAAAATAAATTTTCCCCTACCATTTTCGAAAAGAATTATTTGGCCAAACTGTCAGCAAACCCTTTCAACAGAATTTTGAAAATCGGGAAGAAAATAACATAGTTATGGATTGGTGGAGCAAATTTCCCCCTCCGACTTTCGACAAAAAAATTTTTGGTCCAATTTTTGTCAAATTCTTTCAAACAAAACAAGATTTTTGAAAATCGGTGCTCAAATGACATAGTTATGGATTGTGGGGGGCGGATGGAGAGAAAATTTTCCCCTACAACTTTCAAGAAGAATTATTGGCCCAAACTGCTAGCAAACCCTTTCAAACAAAAAATAATTTTGAAAATCGGTTCACATATGACGTAGTTATGGATTGGGGGGAGCGAATTTCCCCTTTCGATTTTCGACAAAAAAATTTCGGACCAATTTTTGTCAAACCCTTTCAAACAAAACAAGAATTTTGAAAATCGGTTCACAAATGACAGAGTTATGCATCGGGGGAGCAAATTTCCCTCCTCCGATTTTCGAAAAAAAATTAGTGGACCAAACTGCAGGCAACTCCTTTCCAACAAAAAAAGAATTTTAAAAATCGGTTCATAAATGACAGAGCTATGCGTGTACAAAATAAAAAAAAGTAAAAAAAAGAACATACACACGAATTGATAACCTCCTTCTTTTTTGAAGTCGGTTAAAAATTAATATTTTTTGTTTAATTTTCAGTATTTTTTATGTATTATTTTTTGGAACGTATTCACAAAATATTCGTGAAATATTCGCTTGAATTTGGCGAATACGAATACCATGAAAGAGGCGAGTATTCGGCGATTCGAATACGAATATTCGTATCACTAGTATGTATATCCCAGTGGGAAAATGACTGAAACAGTAGAGGATAAAAGTTAACGAACAAAAATGCGTACCCACAACATTTACATTGCGCAAATCAATAAACAGATTAATAGCTTGGTATTCATCTATGTCATCATATAGCATGAACAACTTGATTCTAAAATATGGCACGATGGGATGGTGATATGAGATTCAGCAACATATATAGAGAAAATTCAAAGTCGAAAAAATATCTCTTTACGATTACAGGCGCTCTCTGGTATGATTAAAATTCACTCATTTACAAAGTTCTAAACGTTCCGGTGGCTAAGATTGAGTTTTTAAAATATGTAACAACATAGCCAAAAAAAGGTTGGGATCCACCCAAAACCACTAGACTTATTGTTATTGGATGAATTTACATTGAAGATATGAACAATAAATAATAAATGAGAAAATTTTTTTGGAAATTTGGCAATAACCTTCCATTACGTTTTAGAGAAGTTCTACTGTAATTTGTTTTTATTACAAATGCATGCCACAGCTGCAAGGGAGTTTTGATGGTTGTTGTTTATACTGGTACTTTTTGGTGTTTAAAATTTGTTATTTTGTTTTCCTCTTTTCGATTTATTTAACTGTAGATTTCAAATGTTTAAAGGGTATTTTGTTTCTTACTTTTTATTGTTGTTATACGGTGAGTTAACTTTTTTTATTTTTATTATTTGTGTTGTGTAACTTATTTTATTTGATTTCATTTGGGTTTTTGTTAAAGTACAATTTACCTTTAATAAATAGAAAACTTTGTAGTAAATTGCATAATAAAAAACAAAACAATGAAAAAATTGATTCATTGTAATTTACTAGTGTATTCGGTGGTCAATCCAATTCCGGATGCAAAAAATTGTTTAAGCTTAAAGTTTAATTTTTTCTCATTTTTATTTTGCACGTAGAATTGTTTATTTTGCTTATTATATTATAGTTTATACCCATCAAACATAAAATTAAATGTTTGAAATATAAAAATATTTTGATAAAGTGCTCTTCCAAAATTGATAGCAAAAATTTTTTTCACACTACTGCAAAAATATTAATGTTTAACAAAATAAAACGTGGGATGACGGAAAATCGTTCCAAATAAAAAAAAACTTTTAATAAGAACATTCAAAGATAAGTTGAGAATAAATAAGTACATTTGTCAATTTAAAAAAAAAATCTGATTTTGGTCAGTAAATTGGGTAATTCCATGTCAAATCGACCAACAGTTACACACGACCAATTTCGATTTTGATGAAATTTGGTCAGAGGTTTTGTTTCATTTTATTACGAACTCATGTCAAAGGGGAAAATTTAAAAGTGTTTATTTCAATTTAGCCAAAAAATATAGGTTTTTGATTTAGTCAATTTTGAAAATTTCAAAACTTTGCAGATAAGTAATTTTTCCAAAAATAAAATTTTTTGCTCTATATATTTGTACACACAGAGAAAAAAGGGAATGTAAAATCAACATTACGCAATCGTGATTTGAAATCATATTAAATTTACAAGCAATGATTTGTTGTTTAAGTGTGTTAGTGTTTATTTGCTTTGTTCATTGCTACAGTTCACTGTAGTGCTTAGTTGTGTGCCTTGTTGTTGTTTATTCCTACATGTGTCGGTTATGTAGACGACAAAAAACGAATTACCAGCGAAAATTTACTACTGCTGGTCTACAATTACCATTGTTTCATATTAGTTTTAAATGAAAAATTATTAATCTAACCTTAAACCTCTTTGATTTAAAAATTTTCACTGTTAAAACAACTTTGTTATCAACGTTACATTTCATTTTAAATCAACATGACTATAACTTTAATTTCAAATAAGTTTTATGTTAAATAATCGTTTAAATCATGTTAAATTAGAATTAAATTCGTTTTACATACGATGGGTACTTATTTAGTGTATAGCTAAAGTAAAGTTTGAAGCTGTTGTGGCTGCAGTGGTTAGCGCGTGGACTATCATGCAAGTGGCACGAGTTCAAATCTTGGCTGGTGCAGCCAACTACAAAACAAAGCTTTCTTCATCACGTAAGTAAAATAATTAATAAAATAGCTACATTAAATTCATGTTGTTTCAGCTTGCTATAACTATAATTCAGCATTATTCAACATGAAATATAGTTAATTCAAAAGGATAAATGTTCCTTCTAGATTATTGTAAATCATGTTGAAATAATACGAAACGCCTATGAAGCAAAATCACTACCGAAAAATGTAAAATTACCCTGGTTTTCGACGATTTTACATTGAAGTTTTTCTGTGTGTATATAAAATAGTTTTCGAGATATTTAAAAACTAAACTCAACAGATTCGGTAAATTTGGCGAAATTATGACATTTTGAATATGTCGTAACATTTGAAATAAAAATTTTCAATTTTTTCCTTTGCATAAGTTTGTTATAGGACGAAAGAAAACATCTGACCAAATTTCATTAAAATCGAAAGGGCTTGTATCTAACTGTTGCTCGATTTGACATGGAATTACCCAGATATTCGCAAACTTTTTTCATCAAATCAATTTTTTTAAAGGGAAGTATGTAATACACTCAGGAACTTGATGTCTACCAGTTAATTAATTAATGTGTTACATACTTTGGGAAAGGGATAGAGTTGAGAGAACAGATGGTGAGTTCATATAAATATAGAAAGCTTAATCCTTTTTTCACCTATAGATTCCAGAAATATACGGTGGTTTGCGGATAGATCGAAAACCCGCTATTGCTGTGCGAATCTTTGGACCCAATTTCAAAATATTTGTTTTGATGTGCAAATGGCCTACGGTATTTCTGACGGAAATTGGGACAATTCCAACATGTGCCTTCATTATTTTAAATAAAAGTTCTAAGGGCTTACATAAAGCTATCTTTTCGGATAGCCCAGCAATTCTGTAATCTCCTGGTCATAGTGGACTCAGAGCATTTTTTTGGCGTTATTTGGTCAACGGATAACTCAGTAATAGAGGGAAATAAAATTTCAGTCGCTAAAGGAGCAATATCATTGTTTTATCTAATTTATTTTCTAAGATCCTAGTTCAATGAATTAACTATTAATTCTGTAACGTCCTCTTTCCCAAATTAATATTTTACTATTCAGTAAAATATTAAAATGTGTATTAAAATACCGTAAAATTAGCTTTTCTTTCTTAATTTTTTATAGTTATTATTAAGAATACACATAATGAAAATATTTTACTCTTTTTTATTAAAAAATAACAATCCCGAACTTTAGTGTAACAACCTGTCCAATTCGTAACTTTCAGCTGATAAATCTAAATTACTACAGATCTGTTAATGCGAACAATGACCATGACTATCGTGACACCAAAAAATTTTGGTTTTTGCCATCAAATTCAATTTATGAGCCACCGTGCGTCGATGTCTGCAAAATTACTTATGTTATGTGCAAAAATGGCGTACCAGAAAATTTACAACTATTCTACTATATTTCTAAGGGAGTTTTAGACAGCTTAGTTAACTCTCTAGTAAAGTTTAAGATTTTTTCTGGCATCAGTCAAAACGACCTTTAACTGTCATGAGACGATTTTTAACTATCTTCAAAAATTTTACTGGGTTTTCACATCGAGCAACTTAGTTTTAACGAGATTAGTGACAAAGATCTTCAATCATTGTAGTAAAACAGAACATAGTGTAAGTTGGGAGTCGAACCAACAACCGCCACACTGATAGTTTTACCAGACATCCTGTGGCAGTCATGAAGTGCTTTGGTGCCATTATTTGTAGTATAGAAAATATGACGATTCCATGTGAGCGCTCAAGTTTAATTATGAAAAATATAAAAAATTACCTCAACAACTTTTCCGTCATCCAATATATTACAATTGCATATAAATTCTTTTACTAAACCAAAAATCTATCATTATCAATGTCAAAGACTAAGGCATCCCTTAAATTTAATTTTTTTCCTTCACTTATTTTGTCACAAATTTATTTAACTTGAACAGTTTCATTTATTATACACAAACAACTGGCAATCAAAGCTGTTTTTCTTCCATTCCGTTACAATCTTAATGTGAATTTTAGATAAATTTTTTGCATATAAATTAAAAATTTATTTAATAATAGTTTTGCTTATTGTTATTATGATTTTTTAATATCAGTGTGAAATAAATTCATGTAAATAAAGGCCGTTACAGACTACAATACAAGTCTTAAGAAATACTTTTGAGGGAAATGAAACCCTCATATGATAAATAGCTATTGTTTTTTAAAAAACTTCAAACAACAATTAGATCAAGGAGACATTTTCTTCAAAAGTATTAATATTTGTATTATAGTGTGGAACGGTCTTAAGTAATACTAGAAGCATGATATAAAATAAATTCAGTAAAGTGGGACTTTGACTCGCACACGAAGGTTTCCCATTTCCTTTTTGCCCTTTTTTTCTCATTTTGAATTTTTTGTTTGTTTTGCTTTTCCGTTTAATTTTAGTTTTTTTGTGTTGATTTAGGATTTTTTTTCATTTTCTTTTTGAATTTTTATAATTTGTGCTTATTTGCGATTTTTCGTTTTTTGACATTTTTTTTTTTGTTTTTTGCCGATTTTTTTAGTTTTGTAAATTTTTTGGTTTTGTGGTTTTTTTTTGTTTTAAAATTTTTTTTGCTTTTTGACATATTTTTAGTTTTAGCGATTTAATTTAGGCCCTGATTGTATAAATCACATCACCGAAGTGAAGTTTATGTTAAAGCAACAATAAAATTGAAAAAATTTCAAATATTTGTTTTTGTTTTTCATACAAATTCTTCACCAAACAAACGGATAGAAATTAAAGCGTTGCTTTACCTACCAAATATTTTAAAATTTGTATGAAAAATAAAATAAATTGATAAAATAGTTTAAATTTTGTTTTTGTTCTGTATACAAATTTCACTTTGGTGACGTGATTTACACAATTAGGGTCTTAGTTTTTGGCCCTTTTTCGGTTTTGGCGCTTTTTTCGGTTTTTGGGATTTTTTCGGTTTTTGGTGATATTTTTAGTAGGGATGTAACGATACGCCGTTTTGCCGATCCGATACCGATTCCGATACTTAAAAATAAATATCGCCGATACCGATTCCGATACCGATACGAACATTTAAATTGAGTTCAAATTTAAATTAACAAAACTCAAGAAGGGAAATTTTTTTATTAAACAAAATTACAGTGTAAGAGATTATTAATATTTAAAATTGATATTAACCCAGTATATAAAATTGGAAGTAATTTTTAAGGAACTACATTTTTATTGCTTCCAAAGAATCTATATTAAAAATATGCAGATAATTAGTAGAAATGCAAGTACAAGTTTGTAATTCCTTTATAATTAAAAGAAAAAACTCGCTATGCTTTTCAAAAAATCGATTTTTAAAGGACATTTGTCAACTATTATTCTTCTAAATAACTTAATACCTTAATTATTAAAAGTCTTCCAAAAGTTTATATTTATTCACTTAAATTTACATGAAAACAGTTTGTGTTTAAATTCGCATAAAAAGAAACAAGTTCTAAAAATGGGTAATTTTTCATCCTTTTTTTGAGGAATCATTATAGAACACCGAAAAAGATATTTGTCCTAACATCGCTTCAAATTCGGTATTGGTAATCGAAAAAGAGAACTTCTTGCAATGACAAGCAAATGTGAAACTAATTAGAAATTATCAAAATTTGCAATATTTCCGGATCGCGAATTCTACATTTTTATTACTTCTTTGGAGTGTCTTTTTTTGCTGGGAATAAGATTTAAAAAACAACGAATTGAATTTGAAAATAACAGCGTAAAATATTATTAATTTTTAAAATTGATATTAATAAGATTTAAAAAATAACGAAATGAATTAAGGCCCTAATTGTGTAAATCACGTCACCAAAGTGAAATTTGTATACAGAATAAAAACAAAATTTCAAATATTTATCAATTTATTTTATTTTTCATACAAATTTTAAAATATTTGATAGGTAAAGCAACGCTTAAATTTCTATACGTTTGTTTGGTGAAAAAGTTTTATGAAAAACAAAAACAAATATTTGAATTTTTTTCGAATTTATTGTTGCTTTAACATAAACTTCACTAAATTAACAAACAAAAAAATAATTTGTAAAAAAAAAATTTAAAAAAATTTTTAAAGTATCGTCGTATCGACAGTAAAATATCGCCGATACCGATGTATCGGAAAATCTGAAGTATCGCCGATATATCGGTATCGGTATCGGTATTCGTTACATCCCTAATTTTTAGTTTTAGCGATTTTTTTTTGTTTTGGCGTTTGTTTTCTTTTTTTGGTTTTGACACTTTTTTTTGCTTTAATATTTTTTTTTAGTTTTTGGCGATTTTTCTCGTTTTTTACGATATTTTTAGTTTTGGCGGTTTTTTTAGGTTTTATGCTTTATTCGTTTTCATAATTTTTCGGTTTTTTGCGTTTTTTTAGTTTTTTATCGATCCTTATAGTTTTGGTGTTTTTTTGTTTTCGTTTTAGCATTTATTTTTTTTTGTAACTTTTGTGCTTTTTTTTGCTTTAAGCACTTTTTTTCATTTTGGCAATTTTTCGTTTTGACATTTTTTTTAATTTTGGATTTTTTTAGTTTTGGCGATTTTCAAAATTTCAAGAGTTTGCCTCTTACCAAGATACAGCAAATTGTCTCAATTACATAGTCAAAATTACATTAACTGATAGAACACCCTTTAATTTTTATTGTTTTAAATATCAGTGTTAATTGCTGTAGTCTATTCTACAGACTACACCAATTAACACTAACTTTGAAAATGTTAAGTGTCCATATATAAGTGTCTGTATATTACATTAGTATTTTAACATTTTTCGTTGCTCGCTTTAGAACACCCTTTAGTTTTTAGCTGTCATATATTTGTTGTTGTAGCGGCCAAAGTTTTACATGTTCTATGAAAATTTGAGGATCGTAGCTCTTACGGTTCCCGAGAAAACAGCCTGTGACAGACGGACAGACAGACAGACAGAGGGACAGCGTAGCGAAAACAATAGGGTTCCTTTACACTTTTGGTGTACGGAACCCTAAAAAATAAGGTACGGTTGTAGGTACTAGATCCAATCCGTCGCATTGAGATACCTAATCAGATCACCTAGACCGATTTCTGCTATCTCTGATAGATCGTCTAGTATATTACTACCCAAGAATTTGTGTCGCGAGAGGTTCAAGGCCGGGCACTCGCAAAGAAAGTGAAAAAATGTTTCTTCTTTACTTTGATCCTTGCAGCCACGGCAGAACGCATTGTAGAAAAGGCCTATCCTGCTAGCGTGTCTGCCGATCTCCCAGTGCCCCGTCGCTACTGCGACGAGCCTCGAACCGTAGGGACATCGGTTTTTGTTAATTAATTGTGTTGTGCGCTTTTTATTGTAACATAATATGTAAGAAGAGATTGTCAAATTCAATCGCAGAAAGAATTATGTTACGTGTAGACATGAAATTTGTGTTATCTCAGTTTTATAGGAATTTTAATGAGAGCTTTGCTATAAGAAATTTTATAACAACGATCTCATAAGATGAACTGTCAAAAAACACACGTATAGGAAAATAAATTGATGTGAATGGGTGAGTGTATATTAAAATAAATGAAAAGCAATGTTTTTCATAAAAAACTATGTGTTAAATAAATGAATAAATGTGTTTAATTGATATATAAATTAAAATTTGTGTCAAAAATGAAAAATAAAATTACTAATTGTGCAAAAGTAGTAAAATGAAATCTCATAGGAAAAGTGAAACTACGTTTACCCCTTGTATGAGATTAGTTGACGTTTAGACGATGCAAGTCTCATTGATCAGCTTCTTATTCAGCTGAGAGAGCGACAGAGAAACTTGTATTCATTTCTCTGTCTTTCTCACAGCTGAATATGAAGCTGATCAATAAGACTTGCATCGTGTTAACCTTGACTTAAGAGGAAAATCGACATTTTGTTTTTATTATTCTGCCGACGTTTCCTCTCATGTTATCTCAAAGTTAGTCAACGTTCAGACGATGCAAGTCTTATTGATCAGCTTCTTATTCAGCTGTGAGAAAGACAGAGAAACGAATACTAATTCCGCTGTCGCTCTCTCAGCTGAATAAGAAGCTGATCAATAAGACTTGCATCGTCTAAACGTCGACTTACTGCCAGTTTTTGTATATAAAATAAAAATTTTCGTTAGGGAATTTATATTGAAACAACAATAAGAAAACTCAAATTTGTTTTTGTTTTCAATTCAAAGTCCCTAACGAAAACTTTAATTTTATTTACAAAAACTGGCAGTTAATGTCTCGTGAAGACGCTGTTTTATTGTATCATGCTTCCAATCTAAATTGTTTGACAAGAATGGAGTTTATGGAATGAAGTTTATTTCATACATAAACATTTAAGGAAATCTAGCCACATTCGAAAAAGGGAAAAATATTTCCAGAAATTTTTAACCACTTTATGTAATGCAGTGTAATGTATTTAATTCGGTATATTCGTGCTATATAATATATGGAGCTATGTCAGATATTAATAGAGTAAATAAATGGAAGAGTTGTTAAGAACACCTCCGCAAAATTATTATTATATGCAAAAAATAACATAAATGAAAAATTTTTACTCCAAAAAGTGCAAAAACTTGGAATAAATCATGACTATAACCAATAACCAAAATGTTGAAATTTCGAGAAAAAAAATCGCAATATTGTCAACAAGCTCTAAAATTTATTAAAACTCGCTAAAAGTCTAATGAAAGTCAATCTCTCGGGAAAAATCGCGCAAATAATAAAAATTCGGAAAAACTTTAAGGATTACAAAGCGTAATAAAATTGTAAAAAAGAAAAAGCTGTGGGAAAATTTCGCTTGTCGTGAAAATAGCAAAAATTTTAGAAAAATTGTAATATCTTAAACAAGCCATAATTTTGATTAAATATCCCTAAAACCGTAAGGAATGAGAAAAATTCGGGAAAAAATCGCGAAAATGGCGAAAATTCGCAAAAACGTGCTAACAGCGGCATAATAACAAAGTCGAATATTCACCTCTATCGGGAATAACAAGTGAAATTTATGTTCCCATGAAATTTTCATTTCTCTTTGAAGAAAAATTGCTATCGTGAAGTTCCCGTGAACATTTTTTCCCGCTATCAGTTCTTAGTGAATCTAATGAAATAAATTAAACATCAATAAAATTTTTGTTAAAAAATACAAATATGCAGTGCTAAGAATTGGAATTAAAAAAAATCGAATTGTTCGTCCAGGATTGCTAATGCCTTGGAGTACCCAAGCCATTGCAGGCAGCCTAATTCAATCAAATAGTCTTTTGGTGTTAAATTAAATTTTCTCAAGAGTAAGTAAAACTGGATTTTTGCATATGTTGGACGCGATAAATGATTCTCTACAGACGCGGAAAATTAATTGCTATTCTATCATCGCGAAACTTAGTTCATGTGTGCCGGGAAGGTGTTGCGTGGTGGAAGTGTCAAGATAAATGTGTTAGTATTAAGGTAAATGAACAATATTTACTGAATTTGTCCTGAAAATAAATATTTATAATTTTTAATAATTAATTGGAAGGATAAAATAGCAATTACATGATGTATTTATCCATTTCGCCTCCTAAAATAAAGTGAGCAAAAACAGGGGAAAAGGGAAAAAATCCACATAAAAAAAATCATGCATGATAAGGGGAACTTTTCGATTTTTTATTCGCGATCCCAAAAGAAGGGAAAGGGAAAACATTTCGAGGGAAAAAATATTCACGATAGGGCTGATTATTTAAAACTCGCAAAAACTGCAATGAAGATTAAAACTTTCAAAAAGTCGCTTTTATCGCGAACATTGTAAAAATTCGCAACAACTTGAGAAATCGGAAACGAGCCATATTAGAACGCAAAAACTATTAAAAATAAAAATAAAACTCAGAAAGAACGCGAAAAAATCTCAAGTTCGCGAAAAATTGCTGAATGTATTGAAATTACTAAAACTGTAAAGAGCAACATAATCTAATAAAATCAGATAGATCGCGATGATGGCGAAAATTCCTCTGAAATTGCTAACATCGCGGATATTGCAACTAGCTACTCCATAGACTCCACAATTTGGTTTGAATAGCCCACTCTTTAAACACAATTCTTATTTTCGTTTGAAAATTAATAACATATAATTTTTTAACATTTAAAATAATGAGATTTTTTAAATCAATGATGCTTGGTAGCACAATTTTTAGTTTAAACGTCAGATCTAATTTTTTGTCAGGTGATAATATGTCAGAAAAAAAGAGAAAGTGGAACTACCTTATGTACTTATACCATTACTAGAAATAATAGAATTTCAATCAGTTATCTCTGTGAAAATTTCAAATAATTTTGTATAATGACTTACTTTATGTATCAACTTCATTTAATTTGATTTATTATTGTTTCTAAAGCCTCATAAGTGTAATTAATTTATTAATCCTTCAAATACAATTGCATATACAATTACAGACTGGAAAACTTATTTTTAGTTATTTACATTATCTCAGCTATAGCTGACGCAGGTTTAATGCCTATATGCAATTTTAGTGCAATTATTAATAATACATGTCTACATTAGAGTAAGTGGCATTTAAAACTAAACTTTGGGTTTTCTTAAAAGCACATGCGGACCATTCTAACATTTATGGGCAGATTTTGTAAAACAAAAATCGTTTCTAAACGTTGCAAATTTGTATACCCAAAGAAAAAACAATTTCAAATCGACAAAAACCATATTTAAAATTTTTTGGAATTACTAAATTACATTAATTTCAATTTTTTAACGTGCTTTTTCCCAAATTAATATTATACTTTTTTAAGTAAAACATTAAATTTTTATTAAAATACATTGAAATTGATTATGGAGGGGTATTAGCTAGTTCCTATGCGCATTTCATGGGGGCTATAGCAAATCGTCAGGGAACCTTTACCCAAAAATCTCATAGAAAAACTAGAGATATTACATTTATTAAACTCCTAATCATACGAATAAGAAGTTTATAATATCAAAGTTGAAACATGGAGGGGTACATAATCAATTTCAATGTATTTTAATAAAAACTTAATATTTTACTTAAAAAATTAAAATACTAATTTGGAAAATAGCACGTTAAAAAATTTAAAAAACCATATTTATTCATTAAGAAACATTAACGAAAGTCTAGTCATGTTGAAAATTTGTATTTCAATAATAAACAATCAGGTCTGTTCTGTATTCCATTCGGAACGATAATGTTCGGATTTATTAAAGTATTGTTATTGTTATTACAAATTAATATTTACTAGTATGTCCAACGGATGACACAATCGTCCGCATTCTAGATATTAATAACTTCATTAAGAATCTCTTTAAAAATTGCCACAATATATAATGGAACTATAACACACTGAAACTAAATAAATTCAGTAAAGTGCGATTTTGACTCGCACATAAAGGTTTCCGTTCGAATACCATATCCATAATTCTTTCTTTTTCGTTTTTGGGATTTTTGTTAATTTGGGGGACTTTTTTTAGTTTTTTTTTCGTTTAAGCTTTTTTTTATTGTTTTAACGATTTTTTTATATGATTTATTTAGTTTTTCGATTTTTTTTTCGTTTTGGCGACTTTTTTTAATTTGAGTGATTTTTAAGTTTTATCGTTTTTTTTCTTTTTTGTGCTTTTTTTCGTTTAAGATCAATGTATAATTTTTTATTTTTTTTTTTTTTAATTTGTCAATTTTTTGTGTTTTTTAAAAGTTCTTCGTTTTGGCATTTTTTTTTGCTTGGCGACTTTTTTAATTTTGGCGATTTTTTACTTATGGGCTTTTTTTCGTTTTTGAGATTTTTTTAACTATGGAATTTCAGAGAAAAACTCACTATCTTCGTTCAATGCTGGATGTAGCGTGCTTACTTTATGAAAAAAGAAAACTTTTAGCAATTAAGTTATGAGTTTTAGTCGAAAGAAATTTAATTATTTTAGTTGAGTTCGGTTTTAATATAATTTTTCAATTAAATTATACTTTTATTTAGAGATAAATGTGAAGCATGTAGACAAATAAACTGAACAAACAAACATTCACACACTAGTAATATTCTGAATTAAATTATACTAGAATAGAGAAATAACGCAAGACATAAAAGAAAAAAGTGAATATTAATAACTATCAAATGAAATGAATTAATTAAAGGTAGATGATATTCAACTGTTGACTGCAAACTACCGACTTTGATCGAGTGGTCTAAGTGGAAAAGAATTCTGAAGAGAATACTGGGAGCTATCGAAACAATGCACGGAGGGTTGAACTGACATGTCATGTCAGTTCAACCCTCCGTGCAGTGAAAATTTTCTTTGTCAATATGCTTCGCATTTGTCTCTAAATAAAAATATAATTTAATTGAAAATTAAATTAAAGCCAAACTCAAGCCAAAATAATAAAATTTCTTTGGATAGAAAACTTTTACTTCTGAAAATTTTTTGATGAAAACGTCCAACAAATTAAGCTCTATTTATGAAAAATTTTGCAACTTTTCGCCCTCATTTCAAAGTTTCATGAATTGAGATAACTTGAAAATTTCTCCTGAATATTCTCATGGATTTTATTATAAATCATAAAACATTTTTTGAAAAATTTAGGCTATGCTATTACCGGAGATATTTAGAAAATCGGGAACGAAGTCGAGACCAAATACCAAAATTTTAAAATTCAAATCCAAATATCTATGAAAATATTAAAGATATCATAATGAAATAAATCATATTATCTTTGTCTATTTATATATTTGTAGAAGTTATGAGTCCAACAAAGTTGGTAATGCCCGAGGTAGTCAACTTTGATAGCCTGTAGCTCACCGTGTGCTTCAAGAGGTTTGTCCAAATTTCAACATTCTGAAAGCTTATGTACTCCTCTATGATTTCTACATACATCATTTTGTAATCGGATCTCAAATTTTTAAAGATACAGATTTATCTAGGCGCACGGTAGTGCGCCAGGCCAAGTTCCGGCCACACAGTGTGTAATATTACACGAAACCATTCGAGCTGTTTTTACCCCCCTCATAACTTTGCTCCGCTTTAGTGTAAAATTATGAAACTTGAAACATAAGGTCTCACTACAGAGCACATATTTCAAATGTCACCGTTCTACTGTAAAAGCTTCCCGAGATATTAAGGCGTAAAAAGTGCATATTTTAGTACATATTAACTGACTCACTCACTGACTAATCAATATTATTGGGCACTTCCACTATAGCTAGAAAGCTGAAATTTGGTATGCAGGTAGGTCTTTGCGAGCAATTAACCAGAAAAATTTGAAAAGGGGACTTTTCACCCTGGATGGACTAGGGTGCCCCTTCTTTGTATGGTACACTTCCAGTGTAGCTAGAAAGCTGAAATTAGGTATAAAGGTATGCCCTGATGACTAATTAACGAAAAAAACTTGAAAAGGGGCACTTTTGCTCTAGGGGGAGTAGAGTTCCCCTTCTTCGTATGGGGCACTTCCAGTATAGCTAGAAAGCTGAAATTTGTTACACAGGTAGGTCTTGATGAGCAATTAACGAAAACAATTTTAAAATGGGCACTGGCAATATAGAGGGACTAGGATGCACCTTCTTTTTAAGGGGAACTTCCAGTATAGCTAGAAAGCTAAAATTTGGTACACAGGAATGCATTGTTGAGCAAACAACCAAAAAATCTTAAAACTTAGCCTAGCCCCCGGGCGCCCCTTATTTGTATGGGACACTTTCACTATAGCTAGAAAGCTGATATTTGGTATACAGGTAGGTCTTGATGGGAAAGTACTAAGAAAGATGGGACAACGGAAATTTTTCATCTAGGACTTATTGTATGGGGCACATATATTATCAAATAAAAGCTTAGAAAAAAGAACTGAGATATTTTTTGCCTTTCTAATATGGGAAAGATTTATGGGAAAATGTTGCCAAGCTTACAGTTCTTCATAGGCACAATACCATCTGTTTTCTAGACAACCTGTAAGCTTGGCAACATTTTCCCATAGTTCTTTCCCATATTAGAAAGGCAAAAAAATATTGCCAAGTTAACAGGTTGCCTAGAAAACAGATGGTATTGTACCTATTAAGAACTTGGTCCTTATTTTGATCTCAGTACTTTTAACGGCCGAAGTTTTTGGATAGGAACTTGGCCATCCATATTTTCACATTTGTTTTTGTGCGGATTACCCATTTTTCATAAGTGAAGCTTTATGATCAACCAGGCATATGATCTATTTTAACTGATATGATATGTAAACATATTAATCATACGCCCCAAAATAATTATGGTTTTTTATTAAATTACTACGCAAAATGTTAGAATACTACGGTAAGAACTAGAGATGAGCGATCCCGTGATTTTTAAAGAACATCGTGAACAGTGAACGTGATTTAAAAATGACTGTTACTTCAAACTGTGACGGTGATCACAGTTTTCAGTTCTCTTATAACAAGATAATTATCAAGAACATACATGCATCTCTACAACAAAACATTGTTCTTTTTTTCACTGAAGAAATATACCAAGGCAGATTTAATACGCCTTAAAATATACTTTGAATTTTAAACAGAAATAAGCAGCGTTGTCAACTTTTAGATTTCAAAAATCACTGAAACAAGTAAAAAACGCGTAATTCTTGAAAAAAAGCACTAAATTTTAGAGTTTTATTTTTATTTAGATGATGAATTTTTATGCATGAATTTTTTCAATTTATCTTTGAAAACATCTTCTAAAAACCTCTTGCATTTATACGATGAATTTTATTTTCATGCTTTTTTATAAACTACTCTCAAAATTTGCTTTATTTACTCATTCATAACAACAAAAAAGCATAACACAATCAAATAAAAGAGAGAAAATGAGAGAAAATTCAAATCGAGTAAAAGAAGAATATAAAAAAAGCATAGAAAACAGAAATCGTGCCGTTTTTATGCCCCGTTTTCTTCTCTACCCCGCTCGTCGCAAAAAAAAATGCATGAATTTTATGCATGCATTTAATGCATGTTCTAAATTGGGCCTTATATACTTGCCTATTCTGTAAACCAGATTTAAAGCGAGTTAATTTTAAAAAAAATAAAATCCACTAAAGCAAAAATTTTTCAGAATTTTTGTAGTTTTTTATTTTTAGCCCCGACCAAAAAAAAATGGGTTTTATAAGTTTCTAGTGTGGGTCCGTGTATCTGTGTGTCTGTACGACTCCACGTATAGACCAAACGGCTGACCGATTTTGATTTTGGTTTTTCTGTTTGAAAAGTGACTTGATCGATAGTGTTCTTAGCTATGTTTGAAGAACATCGGTCAAGCGTTTAGAAGATATCTTATCTTTTCTACATGTATCCTGTTCAATCTGTGTCTTTGACACCGTAGCTCCCAAACGGCTAGTTCGATTTTTAATTTAGTATATTTTATTTGAAAGGTGACTTGATCCAAAATCCTCTAACCTATGTTTAAAGAAAATTGGTACAGCCGTTTTGAAGTGGGTTTTTAAAATTATTAATTTAACGTTATATAGAGCTGAATATATCATATCCGATATTAATTGATTATCGGCCATGTCACAGATCTCAATTCCGTTCAGAAACGGAATTCAATCCATCGTACTATGTCAACCCCTAGCTGGAGCATACCGCAGCATAGCAGTGTCGCCAATACTCTGGACACACCTGACGAATTTCCGTATTTTAGTTTTCTTTTTTAGACACCAGCTGCTACAAAAATGGTGTAGGTTGAATTCCGTTTCCGAACGGAATTGAACTCTGCACTCAAAATATTCCGTACTTAAAATTAACTGACATTGCAATATAAAATAAATAAAAACTCAATTAAAAACCGGTCTACTTATTTTTCATTTAAGTTTAACAAAAAGTTTATTCAACTTGAAATGTTAAAAAGTTAACAGACTTAAAACCATAAAAAATTAATGATTCCTTATTTGTTTGGATCAATTTCAGTGTCAAAAGAACTAATATCAGCTTCCGTAAAAATAGAAGAGGTTTCCTTATTTCTGCTATTTTTACTGTTAAATAATCAAACCCAAGTTCCGTAAAAATAATTGATTTTTGCTTTATTCTTAAATGTTAAGAACCTTACTATTTCGTATCTTTAATTATTATTTTATTAAGTTTATATTTTTACCCACTGTTTGTTACGTTAACTTCTACTGAGAATCAAACAAAGCTCGTTCAGGTTTGAAATCCAACGTATAAACCATCTGGCCATAGTATAATATGTAAACTAGCTGCAGAAAGACAACATAAACTTACTCGATTTTATGCATTTAACATTACAAATTAAAAAAAACACACGCATGGTCTTGGCTGAAATTAAACATATGACCTCTCGTTTAATAGTCTAACGTACTAACCACTACACCACTAATTTTAAATGTGTATTTCTATAATTTCAATTGCAATTTTCGTTAATTTTGCGTACAGAATATTTTGAGTATTTGTATGTATTATTTCTATGCATGTACTTGTTTGGTACTTATAACATAAACAACGGACTATATTGAAAGCAACAGAAAATCCATGTAATGTGTATTTAGTTTTTTATTGAATGTTAGAATCAGTTAAAAATAAGATTGCTTAGAATTTTCTATGTTTACTCTTTTAAAAATGATTGCACGGAATACTTCTTAAACAAAATACATTCCGTTACTGTCATAGTATTGTGAGTGTGTGACATGGCCGTATATATGATCATCAAAGTTGTTGCTACATGTTCTTCATAGAAATTATCGGGTTATCATAAAGAAAAAACTGTAACTTTTGTATCTAGTTTCATCCCTAATTAAAGACTTTGTACAATAAAGACCTTTCAGTTGTACTCTGTAAAAAATAAAGAAAATTACAAATTCATTTTCCAGGATATTTTGGCATTTTAGAGGATCTTGTAGCGGGAAGCTATGTCCTTTTTAATCATTACTTATTAAGAGGAGACTGAAACCTTTCGAATGACACCAAATTTATTAATATCCGATGATGCGCTCTAAAGTTATTCAGTCTTTAATATGACGAACATTTCTCAAAAAATGGCAGAGATGCCCAAGTTTAGACGACTATAAAAAGAAACCATAAAAAGTATTGGAATAGTTCTTACGCCACGTGATGCGCACGTAAGAGTAGAATATACACATGTATATTAGGGTGATGACTATTTTTTGGTGACATCCTCCAGTTCCAATATCGTGTTGGGGATGGAAAATAAGTAAAAACAGCAATCTCGCTTTTTCGCGATTGTGCAAAAAGTTCACGCACCAAATGCATGGAAGTTTTGTATACACAATTTTTTCTTTTATCAAAAAAGTGATATTTTAATCGAAATAACTCAATTTTTGTGTTTTTTTTTTATATAATCGTACTTACAAAATCGCTGCCTGCCATTTTGAGTAAAAAATAACTTTAAATTATGTCTTCTTTAATAAAAAAACGTATATACAAAACTTCAATGCGTTTGGGGCGTGAACTTTTTTTATGATCGCGAAAAAGTGAGATCGCAGTTCTTATTATTTTTCGATGCCCTACACGATTTTGGAACTGGAGCTTGCATATATCCAAAAAATCCAAAAAGTAATCACCCTAATGTATATGTATGTCAAATTTCGTTTTTGAAATCAGAAGTGCAAAGCAAACGAAATACGTACAAGAGTTGGTTTATTGTGGGTTTTGACGCTTTTAAAAGATAAAATATGAAGCACCACTAATTGCTCGAATCTACTTTTTTCATTTTTCTGCATGACTGCAAAAACATGTTCAAGAAATAGTTGCATTAACAAAGAATTTTACACTTGAAACAAAATTTTTAGATAAAGAAATAAATTTTTGAATTTTGGGTTTGGTGCCACCGTCACAAAAAAAAGCACCAAAAATTAGATTAAATAAATTAAGTAAAGTGCGGCTTTGGCTCGTACACGAAGGGTTTCGTACGAATACACATATGTATATCCCTTTTTGTTTTTGCCCCGTTTGTCATTTTGGCAGTTTTTTCGTTGTGCTTTCTTGTTTAATTTTAGTTTTTTATTTTTAAGAATTTTTCATTGTTTTTTTTAAGTTTTTTTTTTGTTTTGTCGCTTTTCGTGGTTTTTTTTAATTTTTTCTGGCGATTTTTCGTTTTTTGCATTATTTTTTTTTTTTTTTGTTTTTTGCCGACTTGTTTAGTTTTGGCGATTTTTTGGTTATGGCATTTATTTAACTTTTTCACTTTCTGACGATATTTTTAGTTTTAGCGATTTATTTTAGTTGTGGCGATTTTTTCATTTTTGGCCCTTTTTCCGTTTTTGGGGATTTTTTTCGGGTTTTTGTGGTTTTTTAGTTTTAGCGATTTTTTTTTGTTTTGACACTTTTTTCGTTTTGGCGATTTTTTTGGTTTTTGGCGTTTTTTTAGTTTTGGCGCTTTTTTTTGGTTTTTGCGTTTTTTTTTCGTTTTTGTGTTTTTTTTTCATTTTTTTGCGATTTTTTCATTTTCTGATGATTTATTTAGTTTTAGCGATTTTTCGTTTTGAAGACTTTTTAGATTTTTGACGTTTTTTATTTTTTTTTTTTGCGATCTTTTTAATTTTGGCGCTTTTTCCTTTAAGCGCTTTTTTCATTTTTGCGTTTTTTTCGTTTTGAAATTGTTTTCATTTTTCGTTTTTGTGATTTTTTCATTTTTTTGCGATTTTTTCATTTTTTGGTGACTTATTTAGTTTTGGCGATTTTTTGTTTTGAAGACTTTTTAGATTTTTGACGTGTTTTTAGTTTTTTTGGCGATATTTTTAGTTTTGGCGCTTTTTTCCTTTAACCGTTTTTTTCGTTTTGAATTTTTTTTAATTTTGGATTTTTTTAGTTTTAGTGTGTTTTAAAATTTCAAGATTTTACATCTTACGGTTTCCAAGATACAGGAGATTGTCTAAATTACATAGTAAAATTACAATAACTAATAGAATACCCTTTAATTTTTATTGTTTTATATATCGGTGGTAATTGGTGTAGTCTATTCTACAGACTACACCAATTAGCACTTACTTTGAAAATTTAAATTGTCTATATATAAGTGTCTGTATATTACATTAGTATTTCAATATGTTGCGTTGCTCGCTTTTGAACATCCTTTCATTTTTAACTGTCATATATTTGTTGTTGTAGCGGCCGAAGTTTTACATATTCTGTGAAAATTTCAGGTCCGTAGCTCTTGCGGTTCTGAAGATAGAGCAGATTGTCTAAATTACATAGTAAAATTACATTGACTGATAGAACACCCTAAAAAACACCGAGCTCTAACTCCAAAATTTTTCGCGTTGAAGAGTTGAAAAAGCACTAAAAACGGTGCGAAAAGCACTGAGTTGACAACGCTGGAAATAAGAGAGCACAAGAAATAGCAATATAATTCGTTTATTGTTATTGTATGCAAAAAAGAAACGCCATTACCCACTCAAACAGTGAAATATGATAAATTTGAGTATGTAACAAATAGAAAGGAACGACTTCGCAAGTAGCAGTGATTTGACACATTTGATCACAACTGTGATTCGTGATTTTTCAATAACAGTGATTAAATCACAGGAATCACAGAAATATCGCTCATCTCTAGTAAGAACGGAAACTTTATTAAAGAAATTCAAACGGACGTAACTATAACTGTATCTATTTTTAGAGCTATGCTCTTTATGGTATGGTAGGAGGGGAGGGTAGAATTTCATTTCGTAAGAAAATATTAATACGACTCTATTACAGTTATAAATTTTTTGTTGTTTTTATTTCATTTTTAATTGTTGTTGTATGATAGAAACGTTTATGTTATCGTTGTTGTTGTTGTTGCGTTTAATGTAGTATGTAGCAAATTTTAAAGCATACCTTGGGATGTTTCTTTTTGTTTTTTATACATTGGCGTAGCTAGGCTACTTCTGGGGGGGGGGGGGAGGGCAATGTCACCAGACTTGCTTCTGCGTTTGCTTTGGCTGATATGCATATGAAATGCTTTAGGTATTACTGAATTACTTTTAAGATAACGTATGCTTGTGTGGATAAGAGTTTTTGCTGTCATGACACATATTTTTCTGCAATCGTAATCCCTCAAGGAATATATCGTGGTTGCACAATGAAAACTCGCCAAGGCTAATTTCGCGAGGCTTGACCAATTTTAGTTACGAAAGCCTCTACTTGAAACAGAGAATTTTATATTTTAGTATGATTATGCGTTTCGGACTTATTTACTTTTGAGTCCAAATGATTTTATAGCCCAAAAGTCCGTAACGTGATATTCAGAAAGATTTAGACAGATCGATATTCCAGGAAGAAGATGAACTGCGATCACACTCAAATGAGCCACATAATAAGTGGCGATAAACAGAGATACACATAACCATTAATGATGGGATTGTGGAGATTTCCAAAAACAACGTTGTTATGCCGTGTAGGCTCAGAATTTTCTTCAGATCAACACATAGAAACAATTATTCACAAATTTTATTGAATGCGGAAATTCGCCCTGCACTGTGTTTCACTCGGCAGAAAATATGTAATGTAAAAAATAAAGTAAATATTATTCTGTGTAAAGTATACAGAATCACTCGATCAGGTTGTAAATTTTTTATTAACAATATATTGTAAGAATTTTACTGCCTTGCACCGAAAAGGATTAAATTTCGAATGCGTGTTTTGTGGTTATTCGGATCTGCTAAGCACGAAAAACATAAATAAATTCCACCACTGTCCAGATAACGGCACATTTGTGTTTTTCGATGCACATACACAATGTATATTATACATATGTACATATCGGCACAGAAATTCAAAAAGCCCTATCTAACATTTTAAAAGTTTTACAGGAGAAGCATAAAACTTGTTTAAATGAATAAATATATTGACAATTAGTGCAAAATATGTATTACAATAAATATATAAACTTGTTGGTCCTTCTTTACATGTATTGTAAAATTTTGCAATAAGTGTCAATATATTTTTTATTTAAACAAGTTTTATACTTCTCCTGTAAAACGTTTAAAATGTTAGTTGGGGCTTTTTTATTTTCTGTGACGATATATATTTCTCTTTAACACGACATCAAGAGCCAAAGGCTAATTCGATGATCGAAAATGACAACAATTGGTGATAGACATTAAAAGTTGCATAGACTTTAAACTTTAATCCACTACAAATTGTTCATTTTTTATTCAATTACCCAAGAAGCCTTTCACTTCCAGTTTAAAGAGAAATATACATCGAAAACACACAAATATACCGTTAGCTGGACAATGACCGAAATGATTAATTTTTTATTCTATTTTCGTGTTTATCACATCCTAAATATCCTAAAAAGTGCACCAGAAAATCTATGCCTTCCAAAAATAAGAATTAGTAAAGCATTGTTATTAAAGGCAATAGATCTTTTTGTGGTACTGTAATATTACAAAAGTCCATAACCTGATTAAAAATTTCCAAAAAAATCTTTATGACAGCTAAGAATTAAAGGGTGTTCTAAAGCGAGCAACGAAACATGTTGAATTACTAATGTAATGTACAGACACTTCTATATAGACACTTTAAATGTCCAAAGTTAGTGCTAATTAGTGTAGTCTATAGAGTACATAGACTATCTATAGACTGCAACAATTAACACTGCTATTTAAAACAATAAAAATTAAAGGGTGTTCCATCCATTCATGTAATTTTGACTATGCAATTTAGACATTTTGCTGTATCTTGGAAACCGTAAGAGACAAACTTATGAAATTTTAAAAAACGCTAAAAATTAAAAACTTCAAAATCAAACAAATTTCAAAACGAAAAATCGCCAAAATGGAAAAAGCGCTTAAAGGAAAAAACATCAAAATTAAAAAAATCGGTAAAACGCTAAAAGTCACCAAAGTCAAAAAAGTCACTAAAATAACCGCCGAAACCCGCAAAAACTTGTCTAAACGAAAAAAGCACTAAAACCTAAAGAAATCGCTTAAACTAAAGATATCATCAAAATCTAAAAAAAATAGTCAAAAATGGAAAAAGTCATATAAACGAAAAAAGCGCCAAAACAAAAAAAAAACTACAAATCTAAGAAAATCGCCAAAAACCGAATAAATCGGCAAAACGAAAAAAAGTGTCAAAACAAAAAAAACGCTAAAACTAAAAATATTACCAAACACCGAAAAAGTCCCCAAACCGAAAAAAGAGCCAAAACTAAATCGCTAAAACCAAAAATTTCGCTAAAAAGCTAAAAAACGGTAAAACAAAAAAACGCCAAAACCAAAAAGTCGCCAAAACTTAAAAAATCGGCAAAAAACGACAATTTGCGAAAAAAAAACAACGAAAAAATCACCAAAATGAAAAACTCGCCAAGCCAAAAAAAGTCGAAACAACGAAAAAAAGTTATAAAATAAAAAAAATGAACTTAAAAAAATCTAAACGGATAAATTGCCAAAATGAAGAAGGGCAAAAACGAAAAGGGATATATGTGTATTCGAACGTAGTCCATCGTGTGCGAGCCAAAATCGCACTTTACTTAATTTATTTAAATGCAAAATGGTTTTAGTGATTAATTTTTCTAAAGATTTACACTTTGACCGTAAGACTAGGCCATGCAAAAAACGAAAAAGGAGTGAACGGCTGAGCTGCGAGCTTAAGCAAATGGCTGTTTAGAGGTTTCCCCTCAGATTTAAAGTTTATTCATTTAGCGGCAAGTTTAGGTGGTCGACATTCGTTAGCGAATTTTATTGTAACACTCACAATATTATGACAGTAACGGAATGTATTTTGTTCAAGAAGTATTCCGTGCAATCATTTTTAAAAGAGTAAACATTTAAAATTCTAAGCAATCTTATTTTTAACTGATTCTCACATTCAATAAAAAAACCTAAATGCACATTATACGGATTTTCTGCTGCTTTCAATATAGTCCGTTGTTTATGTTATTAGTACCAAAAAAGTACGTGCATAGAAATAGAACACACACAAATGCTCAAAATATTCTGTACGTAAAATTAACGGAAATTGCAATTGAAATTATATAAATATACATTTAAAATCAGTAGTGTAGTGGTTACTACATTAGACTATTAAACGAGAGGTCACATGATCAATTTCAGCCAAGACCATGCGTGTGTTTTTTTTAATTTATAATGTTAAATTAAAAATTGAGTAAGTTTATATTGTCGTCGTGCAGCTAATTTACATACTATGCTTTGGCCAGATGGTTGATACGTTGGATTTCAAACCTGAACGAGCTTTGTTCGATCCCAGTAGAAGTTAACATAACAAACAGTGAGTAAAAATATAAATTTAATAAAATAATAATTAAAGATACGAAATAATAAGGTTCTTAATATTTAAGAATAAAGCAAAAATCAATTATTTTTACGGAACTTGGGCTTGATTATTTAACAGTAAAAATAGCAGAAATAAGTAAACCTCTTCTTCCGTAAAGCTGATATTAGTTCTTTTGACAGTGAAATTGATCCAAACAAATAAGGAATCATTATTTTTTTATGGTTTTAAGTCTGTTAACTTTTTAACATTTTAAGTTGAATAAACTTTTTGTTAAACTTAAATGAAAAATAAGTAGACCGGTTTTTAATTGAGTTTTAATTTATTTTATATTGCAATTTCAGTTAATTTTAAGTACGGAATACTTTGAGTGAAGAGTTTCGCAACAAGTAGTACAGCTCAAGAGATTACTAAAACAAGAATAAACATTTTGGAATCAAATAATATCAAAATTTTTTATTATACATTCGTAAAATGAAATGAAAGTGAAGTAAGTCTGTGTTCTGAATTTCGTCAAATGAGGTTTGATAAATAAAACTTCGTTTTCAGTTTGTTTCGAATGAAATTGAGGTGTTCTGAAAATCACTTTAACTACGAAAAAAAGTAATTTGAAGTCGACAACAAATAACTGCGTGAAAGAAATAACTTTTTATAAGACACAAGTTTCTGCGGCTTTAACTTACACATGTAAATAAATAAGGTTTTACGTATAAGATTATTAACAAGCTAGAAACTTGGAAACCGCATTCTCATTTCAACTTATCACTTAAACTGCTAAACGGCGAAAAGTTTTGGAAAGAGTGATTTCATCGCAAAAACTATAAATATTTGCAAAAACTTTCTAAAATCCTAGAATTTCGACAAAAAAATCCCATTTATTGCGAAAATATATATTTGCAAAAAATAACATTAGAAATAACTTTAAAATCATTAAATCTGTAAAAAGGTCACAAAATCAAATATAAAAAACTGTTCAGAAACTTGAAAAAATTAATCTTATTGCGGATATGTCGAATGGTAAACGTATGGAAAAATTTTTAAAGTTTTTAAATTGGTTCGAAATCACTGGAAAGGTGAAATTGGTTGGTTGACTAGAAAGGAGTCACGTATGCAAGAAAATAACGCGAATTCCCAAGTTTCGCAAACTTTTGTGCTAAAATTGATTTCAGTTTTATGGATTCATAGTCAGTTTTATCTGTGGTTTGTTTTTGATTTTACCAAGTTTTTGCAAATTTTTGCTATTTTCGCAATAAAGGTGAATTTTTTTTTATATTTTACTCTTTTTGCAACTTGAGTAATTCTGCAGTGTTTTTTAAAGTTTTTAATTTTTTGGAAACGTTCATTTTCGCGATAAAATAGATTTAGCAAAGTTTAAAGTTATAATGATTTTTAACACATTTTAGGATTTGTTTTCAATTCTTAAATAATTTTGCAAATATCCACCAAATCCGCGAAAAAATCTACTTTTTAAGCTTTAATAATTCTTAAGAGCTTTGGCCTCCTTCAGATTCAAAATGTAAATTTTGTATGGGAGCACCGCACCGTTAAGGATTGGAGATATTTATTAGGTACGTTAGAAAAAAATTTTAGAAAAGAAACATTAAGTGGGGTTAGTCATACATTTGGCATCCGAGGCACTGCATGGGGCCAAAATTTAACATTAAACAAATTTAACATTACACCACCATATTTGTATGGGAGTCCCCCAAGCGTAGGGAATTCATTTTTTTGGTTGATCCCGAATTACAAGGTATATAATATATACATATTATGTATGTATGTAACAACAAATCTTATTATTTTGTCTATTCACGAATATTTTTATGCAGATAGCACTTTTTGTTTACTAACAAAATAACGGGTTGTTAGATAGCACAATAAAAAAGTTATGAAAAAACAACTTTAAGCAATATTTTTTTTATTTTTTAAAATAAATGGCTGACTTTCAAAACGGCAGTTGCTTTGTATTCGAACAATGTATAGTGTTTCACATCGTCGCAGTACAAAACATTGACAATGCATACCTTTTCAAAACGTCGTCGACAAGAGTAATCAGGGTATCGGTTTCAAAGTTGATGCAATGTTTAGCAACTTCCCATACATACACGATTTAAATACCGCAGCAGAACTGTATACAAACTTTGTACTGATACGTTTTGGAAGTCAGCCAATGACAGATGACAATGCAATCGGAGAAACGTTGCTATAATAAACTCATTTTCGAGAAGAGTGCAGATAGCAATATTTGAATATAAGCCCTCGATATAACCTCTTAAAATGCATAAATAAAATTAAAATTTGTTACTAAAGTATTGTGTATTGAAAAAAATTGGATTTTAACAAAAAAAAAGCTTTGGATCCCGAAATCCAGGGATCCGGAAAAATCCCGAAATTCCGAATATCCCGTGATTTCGAGATTTCCAAAATCCCAAATCCTAGGATTTTTAAAAATAGTCCCCATTGACATCCATAGTATAGACATAGCGTTATGATATGACTATGAAATACACAGACAAATTCCACAAATGATGACATAAATTTAAAAATAAATAAAATTGTCCTTTGCAAGTTTACACATTTTCAAATTTTATAATCGAGTTTAAATGTTCACAAAAAAAGTCCTAAAATCAGTTTAAAAAAATGTTTCGTTATCTCAAATGTATATTAAACAGGAGAACACACTTTTTGATGCCCGAACATTTTAGTGATTTATGTTTGTGCTGATGAGCCCTTAGTGCCATAATAAATTTTGTTTCTCCAGTCAACTCTAGTTTTCGAAATATCGCAGTTTTTCTATGCACATTATACAACCTATTTTTGTATTTGTCGTCTTTATAGCCCATTCAGACTGCAGCCAAATTAGGATTTTCTTGATTTCGACTGAAATCAACTCGAAATTTAGTATTTTCCAATACATTTTGTCATATCCGAAACTAAGTTATTTTCCTTGATTTCGGCGAAATCAACTTGAAATTACAATGCCCAACTCTGTTTTAGTTTTAAAGTTCCTTTTTTAGAACAATATATTTACAACTGTGAGGAGCAATCAAAAAAAGTTGACAACGGTTTCATTTATAAATTTAATAATTATTTCGTAAACTTTTAAAAAAATATTTTAAATAAAAGAAGAGGAAATTTTTCTGGCCATAAAGTGTATATTTCGTGCAAAATATAGCAAATGCTAGAATTATCTAGTGCAAAGTGTCAACTGAAATCAAGACAAATGTCATTTATAAGAGTATGAACATTTTTAATTTGGTGACTAATTTCGGCACGAAATCAAGTAATTTTAGTGCAGTCTGTATGGGCTATTATGTTTGTTATTTTTATTTATGGACATTTTAAATGCATTTCCAACTTTTTTTATAGAAATTTGTTCATTCTTGCGTTCTGTCTGTACATATAAAAAAATACTAAATTTTTTTTATCAAAAGTAAAATTGAAAAGATTTAATTTTCAATATTTTTGTGGCCTCACCAATATATCCTGGAACTTGCAATTTTCAATAGTGTATTTAAATTTTAACAATTTAAAAAATTGTTAAAGGCTTTTTACACACAACAAGTGTAAAAATGTCGTTATATGGTGTCTTGTGCATACAAAACTTTTTAATGCTATAAAATCATTGATTATTGATATTTTCGAATGAAACTTTGCAGTTGTATAGGAATTTATGTACTAAATACCAAAGAAGAAAAACATACGATTTGCTTCCAGGAATCTCAGAACTCTTGAGAAAGTTCCAAGAAATCCAAAAGGCTTAACTTTGAACAATTTGACCCGTAACGTTTAAACTTGGCGCAAGGTCCATTCAACATTTTGGCAAATGAATGCGTACACATAAAGGACAATTGTTTTTCAATTCCAGCTTTGGGATTTTTGAACATATGAACTAAAATCATTATTTTTATGTAATAAAGGTCGTATTCGGAAAGACCCATGTCCAACTAAAGTCGGAAATTCAAATATTATTTTACCGTCGATTTACGTCTGTGCAGAAACCTTTCAGATAAGTATACATTTGTGATATGTTCCAAAATAGTTTTTTTTATAAAGGAGTGAGAGATGGTGGTTTTTAGTAAAAACTGTCGAATATTCAACATTTTTTCAGTTTTCAACTTTAAAATTTAATATTTTTCAAATCAGGCGGCAGAATTTCATTAATTTCTTTTTAACGCTTTTACATTTTAAAAGTCGGTTGATACTTGGATCCGATATCTGGAAAATAATTGAGCAAAGTTTTGGAAAAATGAGGAATTTAAATTTTCAAATGAGAAAAACTCACATAGGTGATAAGTGTGCAGCCAAACATGTGTATGAGCCGTGTCACAGATTCCGTTTTGATTCCGTAGTTGTCATTCCGAAAAAGTTCATTTTTGGTGCTTCAGATTCCGTTTATTTTGTATTTCGATTTTACAATAATAATGTTTTTATACCTTGAAGCGTTTGTTTTCAAAACCAAATCTCACTTGAAATATTTATTTGACGCTCCTAAAAGTATGCACGTTTTTAAGTATTTAGTGCAAATGAAGTTAGCAGAAAAGTGTTTGTCCATTCCGCTTTGAAATTTAAAAGTGGTTTGCTTACGAAGAAAATTTTAGTTTTCTGAATCAGCAACTTACGGAATTGAAATCACTTCCGATCGGAATGGTATTCTGTGACATGGCGGTATATTAGATCTTATTAAGGGCTATAATAAAGCAAAAAATATTTATAAAGAATTCGGATGGGAAACAAAAAAATGGCAAATGTTAAAAATTTTTATATGACCGAAAAGCCCTATTTTGAGACTTCATATCTCCGCTCCTGAACAATTTAGAGATTTTTTATAATCGGGAATTCTTCTCTACTATATCCACGCGAATTTTTATTCCGATAGGACTATATATTGATTCTGCCTCACTATCGATTGTATTAACTGTACAAAAAGCAAAAAATTCGAAGTGATTTTTAGGTCGATATTATAATTAATAATGTTTTTAATCCTCAATAAAACATTTATTTGAAACACATCTTTGTTAAAAACACTTAAATTTTAGACGTCGTTTCATAACAAATTTATTTGGATATGTAATGAATTTTTTTAAGAAAAATTTTTATGGAATTTTTGCTCTAACATACATTTCAAACTGAAATTATTCTTTATGAATACGACAGTAAAAACATATTTATCTTTGTATTTTATTCAGATACTTTTTTGCTTAGTTTTACACAGACTACTTCTTTATTTATTTATGCCCATATAATCAAAAATTATTTATCATCACTTTAAAATTTAAGCATATTACTTTTATTACATTTATTTCACTTTTAAATTATTTAGCTTAAATTATAAGCCGTTATATTTTATTAGGAAATATTCAAATTTTACTGTTTTAAACTAGACGAACCGTCTCCTTAGAGATCCTTCACGTGCGAATGTCGCGCAGCAACTGTTGTATGGCCACAAATGCAGCATCCTTAAATAGCCGAAATTATTTTGAACAAAATTGTTTCTTTCTGTTGTGAACAAAAAGAAAACAATTATGTTTTGGTTGTGTGTGCAAGTGTGTGTCTGAAAAGTTATGAATGAATGAATTCATACAGGTGCGTGCGTAAACAGAGGCAGAACAGAGATGAAAACACAAAAGCGTAAGATTGGAATGTATTTCCTTTATCTTCATTTTCCTACAAAAGTACAACATTCAAAAAGCTTACTATTATAGCAAAATTTTTTTTACAATTGTTGAAAAGCTTTTTGGTTGAAATATTTGCTAAATGGATTTTGAACATAAAATTACCATTATGAGACCTAATGTGGCAATAACGGTTATTGAGCACAAACCGAAATTTAGGGTAAAAAACTAATGTGTTGTTTCCACAATGCAAACAAGTTTGTCTAAATTTTATATGAAAAGCACTGTTTTTTTGAGTGATTTCCATAAAAATTTTTTACTCAAATCGCTTGTTTGAATTGTGGAAACAGCACATAATGCTGTGGCCAGAAGCAATAATCATCCAAAATTACGGTCACATTTGGCAAACGTTTGCTCCATATATATTTATTTAGCATTATTAAATATTTTGTTTTGTGGTCGCAGTATGTAAATTTATTTGCCCACTTTGTTTGTTGAAACATAAAGGCAGTGGTGGTAGATGTGACGATTTTACGTCATTTTGACGATTTTTTATGCAAATTTTCCAAAATTACGATTTTGACGACTTTTGCCGTAGAACACCTAAAATATTGACGATTTATCACTATGTATATGATTTTCCAGAAAATGAAATATTGGAACCATAATTTATAGATTTTTAAAAATATTTATTAATTATTCTTAAAAACTATCGTGAATTTATAAATATGCATTTTTATTATCAAGTGCCCCAATCAGAGTAAGAAAATAAATATTTTCAATGTGTAAAACAAAAGCAAAACAAAAACAGCGAATATGATACAGTATTTTTCGGTTAATTGACCCTACGGCTAATTGGTTTCCACGCTTAATTGAACCACATGATCGGGCAAAAAAATATTGCATACGAAAACACATGTAAATTTCCTCGGATAATTGAACACGGTTAATTGATTTTCCCGCTTAATTGGTTCAAAATTTATGTCATCAAAAATAAATTTCCTCTTACTTTTACCCGGTTAATTGCATTATTATTGAAAAATAATCTGGCATTTTTGCACATACATATTTGACATCATTTGTGAAAAACAGTGGGTGGCATCTCTACTAATTTTATTTTACTAAATTTTATTTTTTTTGTAAAACTATGCGCAGATAAATAGTGCATTTAATAGTACATATGTACCTACAATAATAAATACCTGCGTATACACATATATGTACATTTTTTTCTGTTACTTGCATTTTTTTCGTTTAAGGTAAAAAAAAATTATTTTGAAAAACTTAAAGTGCACATATGCGATTTCTTTTAATTCATTAGTATGTAGTTCCAAATATGCGTGATTTCTGTAATTGAACAAACTGTTCAATTAAACGGGATTCTTGTAATTGAACGAATTGTTCAATTAAGCGGGTATCGGCTAAATGGTTCCCCGGTTAATTGAACAAAAAGTTGTGCAAATTTTGATGTGCAATTAACTGAAAAATACTGTAGTACCATTGAGTTCAGTATTGTTTGGGCTTGTGTGCACTATCATCCCGCTGTTAGTGAGTTTTTGCGAATTTTCGCCATTTTCGATATTTTAGCCGAATTTTTTGCATTCCTTACAGTTCTAGCGATTTTTAATCAATATTATGGCTTGTTAAAAATTTTGCAACTTCTAGCGAATTTTCGCAAAGTTCGCAATAAAAGCGACTTTTGGCATGTTTACAGCTTCCTAACAGTTTTTCCGATTGTTTAACAGTACTAGACTTTTTATAATGCTGTTGTTAGTAATTTTTTTTGGAATTTTCGTCATTTTCGCGATTTTTATCGCATTTTTTGCATTTCTTACAGTTTTAGCGATGTTTAATCAATATTATGGCTTGTTTAAAATTTTGCGACTTCCCGCGAATTTGAGAAAAGTTTGCAATAAAAGCGAGTTTTTGCATGTTTGCAGCTTTCTAACAGTTTTGCTGATTTTTAAACAATATTAGACTTTATCGTCCCGCTCTTAGTAAGTTTTGGCGAATTTTCGCGATTTTTTTGCATTCCTTACAGTTTTCCTATTTTTAATCAATATTAGTTATGGCTTGTTTAAAGTTTTGCAACTTTTCTCGAAAAATTTAAACACAAACGCTTGAATAAAACTTGTACTTGATTTGGCATATAAAGTGGGTTATTTTTCACTGAAACGTTTTATAAAATTTCTTTTTCATATATTAATATCAAAAAAATAACGTAACAACAGGTGTTCAACACTAGCAATCACCTGCCATTCTAAAGTGTTTACCAAAATAGCAATTCAAGAAATTCTATGTGAAGTGAGGCGTAGGGATATAGTAAATAAGGCCCTAATACATATCGCTCCTTTATTGCAACGTGGTCATATCTCAAAAAACCAAAAAATTTTAAGTTACTTAAGAAAAAGTCTTCATTAAGACCTTCTTTATATGTTAACAAATTTTCAGAAACATATCATAATCTAAAGCGAAGATATAACCACTAAAAACCTAACACCGCCCATATACTTGCTAACAATTTTAAAACTTTAAACGCGATTTGCCAACTTTCATTTTTTTGAGATATGACTACGTTGCGACAAAGGAGCGACATGTTCACATATGGTATTCGTACGGAATTTTAGGGGCATCATTCTTTAATATGGGGACATGAGGCAATACTTTTCTAGCAAAACTAATCGTAAGCAACAGTTTATGCTGAGGTACTGTATAAAATCCATTAGATTTTTTTTTTTTTTGCATTGGCGTAAACTCAAAACCACCAGGTTAATTTTTTATAACAGAAGCTATTACAACTGCTCTATCTCAAGCCATAAAAAAAGACAAAATGTTTTATTTTTTTATTTATTCAAACGCTTTATTGAAACCTATTTTCTGTTGTTTTTTTTTTTGGTTTTTGAAATTGTGCCACCAGTGGATAGATTAGCGCTCAAGAAAAATGTGTTAATAAAATTTATGCGCTCACACATCCAATATTAAATTAGTTTCAGTTAGTTTATTTTTATGTGTGTTGTTTGTACGCTCTTTGTTCTTTTAAAAATTCACTTATTATATACATATATTTAAAATTAATTAACAATAATAATAATTAAATATAACTTATCAACTAAGAAAAAATAATAGAGTGTAATAAATTTACAAATTAAACATACGGCAATGTATATATAAATTCATTAAGATTTTTTTTGCATTATATAATAAATCCCAAGAAATAATACATATTTGTTAATAGAGGAGTATAAGTTATTTTAAGATTTAAGTATTAAAATTTTTTTATAAAATAAATAGCTACTCTTATGTTGTGTTATGAGATAGATAATAATTTATTATATATAAATTTAAAATAAAAAATCAGGCATGCTTACGACTGTTGAGAGTTGGCTGATGATATGACAGACGTTGGGTGCGGTGCGGTAAAGATGTTTCGAACTTTGCTACATTTTTGGATTTATTTCGACTGATGTATTTTCCATCTGGATCTCTAGCAGTTTGCTATTGTTAGGCTGAGTTTATAGTTTCTTGCTCCTTCTCAATTTCTTCTAGAGTGGTTATATACTGGCGGCAGCTTTATTTCTCTTTATTAAATTTCTCAGAGAAAAAAAACAAACAATTGATTAGTTTAGTTTTTGCTTTGTTTCTGTTTGTGTGTTTTCAGTAGTAGTTGTAATAATTATTGGCACTAATGATAACTTATTTTTTTTTGCCAAAAACATTTTTTTTCGAATCGGAATTTTTTTAAACTTTATCATATACATATACGTAAAATAACTATGTTTAAAAAAAATTATAAGAGAAAGGTAATACAATAAATTACGAAATAAATAAAATAAAATTTAAAACAGGAATTATTAAACAACAGAATTTATAAATAATAAGTTAGTGAAAAGAGAAAAGAGGCACCATTTTCTAACAAAAAAGAAAGGATATATTATTTAAAAAAATGTAATTCAGGGAGAGGAAAGATGATTAGGTTTTTGATGAAATGATTTAATAAGGTTGTGTAAAAAATCTTCACTCTTGGTTTGAACGTTAGGGGTTAGCTTTGGTCGATTGATTTCTTGCAACTATATCAATTTATCCCTTTTTTGAAGTTCATAATTTTGTCTCTAGTTACAATTTTATTGTTCATTTCACAATATATACTCTTTTTATTTATTTATTTTTTTCTTCTTTTATTATTATTTTCACTTCTGCTCTACGTTTTCTATCGTAAATTTGGATGAATTTCGAGTTTTGAAAAAATTTCGAATTTAAAAAATAATCATCCAGTTTTTATCCAAAAGTATTCTTGATTAGGAGGTTAACCTGTATTTTTATATAATTCCGGATTTTTTAATTTCCATCCATTGCAGCATTCTTTAAATATTAATACTTTTTCGCCATTTCCCAATAACTTCTTAAGCCAAATTTTTCAGCTTTATTAGACTTCCAAGTCGATGCGCATATCTTGAATTTTATTATTTTGCTGTTTATTGTTGTATTTTTAATAGAATAAGCCGAAGCCACTGCTCATATAAGAATACTTCTTTCATATATGTTCATTTATGTATACTTCTTTGCATATAAAGAAATTGTATGCAACCAATAAGATTTTCCCTTGGCGTATCTTATACTTATTAGTCCGCATGTTCACTGAGTTTTTTCTCATCTTGTGTTTCCAAAATGCAAATTCTAAGGCTACTTTCTCAAATAGAATTTCGAAAAATTTAATCATTTTTCGATTTCTGAACTTCAACGTAAGTTTATACAATTTGTTGCATTCGTGGGGTATGATCCGTCAAGTCTGCGTGACTCTAGTTGACGCATTTTGCAAAACGATAATCCACCATGAATCGTTTACTCGTGATCCGTATATTTTACAAAAACGATGTTTTCATTTTAATACAAGTTATGAAATAAGTAAAGAAGTTATTTTCGCAGATGTTTTCCAACGAAGTTTTAATTTGTTAATCTTTATATTAAGAGCAAATGGAGATAATTTAACGAAAAAAAAAGCGTTGACATCTTGAAATGAAAAAATTACTTGAGTATAGACGTAGAATTTTTGTAAAAGAAACGTATATATAGATTTAAGAAAAGGGAAAATACGTAGATGAGTCCAATATAAATTGATAATTCAAGCTTCAATTTTAAACACGAATATAATCATAAAATATGTCATTTACAATTTAAAGCACTTGTATCTAACTTTTCTTGGGGTCTGAACTTGATTGGGTCAATGTTAAATCCTAAATATATTGATTATGGCACTTTTTCTTTGAAGGGAATAAATTGATATTTATATAAATCATTTCAAGGGATGAAACATGTCTTTGTTTCGAATTCTTTAATTTTTTTTTGCTTTTCGTTGATTTGGAGCTAAACATTTTTTCCTTGATATTGTGTTGGGTTTCTGTAAACTGTTGTTTTTTTCTGGTTTTGACAATTGGTTTTCCGAACAGAGAACGCTTTTTAAATCTGTTAAACTTTAAGACGCTGTATCTTTCTTTTTTAAAAGAGTTGAACTGTTTTTGTTACATTAAGAGGGCGGGAAGCAAGAACAAAATATGTAACAAAATGAAACAGTTTACTCTTTCAATTGTTGTATTTTATTTCCCTCAACGTTGCGTAGACGACGTTGCCGTTGAAAGTTTAGCATTAATTGATTCATATTGCTAATGTTGAAGCAACTTTGCAATCAATTTGACTTTCATCGGCACCTACAAACGGTAAACTAAAACCTGCCAACCATTCTTTACATTTTTCAAACGTTTCAAAAGCCAATAATTCGGTTATGTATTCGATGTTTATATTTGGACGATAACTGAAAAGAGATATATAAGAAAAGTCAATTTAAAAAATTTTAATTGCCAATTTTTAATTTGATTTATTTTTTATAATAAATTTGAAAAATGTTTTATTTAGTGAAAAAAATACAATAGCGTGTTGGAATGAACGATAAATTTAATAAGTCACTGTGTTTCTCCTGTAATTTGTTGTACTTGTTTTAATATTTTGATGTTTATGCAAACTATGTTTTTTCATTCGTTTTATTAACTTACATTGTCAAAGCTCTAGGAGTCTAATAAATTAATTCAAACTAACATAGCGGAGTTCAGTGTTTGATGCAAATGGTCTAGCGAAAGTGCAAATGCAAAATATCGTTGCTTTTTTATGAAATTTTGGATATTTTGTTGTTGGATTTTAGGCAAAAGCTACGATATTCTACATTTGCGCTTTCGCAAGACCATTTGCATCAAATACTGAACTCTGCTAATAATAAAAATAAAGTTTAGTTAAAAGCTACATATCGAACTTGTTTAATAATAATGTATTAACTCAAAATTTTCATTTTATCACTTTTTACCGAATAACGACATTATTTATTCATATCTACGAACTGGAACAATTTTGCATTGTTTTGGCCACTACTTCACCACAAAAAAACTAGTTGTGATCTTTTTCGTAAAATAAATTGTTTCAAAGTACAAAGACCGGCAGTAAGTATTTCGAGGTGTGACTGTTTTCATGCTTCAAATGTTTCAATTTATTCATTTTTATTTTGAGTTAATACTTTCTTGTTAAAATTTTTCGAAATAATTTTGAGATAATACTGTTTTTGTTGAAAGAGTTTGTTTAAAATCGATGTTAGAACTTAAATCCCATATTTTCTCTGCAGCCGACTAATAAAAAAGAAAACTAGTATATTCAGGTATGTGATACAAATCGACTCGATTTCAAATGAAATCGAAAGTTGAAAACTAATGAAATAGTTTTAGCTGTGATGGAAATCGTATCAATTTCATTTTCCACTTTTATTTCTGTTCCATGTATTTCTTTATATAAAAACTTTTTTGACATCAAATTATTATTATTTTGTTAGTATTTATACTTATTTTTAACAAAATTTGGAATTCCCATACGCAACCGCATAATCTTTAACAAGGTTACATGTCCTAATATGTCTTATAAAACTTTACGATGAGTATACAATAAGTAATCTACAAATCTTTTAGCTGGTTGGTACATTGCTGGCATTAGTTCTTGTTGTACACTCTTTCTTTGCAAAAAAAAAAAAGAAATAAATAACATGTTATTTAATTAGTCTTCAGCAGATTTTAAAATATGTAGCTTCAAATGAATCCACGGAAATCACTTACATATATGGTAGATATTTATAGATGGGACTCTACCCAGTATTTACCCGATATATGGGAATATTCATTTTTTGGGTATTTATTTCAAAAAAGTTAGCGATTTTTCGTGAACATGCGGCTTTGGAGGTTTATAATATATGTTAGGGCTTTTTTCCGATATTGCAACTTCACGCGAATTTCAGCAACGTTCGGGATAGAAGCGTCTTTTTGCAATTTTTTAATCTCTTTATAGTGCACATGATTAGACTATCATGCCGCTGTTAGCAAATTTTTGCCAATTTCCGAATGTTTGGCATTTCTTACGGTTTTAGCGATTTTTAATTAAAATTATGGCTCGTTTAAAATTTTGCAATTTTTGTTGATACGTGTAAGTTCCAAAGTTTTTTCAATATTTTGGCTTTTAATCAATCGTAACATTGTAATCATTCATATATAAGCAAGTTTTTTGCGAATATTCGTAATTTCACGGTTTTTCCTAAAGCCAAAATGAGCTTCAAAGTTGCGTTACCCAAAAACTTGCTTATATAAAAATGCCGGTAAACAGTTAAAACTTAGAAAATTAGTAACGCGAAAACTCGAAAAAATATTGCGAAAGTCCAAAATCAACAGTTTGTGACTAAAAACCGATAATAATGTAAAAATTATAAAAGTTCGGAAAAATTGCTTCTACGCCGAAAATTCGCGAAAAATGCAATTATGACAAATAGACCTAAAATTTAATAAAAACCGCTAGTGTCGTAAATTCGGAAAATTTTGCCAGCATCGAAAAATATCGATATCTAATATTGATTAAAAATCGCTAAAACTATAAAAAAATGTGAAAGCTTGCAAAAATCACTAGTTCCACAAAAGTGGCGAAAATCTCTGAAAGATTTCAAAATAGAAAAGAAGTCCTAAAATTGATTGAAAATCGTGAATAAAAACTAGGCAAAAATAAAATTTTGCGCGAAAATAATTCGCGAACAAATCGGGAACAAGCTCTAAAATGTATTAGAAATTTCTAAAAATAGAAAAAACCTACGGAAATTTTGGTAAAGTGCTAGTGAATATTTATTAAGACATCCAAAAATTATATATCAGCAAAAAAATTGCTTAAATGTTAAAAACACTCCAGTGACAAACTAATTTAACAGTTTAACAAAAATTATTGCAAAAATATGTGTGAAATACCTACACATCATACGAAACTTTTGAAATCGTCAAACATATTCTACTCGATTTGAAAACAGTAAAACAATAGAAATTTCGTTTTCTATCACATCTATTTTTTGTTTATATTTTTATAAAACAAAATAGAAAATGAAATCGAATTCGATTTTAAGTAAAATCGATATGAAAAGAATACTTCAGTAGCCATCACAACTTTCTTCGTTTTTGTGTCGATTTTCATTCGAAATCGATTTCCATCGCATACCTGATTATAATAATTTCCACATTTTTTTAAAGATGGCATATTTATTTTATCGACATTTGCACTGTTTTTGCCTCTACTGAAAATTTTTATATATTGAGTTAATACATACATATTGTTAAACAAGTGCGATAAATGAAAAATTTATCATATAATAGAAAAATATCAAGAAAACAAACTTACGCCTTGATAATAGTTCTTAAGGCAGCTTTGCGTTCTCTTTCGATAAACCAATCAATAAGGTGACCAGCCATTAAAGGTGCAGTTTTATATAAACGAAACAGTTTGCAGTAGTTGCCCATAGCCCAAGCGGAACGGAATTCCATAGCATGGGCAATGGCAGGATTTTCTCGTTGAGCTTGTGTTATAGAACGTAAAACAGTAGTAGTGTCTGGTAAAGGAAAAAATAAATATGTTATTGAACGTATTATACATATCGTCATATAAAATGCAAAAGGGCCTAGCACAATTTTTAAAAAAATTTTCAGGATATAAAGAAATTAATAAAAACTAAACTATGTATTGTGATTATAAAAACGATTTTTTCTGACTAGTAAGTATCATTAATAAAGTCAGAGTTAATAATACTATTCTGCAAATAAAATTTTTGTAATCACATTAGTTTGCATTTTATTAAGTTTTTCTATTTCCCCTGGAAAGTTTTTAAAAATGATAAGAAGACCTTTTGCATTTTATATATTGATATAACTTATATAATATTAAACTTCGAAAAACACTTACCCAAGGTATTTTTAGTAAATATATAATACAGAATTCGATAAGCTGTAAATTCTAAAGTGTTCGTACCGGTACCAACTTCACTGTACAACATTTTCAATTGGGTCTGGCATTGGTTGAATTCTTCATGATCACCCTTTTCCATGGCAATGCGGGCATGTGTTTCATAAACTTCTACCGTAAACTTATCACGTATACCTTGAACCTTAAAACAAAAATATTCGATTGAGCTTATATCTCGAAAACATTTATACAATTTTAATCAATGATACTTACCGTTAAATCTTGTCTAATCGATTTTAATTGATCACAAGCATAGAAATAATCCTGATTACTACGCCACTTTTGTTTTACATTTTCCAATGAGTGTACCAACACTTCAACGGGTCTAACTTCACAGGGTGCTGGTGCTTTAGTCAGACGCAAAAAGGACTTTTCCAAATCACGACACGTACCAACGATGTGTAAATCAAAAAGATCAATATTTTCACCATTTTCCGTGTCGTCAATGTATAAACGAGAGTTATTATATTTTTTAGTACTTTTATTATTGACACCTTTATTCGTTTGAACGAAGGGAGAGCTGGCCACTGCTACTATGGCTTTCTTGGTACCATTTTGCGAAAAACGTGCCGCTCTTTGTTGAAGACGAGCAGAATCATCATCTACAGCGCCACCAATCGAAGAAGAATAAAAGGGAGCTTTAGACTTACCACTACCGTTCGCAGTGTTAGAATCATGTTTTTTGTTTTTCTTATTTTGTAACTTTTGTTGTTTTTTACTGAGAAAAGGTGTGTTATTGGAGGAAGAGGAAGAGGAAAGTGGTATAAAACCAGAGGAAGACGACGACGAAGAAGATGAACGACGCATTTTACGGGGGCGAGTTGGCGAAGAAGACGATGAACGCGAATGTGAGCGCGAACGCGACCGAGAAGAACGTTTGTTGCGATATTTAGACGAAGAGGGTGAGCTGTAAAGACAAATTAAATTGGTGATTTTAAATGTATTATTTTAAATTTTTGCAAGCGTATGAAGAAAAATTATTCAAAGTCGTAATCAAAACATGGGCCGGAAATATTTTTAAAATTAATGCGCACGCACAAATTAAGGCTTATCATAACACTGCTTTACAGCGAATATGTTTAAAGTTTGTATTGCATTTTTTGAGGTAATTATTAGGATGTGCTGAGCACGAAAACTTATAAAAATAATAATTCTTTGGTAATTGGCCAATGTATTAAATATATTATTGTTGAATGTGCTTCCTTTAGCTAATAAGGGGCCATTCACATATTACGTAACCTTCAAGAGGGGGATAAAGATTTGTTACGGATTAAATAATTTATACTGAAAATTTTGTAAAAAGCGTTACGAAGGGGGGTTTAAAGCCTCCGAAAATAGCGTTACGTAATATGTGAATAGGCCCTAAGGACTATAGCTTCAACTAATTAAAACAAATTAATTACAATTTTAGCCGATGTGTCGTCGAGTTTTTCGACTTTTTCAATGGTTTGTAAATTACCAAGTGTTCATAAAAACTTAAAAAACAGCCCAGTGAAAAAAATTGGAAATAGTTTTTGCTGAACTACTTTTTCTTCTGCTTCGAATGTACCAATAAGTGTATATTTTCGACTTCTCATGAAGTGATTATTAACAACATCCAGGTAATTAGTTAAAGCTATTTTTCTTATATAAAATTGAGGCTGATTGGAAATTTTCTCAAATACCTAAGGTTTTTCTTGATTTTTTTTATCTAATTCATGAAATAAATGTTGTGAACTGTCATATTTTCATTTAATAAAAATAACTATAGTAGTATTTGTGCAAATGCTTAAATTTTATTATTGACGACCTTTTTTATAGAAGTAATTAAAAACTAGTTCCGTTGCACTTACTAAAAGGAACATACAAAAAATCAAATTTTCTTAACTTCATGAGAATGAGCTCGGATCCAATGAATAGGCATCAAATAAGAGAAATTTTTGCAATGGCAAGCCGACATAAAAATTATTAAAAATTATCTGGATTTGTACCACTTCCGGGATCGTATGCCACTTAACTATTTAAGTTAAACAAAATTTGTAACAAAATTATCACAACAAAACTCTATCGAGTTCTCTTCATTGATATTTCTCAGGCTATTGATAAAGTATGGCATGAAGGATTAATCCAGAAAATAAAGCAAAATTTAACCTCTAACACTCACAAGCAATTAGAAAGCTATTTAACTGGCCAAAATTTTATCATCAAGGTAGGTAATTTTCTAAACACACCTCAGATGATTCAAGCTGGGGTTCCTCAAGGTAGCATTTTGGGTCCTGTATTATACCTGATATATACCTCCGACATGCATTTAATAAAATTATTGATCATATTCGTTTTTTTTTACTCTTCTGCTCGATTAAAATAATCATTTGTGCTCATTTTCTATCATAAAAGATACTTTTGTCGGTAACAAATGCTACCCTAGCCGGTACTCCTCTGAACGAGTCTTCAATGACTCGTCAATTACGACTCATTTTCGAGAAAGTAAAATAAAAAAATTTAATTTTAACTGAGAATCGAACCAAGCTCCTTGGGATTTGTAACCTTACGCCAGCGTTGTCATAACTTAATATAGTATATACATACATTATTTATTTTAAAATTTTTCTTATTAAAACATAGCACTCTTTCTTAAGTGGGTGCTAAGCACATCAATATTCTGCTTCAATATATGTTTGTGTGCGTTTGTTTACAAAAAATTGTTACACATATACGGAGGGGAAATATTGAAGAATATCAAAATGCTTTTCATTTTCATAACAAATGCACACAAGCACATATATTGAAGCTAAAATATTGATCCGTCAGCAGCCACTTTAGAATGCGTCCACATCAGAACAGCCTGTGGCGCAAATTTTTGCATTGTTCGTAAAAAAATCAACAAGGTGCGGATCGTATGCGTTGAATGTGACCAAAATTCTCGCGTTGTTTCTGAGCGTCGCACACGTCCACACTACCTAAAAAATGAGATGCAAATATTTGCGGCGAACGCGTATGAAAACGAAAAACAAGCAAAAAAAGTGCCAAATTGGTACGCTTTACCATCGCGGAAGTTAGGAAAATGCGGCACTCCAAATTTATAACTTTTTGAATTATATGAAAAGGAAGTCTATCAGTTGCACTATGGGACATTTAATATAAAATTTCTAAAAATTACACTGGGAGATCGAATAATTTTTTCCGAATCAGCTTAAAGACGTAAGGAGCAAATTTCAACAAATAGAGTAATTGAAATTTCGACTTCCACATTTAAGTTTTTTTTTTTATTTGAAGTATACAGTTATTTTTTGGGGAAAGTAGTTTTTTTCTTTGTATGAATCACTAAAAATTTCGCAAAGAGAATTCTGAAAAAAAATTTACGTACATATACATCTTAGACCTAAATGAGTGTGAATTCCCTCTTGCATTACATTGTCACATTAAAAAAGTAAAATTATGACTTTAAAAATTGGAATTAATGTAAAAAATTTGAGAGCAAAAAATAAGAATGTGAAAACTGCAAAATCTGCACAATTTGTAGAAAAACTGGTTTTTAAGCAAAAAACTGCAAAACTGCTCAATGCTTAGAAAAACTGCAAAATACAGATAAATCTGCACATTTGGCAACGCTACCTTACGCACCAAACACTCAGCTAAGATACTGCCTACATTATCAACAGCATAAAACTAACATAAACTTAGTCTTATAACAATTATTGTTATAAGAGTATTATACTCAAAATAGTCACATTTCGAGCATATGCATGATCCATTTATGATTGCGCACAAGTGGTTTTCTAAACATTTATGGGAGTCACTTTCAAGACTTTTTTAAAGAGCACAAGTGGTTAATCACTTTTTTATCATCTAATGTAGTCTTAAGACTCAGTTTGGTGATTTTTGGTCAAATAATCTTCCAAATGCTATGTGGTAGTGTCCCAGTTATTATTTTATGCAATTTTCGGTCATATTCCAGTCGTTTTCGACTCCTCTGCGCAATCAAAATGATCATTTATGCTCTTGATTTCGAGTCGAATATGACTGTTTTTTAGGGAGAAACTGGTACAATCACCGCGACTCTTCTGAGGAAGTCTCTTATGACTCGGTTCCTGATCATTTACGACTCATTTTCGACAAATTTTTTAGCAAAAAAATTGTCGCGTTATAAACACTAACAACAGCAAAAGAGAAATTTTTCATGTGTTGATGTTTTCCAGGTTGAATACTTCATTATTTCGTAGTTTTACTAATTGATTTTTAATTTTTTCTGTTTGTTAATGTAATTTCTACTGGGAATTCAACCAAGGTCCTTTCCGTTTGAATCTTACGCGCTAACCATTTTCGGCCAAAACCCATTTTCATCACCAACAACACAAAGTTAACATCAACTTAAGCTATGTACACACTAGTGTTGTTACGAATATCAATTTTTAATATTCGCTAATACGAATATCTGAAACAATATTCGCCGAATTCGAATACGAATGTTCAATCTAAATAGTTACTACCACTTAATATTTCAAATTTAATTGAAAAAAAATCTATCCTTTGCGTCAATAACAATAAATTGAGAAAAACTGTCACAATACTATAACAGCCATATTTATAAATATTTAAAACAGGGTAATAAAATACTTTTAAGCAAAATTTCATAAAATTGCATTCATATATGTATATTACATGAACATTTTAAAATAGGTTTGAAGATGGTATGTACCTACTATAAACCTTCAATAAATTCATATCATCGAAATATCAATTTTAACTTCAAATATCTTTGCAAATTTAGCACACAGGCATACATCATATACTCTAAATTAAAGCTTGAAGTCTTCGCTATAAGCGTTTAAGTATGTTTTTTTTTATTTGATAGAATATGCCACTAAATTATTTAAGTTAAACAAAATTCGCAGCAAAATTAGCAATAACATTTGTTTACAATCCTTACCTATAAGTTAAAATTGTCAAATATTTATACACCATAGGTAACTATGCACGGAGAGATATATATTTGTTGAAATTACGGGCATTAGTCCTTTATCTAGGGTCCAAATCTCTCAACATGTATATGTATGTATTTTAAAAATATTTGAGAGGAAGTAGTTTTAATTATAGATCAAAGGAGAGAAACTTTTAAGGAATTTCCCCAAAAAACTCTTATGGCGTTTTCTTTTCTAAAAAAAATTTAACATTTTTTATACTTTTTATGAAAAAATCGCTATTTAGCATTCATTTAAAGCAAAAATTTACCTTTGTGAGATCTGATACAATAATTTCTAATAAATTCAATTCCTCGAAAAATTATTATATTGAAAATTTTCATTAAAAAGTGCAAACAATGCAACATTTTTTTGTAGAAAAGAAAACGCCATTAATGTATTTTATATAACCCCAATATAAACGCCTTTTTTGTGATGACAATTCCCCTAATTTGATGTCAGAACCCCTAATCTGGCAGCCCTGTTTGCGGAAGTCATTTTGATTAATCACTTTTTGATCATCTAAGGGAGTCTTAAAACTCGGTTTTGTGATTTTTGCTAAAACAACTTCCAAATGCTAATTGGGGTGAACTAAAAACGCAACTGTGTGATAGATTTTTTGGCAAATCGTGCGATTTGGAAAAATTTATGAAAATTTTCATAAAATTATAGTTTCCATGCGATCATGTGTATACACAAAACAAACAATGTTTTTGCATCATTTTTGTATAATAGCGTGGCACTAGGGTTGCAAGATTCAAATAGTACTTTAATTTATTAATTTATTTATTTGTATTCCTATACAACAAGACTTACGTCTTATAATTATAATACAGGATTAGCATGATTGACCAGATATGTGTAATACAAAATATAGAATAGCTTGACATTCGATTAAAATCAGCTTAATTTTCAAAAGTTAACTTGACACACTAAAATATTTACGTAATTTGAAGTTTACTTAACAGTCTAAATAAAGAGTATTACAAACATAAGATAAATAATATAAGAACCTATCCAAAGACAGGTCGCGTGACTGGTTCCCAAGGACTAGGAACCAGTTCGAGTTCCGGAACTTTATATGAAAGTTACCGGTATCTTTTACATTGCGTTGTCACTGGAGGAGGTCAATTGACATAATTAAGACACTCACTGACAGGTTCTACTTTAAACAAGTATTTTTGGTTTGGAAAAGATCTGCTTGTACAGTGGAGGTATTTTGCTAACATTTTTGATCTAGATTTTTGATCCGCTCACGACTCAATAACATTTTGTACCATTCCCATTTTCGACAGTCAGTCGTTCAAAACGATTGATGCAATATTTACCGCAGGGTGATTATTGAGGGATTATTAGCAAGTTCCTATGCGCATTTCGCTGGGGCTAATGCAGAACATTAGGGAAATTCTACCCAAAAATTTCATACAAATTTAAAATAATATGAAAGTCAAAGCATGAGCTCCATAATCAATCACGTTTTTTATTTTCTTACTTTACCATTTACAGGATAGAGCTTTTTTGCTAAATTTCTTTTAGAAAAATAATAGAAATGAGGTATACTTTTCGTTTTGGGATAGAAATATCCAATTTTCCTCCCCCCGTATCCGCGCCCGACCATTTGCTGCATTGGTTGGCTTTATTCCACTGTAATGGCCCTTTTCACAATGTACGATTAAAGGTTAACATGGACTTTAACGGAAACTTCGCCATACAAAACTTGCCGTTATAGTCCACGTTCTCTTAATCATACATAGTGAAAGTGGGCGTAAGTGTAGTTATAAGAGGTCATTGAAAATAGATGTAGAAACCACTTGCTGAAAATGATACACTGATGGCAACTGGCATATGAGAGCTGTCGATTTCAGTTCCTATTTAGTGCCTTTCTGGTAACCATTACTTTTCAGTTGCCGATTGGAACGCAACTAAAGTTCGGTTGCATTGAATAATACAACTAATTACGGGTACAAATACAACATCACGTCTGCGGGCTTGGTTTCCGTTTCTCATAGAAATAACAAATTAAATGAACTGCGGTGGCGGATGCGGTTTTTCTTGCCATTATTTAAAATTTTATACACAATTTGCACTTATTTTCTTTTAAAACTTTAAAAATTTATAGCAATTTAATTTATTAAACGTAGAATTCCAATAAATATTTAAATTTTTTTGTTTATTTTTTCTAATTTAATTATGTATTTATTTTTTTCATATTTTGCTTTCTCTCTTTCGTTGTCATTCAGAACAAATTATTAAAATTTTTATTTTTTGCTCACAAAAACATGAACATTTTTGATGACTATGGCAACAATTGGAAGAGAGTTATTACAAAAAGGAGAAAACGCAATGAAATTAAAATAGATTCTATCATGATATAAAAAAACAAGGTAGTTTCACTTAAAATTGTTTGACAAGAATGGAGATTTTTGAAGTCTAGTTTATATTTAAATATTAAAAATAGCCTTGCCACATGGAAAAAGGGAAAATATCCCTAGAAATTTTATGCAAGTATGTGTAGTACTAATTTTGTGATTATGTACTCGAATTTTGTGCTGATTTCAAATAGGTCGATGGAAATCTCTTAACCGTATATTGCAAAATTACAAAAAATAGCTAAAAATGGAAACAACCGCTAAAATTGATTAATCTTCTATTGCGAATATGCTGAAAATTCCTGAAATTTTTTACATACGGAAACAACCTCCAAAGTTGATTAAAACTGCTAAAACTGTCAAGAATACCAAAAACTCAGCAAAATACTGGTTAATAATTGCTGATAATTTCACTATTAATGCATATTAAACAAATATTGCGGAAATAAAAAAACGGAAAATTCCAAAAATCCACAAAAACTTTAAAAAGTGCAAAAACTTGTTAAATCATGCCTATAACGAAAATGTGGAAAATTCGCAAAAAAATCGCAATATTGCCAACAAGCCCTAAAATTGATTAAAACTCCCTAAAAATGTAACGAAAGTCAATCACCCTTATTGCGAATGTCAACGTCGCCACAAGTGACGTCGACGGTGCAATAATGGCATTGCCGTTGTCAATATTGACGGATTTCAATAACAATTGACATCTGCTTCGCATTAAAATAGGTGACTTAAAGACAACATTGTGTTAATTGGCTCTGTTTTTGTCGACACAATTTTTGGCAACGACTAGATAGAAAGTTTTAGCTGCCACGGTTATTTATTTGAAAAAGTATTTAAAATAGAAAAAATTAAAATAACAACCAACAAACAATTTGAGGAATTAATTCAGCGGTTTGAAAGTAAACCAAGCCTAGCAAAAGGATTTCATAGGAGCAGAACTCCTAATCATTTTAAGAAAGGATTGTAATAAATTGCGGAGAAATTAAATCTATTGGACCACTAATTAGACATAGCGATGGTTGGCAAACGATAAGCAGCAGAAAATATATCGCCATATAAAATGCAAAAGCGCCGCCCTATCATAATTTTTAAAAATGTTTCAGGAAAGATAGGTAACTTAATAAAAAGAAAACTATTGGGAATATAAAAAAGATTTTTTTCTGGGTGGTATCATTAATAAAGTCTGAATTAATGATACTATGTTGAAAAAACATAATCACAATAGTTTTTATCTTCTGAAAATTTTTAAAAATTGATGATAGGCACTTTTGCGGTTTATATGACGATATGCATACCTCAAACGCTCCAAAACCTTTGAGTATACCCGTTAACTTCCACATATGCTATTCGAGTGGAAGAAGCCACTTCTAGAAACGCATTACATATTAGCGAAACACAATACCAACCAAAAGGATGTTTTTAATGCAGAAAAGAAAATGATGGAAAATGAAGAAAAGAAATTGATGGAAAGATAACTTTTCAAAAGAGAAGAAATCTTTATTTGTCTGCTTCATCACTAAAGCTTTCACTTGAATACAAAATTAAAAAATTTAAATAAACCAATGCAATAAACAAATTGAATAAACGTCAAAATGATTGCGATGATATTTATTTTCTTCATACTATCGATAACAAGTCGACGTCAACACAATACTTTTAGTAAATGCCGATTTAGCATTGAAGTGCCAACGACGACATATCGAATTGACAGCGACGAATGTATTGTGTTGACGTCGACGTCGACATTCACAATAAGGGTGAATATCTCGCGTAAAATCGCGAAAATTATTACTACAACTTGCTTTATTTTTATATATTACAAAACGTAATAAAAACGTAAGAAAGAAAAATCTGGAAAAATTACGCTTGTGAAAATTGCGAAAATTTGCGAAAGATTTGCTAAATTTTAAACAAACCAAAATTTATATTAAGGCCCCTATAATGATTCACAACTCAACTAGGTTGAGTTGTCAATGCTACGACCCAACTCAACGATATTTTGTATTATGATTCACAACTAATTTTAGTTGTCTTCGAAAAAATGTTCGAAAAAAGGTTCTTATCTATACTGCCTGTTTTTTGAAACCATAGTAGCCATCACAAAATATTTTAAATATTTTTAATTTTGGCCTCACTATTTTTTCTTGAGATTTTATATTTTATGGATATGGCAACAATATGGGTTGACAAATGGGATAGATTGGCGCCTAAAAGTACCATTTTAAAAGTAATTAAAAGTAACACAATAGTCGAAATAAAAACCAAAACACAACTGATAATAAACTGAGACAACTGCTTTGATGAAGTTGTAATCCATAATAAGAGTTTGACAACTACGATCAACTATCAATTTAGTTGTGAATCATAATAGGGGCCTAAATATCACTAAAACCGTAAAGAACTCAAAAAATTCGGTAAAAATCGGGAAAATGACGAAAATTCGCAAAAAATTGCCAACAGCGGCATAATACCAAATTCGAATATTGTTTAAAACTCGCAAAAACTGCAAATAAGATGAAAAGTTTCAACAAATTGCGAAATCGGAAACAAGACTTAAAATATATTAGAAAACTTTTAAAAATAAAAAATAAAAATCCGGAAGAACGCGAAAAAATTTCAGTCGCGAAAAATTGCTAAATGTATTGAAAAAATTACTAAAACTGTAAAGAGCAACATAATCTCGTAAAATCAGATAAATCGCGAAAATGGCGAAAATTCCTCAGGAATTGCTAACATCGCGGATATTGTAATTAGCTCTTCTATAGACTCCAAAAACTCACAACTCTGAACACAATTCTTATTTTCTTTTGAAAATAATTAACGTTTAATTTTTTTTTATATTAAAATATCGGATTTTGTAAAGCAAGAATGGTAGCACGATTTTTAGTTTAAACTAGGGATGTAACGAATACCGATACCGATATATCGGCGATACTTCAGATTTTCCGATACATCGGTATCGGCGATATTTTACTGTCGATACGACGATACTTTTAAAAAAAATTTCAGAGTTTTTTTCTGACAAATTATTTATTTTTTGTTAATTTTACCATGAACTAAATTCATTTCTTTATTTTTTAAATCTTATTAATATCAATTTTAAAAATTAATAATATTTTATGCTGTTATTTTGTAAAAAAGTTATTTACTTTTTTGTTAATTTTACCATGAATTCAAATTCCAGTCGTTGTTTTTTAAATCTTATTCCAGCAAAAAAAGACACTCCAAAGAAGTCATGAAAATGTAGAAATCGCGATCCGGAAATTATTTATTTTTTGTTAATTTTACCATGAATTCAAATTCAATTCGTTGTTTTTTAAATCTTATTCCAGCAAAAAAAAGACACTCCAAAGAAGTCATGAGAATGTAGAATTCGCGATCCGGAAGTTTTGCGAATTTGGACAATTTCTAATTAGTTTTACATATCCTTGCCATTGCAAAAAGTTCTGTTTTTCGATTACCAATCACCCAATTTTTCCATGTTCTATAATGATTTTTCCTTAAGGAAAAAGGAAGAAAATTACCCATTTTCACAATTTTTTTTTTTAATGCGAATTTAAATTGAAAACTGTATTTTCATGTAAATTTAAGTGAATAAATATAAACTTTTAGAAGACTTTTAATAATTAAGCTATTAAGTTATTTAGAAGACTATTAGTTGATAAATGTCCTTTAAATCGATTTTTTAAAAAGCATGGAGATTATTTTTTAAAATTATAAAGGAATTAAAATTTTTTTCTTGCTTTTCTACTAATTATCTGCATATTTTTAATACAGATTTTTTGGAAGCAAAGCAAATGTAGCTCCTTAAAAATGACTTCCAATTTTTTATACTGGGTTAATATCAGTTTTAAATATTAATAATCTCTTACACTGTAATTTTGTATAAAAAAAAAAAAATTGCACTTGAGTTTTGTTAATCTAAACTTGAACGCAATTTCAATGTTCGTATCGGTATCGGCGATATTTATTTTTAAATATCGGTATCGGATCGGCAAAACGGCGTATCGTTACATCCCTAGTTTAAACGTTAGATCTCCTTTCTTGTCAAATGATAATATGTCAGAAAAAAAGAGAAAGTGAAACTACCTTACACCCCGTCTTCACGAGACATAATGTTGTTCTAACATTTGTCAAACTTCATACATAAGAACATCAGAAAAATGTTAGTGCTATTTTTTCATATCAACTTTGACTTTTGTCAAGACAAATCAATGGCTATGTTATATACTTATACCATGGATTCTATTTTCTTGCGGTTTTCTTTAAAGTTTTAAAATGTCAAATATTCATGTACAAAAGTTATGTTGTGTATGTTTCAATAATTTGACATTTTCAAGGAACTGCGACTACCTGGTAAATAAATCTACCTTGCTAGTCTATGTTGTTTTATGTTTTTTTTCTCTTATAATAATAAAAAACTAAAAAAATATTTTTATATTCAGGAATGTGATGAAAAACGATTTACACAAAAACGATTTGAAAACGATAAAAGGTGTGATGTGTTTGTTATTGTCGTTTTGTCAATAATTTCCAAATTGGTTTTTATTTTTTTCAATCTTTTGTGCTAAATTTCTTTTCTATTTATTTATTTATTTCAGTCTTTGGATAAAAAATCCTTACAGACTAAGATAACAAAAATACCTATAGTTATATTGTATAAATATCTAATTTAACAATAAAGTATGTGTAAAACGTAAATATATACAAAATTATCTTTAAAGTTTATAAATCACAGCTATTTTACTATATTAATGTGCTGTTTCCACAATGCAAACAAGTTTGTATGGAAACCGCTCTAAAAACCAAGTGCTTTTCAAACAAATTTCAGACAAGCAATGCTTGTTTGCACTGTGGAAACAACACATAAGACAGTGATTTTATTACACTAAAAAGTAAGAGTTTAAACTCAGATTTCTCAGTGCCGAATTCGATAAAAAAAGTGAGAAACTTTTTGTAAATTGAAATTAATCTCGTTGAGCTGAACAAAGGCACGTGTTAAGGTACCATTACGTGCATAATTAGTCCTATGAAAGGGTACATCAAATAGCTTAGACAACCTAAGATTCCTAGGAGGTATATAAAACGGTACTATATTAAGCAAATCTGCGCAATCAATAAAACCATTAATAATATCATATACAAATAGTGCCGATCGAACTATTCTACGCGATTCTAGAGTACGTAAGCCTATGAACAAGCATTTGGACTCATACGGAACGGAAAATAAGTAAGGTAGCGCTCGTGAAGCAAATTTAATAAAAATGCGTTGAACTCTTTCAACACGAGAAATCAGATTAGAGACGTGAGGACTCCAAATAACGGAAGCATATTCTAGCTTAGATCTTACAAACGAAGTATAGATATGCTTGAGTGTGTACGGGTCAACAAATTCAGAGCAATTTCTTTTAAAAAAACCAAGCATTTTATAAGCCTTGGGTAGTATGAATTAAACATGGGATGCAAAAGACAAAGAGCTGTCAAATATAACCCCTAAGTCTAACTTTGAATTTGACGTTTGCAAATTTATACCATTAATGTTAAAGACAACCACAGTGGGAGTCAGAGACCTGTGAAAGGAGACATGTACACATTTATTAATGTTTAGAGTCAGACTATTAAGCCGACACCAATCACTTAGATTATTAATCTCAGTTTGTAAAATATGCGCGTCATTAGTAACTTCCAATTTTATAAACAATTTCAAATCATCGGCATATAGCAGATACCTCGATTTCAAGAAACAGCTAGCAATGTAATTAATGAACAAGTTAAATAACAATGGACCAAGTATACTTCCCTGAAGTACACCCGACGTTTGCAAATAAGGTTTAGATCTATAACCTTCAATTCTCACAGAGCAAATCCTATTGGATAAATAAGACTTAATCCATGCCAGGAAATTGGAATGGAAACCCATTACACTTAACTTGGATATAAGCATGGAGTGTGATAACTTATCAAAAGCTTTTGAAAAATCAGTATAAATTACTTCCACTTGAGAACCATGTTCCAACGCATCTAAGCAATATTCGCTGAAGAGAGTCAAATTTGTTATGGTAGACCTACCAGAATAAAAGCCATGTTGATAGGGAGATATCCATGGCTTAGCTAGGAAAAAAATTTTTTTGTGAACGATGTGTTCAAAAATCTTTGAAACACATGATAACTTTGAAATGGGCCTATAACAACTTACATCGTCTCTCTTACCTTCTTTAAAGATAGGTGAAACTGTTGCGCCCTTCCACCTATTAATAAATTAGCACTCCTGAAGCGACAAATTGAAAATAAAGGTAAGAGCAGGGCCGATGGATGTTGAAGTTTTCTTTAATAAATGAGTGCATAAGCCATCACAATCAGATTTGAAAGAATAGCTCAAGAATTGCTTCAGATACATCAGCCTCGGACAGGACTAAGAAGCCCAGACTTAGTTTAGAAGATGCCGCCGGAGCGGAGATATTCGGCCTGATTGTGTAAGGCGTTGGCGGATGCTCCTATGTCGTTTTTTGTAATAGATTAAAGTAACACACAACATGTGTCTTTAATATACTACAAAAAACGACTCAGGCGTTTACGCCAACGCCATACACAATCAGGCCCATTAGCTATGAACGGCTCAAAATTAGATTTAAAAAAGGAAGCGAACAAATTAAGAGCATCATCACAAGATTTAGAAATTAATCCATCTAAACCCACTACTGATGGAATATATGATGATTGTTTCTTGGACTTAACGAAAGACCAAAACGCTTTCGGGTTAGTTTTAATTTCCTGCTCTTTAGACAAGATAAACTACTTATACAGAAATTTATTTAAGAAATTGAATCCACGACGATAGTGTATAAATTTAGCTTCTGATTCACAGTTCTATTATATTGATTATATTTTATCTTCTTGTGCACTTTTTAAAAGTCAATGGTTTGAGTTTGGCTCGAAATTATTGTCAAAATCGGTCGGAATTCATCACACCTTTTCAAAACAATCGTATTGAAGTCATTTTGAAAACGGTCGTTTTCCATCACGCACCTCAATATTCATCACGCACCTCAATATTTTAGTTTTAGGTGCATTTGTTAAGCGCTTATAATCAATTTTAAGTTGCATGAAAGTCCCGGGCCCTGGTCATGAATGTATAATGCCTGAAGTATATTTCTGTGGCAAAAAGGAAGAAGTGTTTGTCATATTTTATCGTTTTGTACGAAAGCACTTTTAAATGTTCACATGGATTTTGAGAAATGTAATCCTAATGCAGTTAAAATTGACAATTCGGTCTTCGATCATTTTATTTTTTAAATACATCAGTATAAATTACTATAACAAAGGTGTTCAATTTAAAAAGTTTTATTAAGCCATTATTCCATATGAGATTATAAGTTGAAAAAAGAGAAGCAGGAAGTCATTTTTTTAACTTCCAGAAAAATGGGAAAAAATAAATATGAGACTTTTCTTTGACGTACTTTCGAATATGGAGAATACAATCAATGGTGGTAATTAACTCAAAATTAACTTATCCCGACTTAAGCACTTATTCCTCATTGCCACATATTTAATTTTTTGATATGTACTTACCGCGACCGACTGCGGGAGTCCTTGGATTTATTAACGTTACCAAATGAATTACGTTGTCCGAGACGAGCATTTAAATTACGCGATAAGCCGCAAGCACCTGGTTTGTTTTTTATATGATCCATAGGGATGCTAGACGATTGATGATTCTTATGATTATGCTGAAAGGGGTTACGTTGATTTTGAGGGGTTGTTGGCGAAGTATTATGAAGTTTGACATTAATATTATTGCGTTCACTAAAGACACTAGGAATTGGCTCATTATCCCAATCTCGGGTCCAAAGTTCATTGCGATTAGCAGCCGCTATAATTTTTCCCTTTAAACAAATATCTATTTGATCTTTATCTAAGTCAGTTGTGCACTTGGAATAGCAGCGAGCTACATAATTGTTCAAAGATTCAGGCCAGGCGTCGTTAGGATTATGAAAAGCATTTGGTTTTTTGAAAGTTGACGAAGAAGAGCTTGTTGTGGTGTTAACCGACTTTTGTAACTGCTGATTTGATTCCAAATTCAAATCGCTATTCAAAGGTTTGCAAATAGGTGGTGGTGGTTTACTCAAGTCTACATTGGCAATTATTGGAGGTGGTGGTGGAGGTGGTATGGAAGTATTTATAAAATTTGAGTCATCTACTTCTGTTCCATTTTCTATTTGCATCTGAGTTTCATCAAAATGTGCATCAAACAAGGCCTGTTGCTGCTGTTGTATTTGATTCAGTTTGTTTTTATTACGTTTACGTTTCTTTTTATTGCTGTTATTGTTTCCATTGCTGCCTTGATTATTCATGCCATTATTTTGGAAAATGCCATTAAAATTGCCATTAACTCCGTGTTGCTGTTGCAGAGGATTTGGAGCATTCGCTAAACGTTTTTGTTGATTAAGATTAAACTTAATGCCACCAAAATTTTTTTGCTGTTGACTACCACCATTATTGCCAGGTGGTGGAGGTGGTGGTCCTGCCGGCAAAGGAGGTAAATGCTTATCACCTTGAGGTATAATTTCACTACTAAAACCAGGCGGAGCATTACCATTGGATATGGTAGAAGCAACACCCGACGCCTGCTGCGGAGTTTTATTCATGCCGTAACGCATGTAATATTGATAATAGGGCGAATATTGTTGATGATAGGGTCCACCGTTTTGATACCACGCATTATAGTTAGCCCATTGATTGGCTTGTTGCTGCTGGTTGCTACTATTGACATTAACATTTGATGGTTGTTGCTGCATTTCGTGTAGTTGGGGTATTATGGGCACCACTAAAGCTTCAGTCATTACAAGGGCCCGTTGAAAACAAAAGACAAACCCACCAAGTATCGATTTTTTCTAACCTCTTTTTATAAGTTGTATAAACCGTCGCCCTTTTTCAATTAAACTTACCTTTTATATATATCGACAAATTTATTAATAATCTAAAATTAAAAGATTTTGTTTCCCTTAATAATATTAAATAAATACAAAATTAATGATTTTCAAGTTAAATACATATCGAGCCTTTGCTGCAATAGTAATAACACAAAAAAACTTGTTTTGTAGAAAACGAGTTTAAAGTTTTGATTTTACTAACTTAATGGCAATAGAAATTTTTTTTCTTTTATCAAGCGTTGAGTATACAAGATATTTGTATGAAATTTTCACACAATGTGAAGAATTATATGGCGATTCATTTTGCATTAATAACTGAAAAATCAGGTTTTTGAGTTATGACTCTATTGCAGCGAAGGCTCGATATGTATCAGCTATATTTAATATTATATGTACATTAGAAATTATTTCTTCGTCACATCCGCCATTTTGTTTTTATACGTACCTTCAACTTGTTTATTGCATTAAATATTTTAGCTATATCATGCCAAAATCTTTAAACTTTTTTACTCCCAAAGTTTTTCTTTATTTTAATTTATTATTTTCTTTTAATTATATGATTTTTTACAAAATTTTTCACTAACTTTCCATGCGCTTCCGTATACACGTTCTACCTGTTAGATGACAACTTTTAGAATGAAAACTTATATAAAGGCATGGTGAAATAAGTATACGTATAAAGTGGCAGCATAACGTTAGCTGATTATTTTTTTCTCTACTAGTTTTGTGCATAATCCACGTCCATCACGTATATATTTTTGACAAGCATCATCTACTTTTTTGTTGTAATGTTGTATTTGTTTCCCGTTGCGGTCACCTTTATACTTATTTCACCATCAAGGTGAATTAATTTTATCAGGTGCTGTTGATTCTAAAACAACTACAACAATACAATAACATTTGACATCTCAGCCCCTAATTGCGGAAAAAAAGTAAGTGCGCCAAGATAGCGTCGAAAAAAAGTGTGGATTTTGGGTATAAGAAACCGGGAAAAAATGGGGGAAATTTATGGGTATTTTCAATTATGTTACTTCGATTTAAGGAACTAAAATCGTTGCTGGAATTTTCCCAGGAGCAGAGTAGTTCCGACAGCCCATTTGTAAAAGGAACATGAAAATAGACACCTTAATGGACAAAATGCGCCATTCGTGCCAAAAATCTGCAGAGCCGTTCCCGAGAAAAGTGGGTTTTTCCAAAATGGCCAAAAAATCGTTGCTGGATTTTTCCCAGGAGCAAAGTAGTTCCGACAACCCATTTGTAAAAGGAACATGAAAATAGACACTTTAATGGACAAAATGCGCTATTCGTGCCAAAAATCTGCAGAGCCGTTCCCGAGAAAAGTGGGTTTTTCCAAAATGGCCAAAAAAATCGTTGCTGGATTTTTCCCAGGAGCAAAGTAGTTCCGACAGCCCATTTGTAAAAGGGACATGAAAATAGACACTTTAATGGACAAAATGCACCATTCGTGCCAAAAATCTGCAGAGCCGTTCCCGAGGAAAGTGGGTTTTTCCAAAATGGCCAAAAAAATCGTTGCTGGATTTTTCCCAGGAGCAGAGTAGTTCCGACAGCCCATTTGTAAAAGGAACATGAAAATAGACACTTTAATGGACAAAATGCGCCATTCGTGCCAAAAATCTGCAGAGCCGTTCCCGAGAAAAGTGGGTTTTTCCAAAATGGCCAAAAAAATCGTTGCTGGATTTTTCCCAGGAGCAAAGCAGTTCCGACAGCCCATTTGTAAAAGGAACATGAAAAAAAGACACTTTAATGGACAAAATGCGCCATTCGTGCCAAAAATCTGCAGAGCCGTTCCCGAGAAAAGTGGGTTTTTCCAAATTGGCCAAAAAAATCGTTGCTGGATTTTTCCCAGGAGCAAAGTAGTTCCGACAGCCCATTGGTAAAAGGAACATGAAAATAGACACCTTAATGGACAAAATGCGCCATTCGTGCCAAAAATCTGCAGAGCCGTTCCCGAGAAAAGTGGATTTTTCCAAAATGGCCAAAAAAATCGTTGCTGGATTTTTCCCAGGAGCAAAGTAGTTCCGACAGCCCATTTGTAAAAGGGACATGAAAATAAACACTTTAATGGACAAAATGCGCCATTCGTGCCAAAAATCTGCAGAGCCGTTCCCGAGAAAAGTGGGTTTTTCCAAATTGGCCAAAAAAATCGTTGCTGGATTTTTCCCAGGAGCAAAGTAGTTCCGACAGCCCATTTGTAAAAGGAACATGAAAATAGACACTTTAATGGACAAAATTCGCCATTCGTGCCAAAAATCTGCAGTGCCGTTCCCGAGAAAAGTGGGTTTTTCCAAAATGGCCAAAAAAATCGTTGCCGGATTTTTCCCAGGAGCAAAGTAGTTCCGACAGCACATTTGTAAAAGGGACATGAAAATAGACACTTTAATGGACAAAATGCGCCATTCGTGCCAAAAATCTGCAGAGCCGTTCCCGAGAAAAGTGGGTTTTTCCAAAATGGCTAAAAAATCGTTGCTGGATTTTTCCCAGGAGCAAAGTAGTTCCGACAGCCCATTTGTAAAAGGAACATGAAAATAGACACTTTAATGGACAAAATGCGCCATTCGTGCCAAAAATCTGCAGAGCCGTTCCCGAGAAAAGTGGGTTTTTCCAAAATGGCCAAAAAATCGTTGCTGGATTTTTCCCAGGAGCAAAGTAGTTCCGACAACCCATTTGTAAAAGGAACATGAAAATAGACACTTTAATGGACAAAATGCGCTATTCGTGCCAAAAATCTGCAGAGCCGTTCCCGAGAAAAGTGGGTTTTTCCAAAATGGCCAAAAAAATCGTTGCTGGATTTTTCCCAGGAGCAAAGTAGTTCCGACAGCCCATTTGTAAAAGGGACATGAAAATAGACACTTTAATGGACAAAATGCACCATTCGTGCCAAAAATCTGCAGAGCCGTTCCCGAGGAAAGTGGGTTTTTCCAAAATGGCCAAAAAAATCGTTGCTGGATTTTTCCCAGGAGCAGAGTAGTTCCGACAGCCCATTTGTAAAAGGGACATGAAAATAGACACTTTAATGGACAAAATGCGCCATTCGTGCCAAAAATCTGCAGAGCCGTTCCCGAGAAAAGTGGGTTTTTCCAAAATGGCCAAAAAAATCGTTGCTGGATTTTTCCCAGGAGCAAAGCAGTTCCGACAGCCCATTTGTAAAAGGAACATGAAAAAAAGACACTTTAATGGACAAAATGCGCCATTCGTGCCAAAAATCTGCAGAGCCGTTCCCGAGAAAAGTGGGTTTTTCCAAAATGGCCAAAAAAATCGTTGCTGGATTTTTCCCAGGAGCAAAGTAGTTCCGACAGCCCATTTGTAAAAGGAACATGAAAAAAGACACTTTACTAGACAAAATGCGCCATTCGTGCCAAAAATCTGCAGTGCCGTTCCCGAGAAAAGTGGGTTTTTCCAAAATGGCCAAAAAAATCGTTGCTGGATTTTTCCCAGGAGCAAAGTAGTTCCGACAGCCCATTTGTAAAAGGGACATGAAAAAAAAAACACTTTAATGGACAAAATGCGCTATTCGTGCCAAAAATCTGCAGAGCCGTTCCCGAGAAAAGTGGATTTCTCCAAAATGGCCAAAAAAATCGTTGCTGGATTTTTCCCAGGAGCAGAGTAGTTCCGACAGCCCATTTGTAAAAGGAACATGAAAATAGACACCTTAATGGACAAAATGCGCCATTCGTGCCAAAAATCTGCAGAGCCGTTCCCGAGAAAAGTGGGTTTTTCCAAAATGGCCAAAAAAATCGTTGCTGGATTTTTCCCAGGAGCAAAGTAGTTCCGACAGCCCATTTGTAAAAGGGACATGAAAATAGACACTTTAATGGACAAAATGCGCCATTCGTGCCAAAAATCTGCAAAGCCGTTCCCGAGAAAAGTGGGTTTTTCCAAAATGGCCAAAAAAATCGTTGCTGGATTTTTCCCAGGAGCAAAGTAGTTCCGACAGCCCATTTGTAAAAGGGACATGAAAATAGACACTTTAATGGACAAATGCGCCATTCGTGCCAAAAATCTGCAGAGCCGTTCCGGAGAAAAGTTGGTTTTTCCAAATTGGCCAAAAAAATCGTTGCTGGATTTTTCCCAGGAGCAAAGTAGTTCCGACAGCCCATTTGTAAAAGGAACATGAAAATAGACACTTTAATGTACAAAATGCGCCATTCGTGCCAAAAATCTGCAGAGCCGTTCCCGAGAAAAGTGGGTTTTTCCAAATTGGCCAAAAAAATCGTTGCTGGATTTTTCCCAGGAGCAAAGTAGTTCCGACAGCCCATTTGTAAAAGGAACATGAAAATAGACACTTTAATGGACAAAATGCGCCATTCGTGCCAAAAATCTGCAGAGCCGTTCCCGAGAAAAGTGGGTTTTTCCAAAATGGCCAAAAAAATCGTTGCTGGATTTTTCCCAGGAGCAAAGTAGTTCCGACAGCCCATTTGTAAAAGGAACATGAAAATAGACACTTTAATGGACAAAATGCGCCATTCGTGTCAAAAATCTGCAGAGCCGTCCCCGAGAAAAGTGGGTTTTTCCAAAATGGCCAAAAAAAATCGTTGCTGGATTTTTCCCAGGAGCATAGTAGTTCCGACAGCCCATTTGTAAAAACGACATGAAAATAGACACTTTAATGGACAAAATGCGACACTCGTGCCAAAAATCTGCAGAGCCGTTCCCGAGAAAAGTGGGGTTTTCCAAATTGGCCAAAAAAATCGTTGCTGGATTTTTCCCAGGAGCAAAGTAGTTCCGACAGCCCATTTGTAAAAGGAACATGAAAATAGACACTTTAATGGACAAAATGCGCCATTCGTGTCAAAAATCTGCAGAGCCGTTCCCGAGAAAAGTGGGTTTTTCCAAAATAGCCAAAAAATCGTTGCTGGATTTTTCCCAGGAGCAGAGTAGTTCCGACAGCCCATTTGTAAAAGGGACATGAAAATAGACACTTTAATGGACAAAATGCGCCATTCGTGCCAAAAATCTGCAGAGCCGTTCCCGAGAAAAGTGGGTTTTTCCAAAATGGCCAAAAAAATCGTTGCTGGATTTTTCCCAGGAGCAGAGTAGTTCCGACAGCCCATTTGTAAAAGGAACATGAAAACAGACACTTTAATGGACAAAATGCGCCATTCGTGCCAAAAATCTGCAGAGCCGTTCCCGAGAAAAGTGGGTTTTTCCAAATTGGCCAAAAAAATCGTTGCTGGATTTTTCCCAGGAGCAAAGTAGTTCCGACAGCCCATTTGTAAAAGGAACATGAAAATAGACACCTTAATGGACAAAATGCGCCATTCGTGCCAAAAATCTGCAGAGCCGTTCCCGAGAAAAGTGGATTTTTCCAAAATGGCCAAAAAAATCGTTGCTGGATTTTTCCCAGGAGCAAAGTAGTTCCGACAGCCCATTTGTAAAAGGTACATGAAAATAAACACTTTAATGGACAAAATGCGCCATTCGTGCCAAAAATCTGCAGAGCCGTTCCCGAGAAAAGTGGGTTTTTCCAAATTGGCCAAAAAAATCGTTGCTGGATTTTTCCCAGGAGCAAAGTAGTTCCGACAGCCCATTTGTAAAAGGAACATGAAAATAGACACCTTAATGGACAAAATTCGCCATTCGTGCCAAAAATCTGCAGTGCCGTTCCCGAGAAAAGTGGGTTTTTCCAAAATGGCCAAAAAAATCGTTGCCGGATTTTTCCCAGGAGCAAAGTAGTTCCGACAGCACATTTGTAAAAGGGACATGAAAATAGACACTTTAATGGACAAAATGCGCCATTCGTGCCAAAAATCTGCAGAGCCGTTCCCGAGAAAAGTGGGTTTTTCCAAAATGGCCAAAAAAATCGTTGCTGGATTTTTCCCAGGAGCAGAGTAGTTCCGACAGCCCATTTGTAAAAGGAACATGAAAATAGACACTTTAATGGACAAAATGCGCCATTCGTGCCAAAAATCTGCAGAGCCGTTCCCGAGAAAAGTGGGTTTTTCCAAAATGGCCAAAAAAATCGTTGCTGGATTTTTCCCAGGAGCAGAGTAGTTCCGACAGCCCATTTGTAAAAGGAACATGAAAATAGACACTTTAATGGACAAAATGCGCCATTCGTGCCAAAAATCTGCAGAGCCGTTCCCGAGAAAAGTGGGTTTTTCCAAAATGGCCAAAAAAATCGTTGCTGGATTTTTCCCAGGAGCAAAGTAGTTCCGACAGCCCATTTGTAAAAAGGACATGAAAAAAAACACTTTAATGGACAAAATGCGCCATTCGTGCCAAAAATCTGCAGAGCCGTTCCCGAGAAAAGTGGGTTTTTCCAAAATGGCCAAAAAAATCGTTGCTGGATTTTTCCCAGGAGCAGCGTAGTTCCGACAGCCCATTTGTAAAAGGAACATGAAAATAGACACTTTAATGGACAAAATGCGCCATTCGTTCCAAAAATCTGCAGAGCCGTTCCCGAGAAGAGTGGGTTTTTCCAAAATGGCCAAAAAAATCGTTGCTGGATTTTTCCCAGTAGCAAAGCAGTTCCGACAGCCCATTTGTAAAAGGAACATGAAAAAAGACACTTTAATGGACAAAATGCGCCATTCGTGCCAAAAATCTGCAGAGCCGTTCCCGAGAAAAGTGGCTTTTTCCAAAATGGCCAAAAAAATCGTTGCTGGATTTTTCCCAGGAGCAAAGTAGTTCCGACAGCCCATTTGTAAAAGGAACATGAAAAAAGACACTTTAATGGACAAAATGCGCCATTCGTGCCAAAAATCTGCAGAGCCGTTCCCGAGAAAAGTGGGTTTTTCCAAAATGGCCAAAAAAATCGTTGCTGGATTTTTCCCAGGAGCATAGTAGTTCCGACAGCCCATTTGTAAAAGGGACATGAAAATAGACACTTTAATGGACAAAATGCGCCATTCGTGCCAAAAATCTGCAGAGCCGTTCCCGAGAAAAGTGGGTTTTTCCAAAATGGCTAAAAAAATCGTTGCTGGATTTTTCCCAGGAGCAAAGTAGTTCCGACAGCCCATTTGTAAAAGGAACATGAAAATAGACACTTTAATGGACAAAATGCGCCATTCGTGCCAAAAATCTGCAGAGCCGTTCCCGAGAAAAGTGGGTTTTTCCAAAATGGCCAAAAAAAATCGTTGCTGGATTTTTCCCAGGAGCATAGTAGTTCCGACAGCCCATTTGTAAAAGGGACATGAAAATAGACACTTTAATGGACAAAATGCGCCATTCGTGCCAAAAATCTGCAGAGCCGTTCCCGAGAAAAGTGGGTTTTTCCAAATTGGCCAAAAAAATCGTTGCTGGATTTTTCCCATTAGCAAAGTAGTTCCGACAGCCCATTTGTAAAAGGAACATGAAAATAGACACTTTAATGGACAAAATGCGCCATTCGTGCCAAAAATCTGCAGAGCCGTTCCCGAGAAAAGTGGGTTTTTCCAAATTGGCCAAAAAAATCGTTGCTGGATTTTTCCCAGGAGCAAAGTAGTTCCGACAGCCCATTTGTAAAAGGAACATGAAAATAGACACTTTAATGGACAAAATTCGCCATTCGTGCCAAAAATCTGCAGTGCCGTTCCCGAGAAAAGTGGGTTTTTCCAAAATGGCCAAAAAAATCGTTGCCGGATTTTTCCCAGGAGCAAAGTAGTTCCGACAGCACATTTGTAAAAGGGACATGAAAATAGACACTTTAATGGACAAAATGCGCCATTCGTGCCAAAAATCTGCAGAGCCGTTCCCGAGAAAAGTGGGTTTTTCCACAATGGCCAAAAAAATCGTTGCTGGATTTTTCCCAGGAGCAGAGTAGTTCCGACAGCCCATTTGTAAAAGGAACATGAAAATAGACACTTTAATGGACAAAATGCGCCATTCGTGCCAAAAATCTGCAGAGCCGTTCCCGAGAAGAGTGGGTTTTTCCAAAATGGCCAAAAAAATCGTTGCTGGATTTTTCCCAGGAGCAGAGTAGTTCCGACAGCCCATTTGTAAAAGGAACATGAAAATAGACACTTTAATGGACAAAATGCGCCATTCGTGCCAAAAATCTGCAGAGCCGTTCCCGAGAAAAGTGGGTTTTTCCAAAATGGCCAAAAAAATCGTTGCTGGATTTTTCCCAGGAGCAAAGTAGTTCCGACAGCCCATTTGTAAAAAGGACATGAAAAAAAACACTTTAATGGACAAAATGCGCCATTCGTGCCGAAAATCTGCAGAGCCGTTCCCGAGAAAAGTGGGTTTTTCCAAAATGGCCAAAAAAATCGTTGCTGGATTTTTCCCAGGAGCAGCGTAGTTCCGACAGCCCATTTGTAAAAGGGACATGAAAATAGACACTTTAATGGACAAAATGCGCCATTCGTTCCAAAAATCTGCAGAGCCGTTCCCGAGAAGAGTGGGTTTTTCCAAAATGGCCAAAAAAATCGTTGCTGGATTTTTCCCAGTAGCAAAGCAGTTCCGACAGCCCATTTGTAAAAGGAACATGAAAAAAGACACTTTAATGGACAAAATGCGCCATTCGTGCCAAAAATCTGCAGAGCCGTTCCCGAGAAAAGTGGCTTTTTCCAAAAATGGCCAAAAAAAATCGTTGCTGGATTTTTCCCAGGAGCAAAGTAGTTCCGACAGCCCATTTGTAAAAGGAACATGAAAAAAGACACTTTAATGGACAAAATGCGCCATTCGTGCCAAAAATCTGCAGAGCCGTTCCCGAGAAAAGTGGGTTTTTCCAAAATGGCCAAAAAAATCGTTGCTGGATTTTTCCCAGGAGCATAGTAGTTCCGACAGCCCATTTGTAAAAGGGACATGAAAATAGACACTTTAATGGACAAAATGCGCCATTCGTGCCAAAAATCTGCAGAGCCGTTCCCGAGAAAAGTGGGTTTTTCCAAAATGGCTAAAAAAATCGTTGCTGGATTTTTCCCAGGAGCATAGTAGTTCCGACAGCCCATTTGTAAAAGGGACATGAAAATAGACACTTTAATGGACAAAATGCGCCATTCGTGCCAAAAATCTGCAGAGCCGTTCCCGAGAAAAGTGGGTTTTTCCAAATTGGCCAAAAAAATCGTTGCTGGATTTTTCCCATTAGCAAAGTAGTTCCGACAGCCCATTTGTAAAAGGAACATGAAAATAGACACTTTAATGGACAAAATGCGCCATTCGTGCCAAAAATCTGCAGAGCCGTTCCCGAGAAAAGTGGGTTTTTCCAAATTGGCCAAAAAAATCGTTGCTGGATTTTTCCCAGGAGCAAAGTAGTTCCGACAGCCCATTTGTAAAAGGAACATGAAAATAGACACTTTAATGGACAAAATTCGCCATTCGTGCCAAAAATCTGCAGTGCCGTTCCCGAGAAAAGTGGGTTTTTCCAAAATGGCCAAAAAAATCGTTGCCGGATTTTTCCCAGGAGCAAAGTAGTTCCGACAGCACATTTGTAAAAGGGACATGAAAATAGACACTTTAATGGACAAAATGCGCCATTCGTGCCAAAAATCTGCAGAGCCGTTCCCGAGAAAAGTGGGTTTTTCCACAATGGCCAAAAAAATCGTTGCTGGATTTTTCCCAGGAGCAGAGTAGTTCCGACAGCCCATTTGTAAAAGGAACATGAAAATAGACACTTTAATGGACAAAATGCGCCATTCGTGCCAAAAATCTGCAGAGCCGTTCCCGAGAAGAGTGGGTTTTTCCAAAATGGCCAAAAAAATCGTTGCTGGATTTTTCCCAGGAGCAGAGTAGTTCCGACAGCCCATTTGTAAAAGGAACATGAAAATAGACACTTTAATGGACAAAATGCGCCATTCGTGCCAAAAATCTGCAGAGCCGTTCCCGAGAAAAGTGGGTTTTTCCAAAATGGCCAAAAAAATCGTTGCTGGATTTTTCCCAGGAGCAAAGTAGTTCCGACAGCCCATTTGTAAAAAGGACATGAAAAAAAACACTTTAATGGACAAAATGCGCCATTCGTGCCGAAAATCTGCAGAGCCGTTCCCGAGAAAAGTGGGTTTTTCCAAAATGGCCAAAAAAATCGTTGCTGGATTTTTCCCAGGAGCAGCGTAGTTCCGACAGCCCATTTGTAAAAGGGACATGAAAATAGACACTTTAATGGACAAAATGCGCCATTCGTTCCAAAAATCTGCAGAGCCGTTCCCGAGAAGAGTGGGTTTTTCCAAAATGGCCAAAAAAATCGTTGCTGGATTTTTCCCAGTAGCAAAGCAGTTCCGACAGCCCATTTGTAAAAGGAACATGAAAAAAGACACTTTAATGGACAAAATGCGCCATTCGTGCCAAAAATCTGCAGAGCCGTTCCCGAGAAAAGTGGCTTTTTCCAAAAATGGCCAAAAAAAATCGTTGCTGGATTTTTCCCAGGAGCAAAGTAGTTCCGACAGCCCATTTGTAAAAGGAACATGAAAAAAGACACTTTAATGGACAAAATGCGCCATTCGTGCCAAAAATCTGCAGAGCCGTTCCCGAGAAAAGTGGGTTTTTCCAAAATGGCCAAAAAAATCGTTGCTGGATTTTTCCCAGGAGCATAGTAGTTCCGACAGCCCATTTGTAAAAGGGACATGAAAATAGACACTTTAATGGACAAAATGCGCCATTCGTGCCAAAAATCTGCAGAGCCGTTCCCGAGAAAAGTGGGTTTTTCCAAAATGGCTAAAAAAATCGTTGCTGGATTTTTCCCAGGAGCAAAGTAGTTCCGACAGCCCATTTGTAAAAGGAACATGAAAATAGACACTTTAATGGACAAAATGCGCCATTCGTGCCAAAAATCTGCAGAGCCGTTCCCGAGAAAAGTGGGTTTTTCCAAAATGGCCAAAAAAAATCGTTGCTGGATTTTTCCCAGGAGCATAGTAGTTCCGACAGCCCATTTGTAAAAGGGACATGAAAAAAAACACTTTAATGGACAAAATGCGCCATTCGTGCCAAAAATCTGCAGAGCCGTTCCCGAGAAAAGTGGGTTTTTCCAAATTGGCCAAAAAAATCGTTGCTGGATTTTTCCCAGGAGCAAAGTAGTTCCGACAGCCCATTTGTAAAAGGAACATGAAAATAGACACTTTAATGGACAAAATGCGCCATTCGTGCCAAAAATCTGCAGAGCCGTTCCCGAGAAAAGTGGGTTTTTCCAAAATGGCCAAAAATATCGTTCCTGGATTTTTCCCAGGAGCAGAGTAGTTCCGACAGCCCATTTGTAAAAGGGACATGAAAATAGACACTTTAATTGACAAAATGCGCCATTCGTGCCAAAAATCTGCAGAGCCGTTCCCGAGAAAAGTGGGTTTTTCCAAAGTGGCCAAAAAAATCGTTGCTGGATTTTTCCCAGGAGCAAAGTAGTTCCGACAGCCCATTTGTAAAAGGAACATGAAAATAGACACTTTAATGGACAAAATGCGCCATTCGTGCCAAAAATCTGCAGAGCCGTTCCCGAGAAAAGTGGGTTTTTCCAAAATGGCCAAAAAAAATCGTTGCTGGATTTTTCCCAGGAGCATAGTAGTTCCGACAGCCCATTTGTAAAAGGGACATGAAAAAAAACACTTTAATGGACAAAATGCGCCATTCGTGCCAAAAATCTGCAGAGCCGTTCCCGAGAAAAGTGGGTTTTTCCAAATTGGCCAAAAAAATCGTTGCTGGATTTTTCCCAGGAGCAAAGTAGTTCCGACAGCCCATTTGTAAAAGGAACATGAAAATAGACACTTTAATGGACAAAATGCGCCATTCGTGCCAAAAATCTGCAGAGCCGTTCCCGAGAAAAGTGGGTTTTTCCAAAATGGCCAAAAATATCGTTCCTGGATTTTTCCCAGGAGCAGAGTAGTTCCGACAGCCCATTTGTAAAAGGGACATGAAAATAGACACTTTAATTGACAAAATGCGCCATTCGTGCCAAAAATCTGCAGAGCCGTTCCCGAGAAAAGTGGGTTTTTCCAAAGTGGCCAAAAAAATCGTTGCTGGATTTTTCCCAGGAGCAGAGTAGTTCCGACAGCCCATTTGTAAAAGGAACATGAAAATAGACACTTTAATGGACAAAATGCGCCATTCGTGCCAAAAATCTGCAGAGCCGTTCCCGAGAAAAGTGGGTTTTTCCAAATTGGACAAAAAAATCGTTGCTGGATTTTTCCCAGGAGCAAAGTAGTTCCGACAGCCCATTTGTAAAAGGAACATGAAAATAGACACCTTAATGGACAAAATGCGCCATTCGTGCCAAAAATCTGCAGAGCCGTTCCCGAGAAAAGTGGGTTTTTCCAAAATGGCCAAAAAAATCGTTGCTGGATTTTTCCCAGGAGCAAAGTAGTTCCGACAGCCCATATGTAAAAGGAACATGAAAATAGACACTTTAATGGACAAAATGCGCCATTCGTGTCAAAAATCTGCAGAGCCGTTCCCGAGAAAAGTGGGTTTTTCCAAAATGGCCAAAAAAATCGTTGCTGGATTTTTCCCAGGAGCAAAGTAGTTCCGACAGCCCATTTGTAAAAGGAAGATGAAAATAGACACTTTAATGGACAAAATGCGCCATTCGTGCCAAAAATCTGCAGAGCCGTTCCCGAGAAAAGTGGGTTTTTCCAAATTGGCCAAACAAATCGTTGCTGGATTTTTCCCAGGAGCAGAGTAGTTCCGACCACCTATTTATCAATGGGACATGAAAATGGATAGTTTAAGGGAGAAAATGGGTATACACTTTAAGGGACAAAATGGAAAAAGTGGGTTCATCCAAAATGGCCGAAAATGCTGAAAGTTTTTCCCGCCTTTTTTGCATTTTTCCATAATAATGATGCTCAGTAGAGCCAACATTATAATGACTATGGTATGATATATATCGAACCTCGCAGACGTTGTAATGACTTTTGCTTAATATGGTTATGTATAGCGAAGCTCAAGGATATGAAAGGGTTTGCCACTAAGTCAAATTAATTTATAGATGGCAGCATAGCAAAAATAAGGAATATTTGAAAATATTGAATTATTTATTGCATATTATAGGTGAAAACGACAATAATATGAACAATACATATGCAAAAATATTGTTTTGTGTTTTGTGCTTTTTTCTATGTCTATACTTGACAACTTTTTTAACATGACATATGTCAAAATTGATATTGAAAAGTAATAGTGATATTGAAAAGTAATATGTCAAAATTGATATTGAAAAGTAATAGTGCTCTTCCATAACCGTAATTTGAAATAAAATATTTGATTTGCCCAAATGCGGTAATTTTCGATGGAGTTTCCATATATTTTTCATATTGGCAAATTATCTCAAATGACTTATAGTATGTTTCCACCGGCATGATTTCGATAAATCATGGTGATTTGAACAAATCATGCTGATTTATACATGATTTACCATACATTTTGCATACCACCAAATTACCTCAAAGTAGGTGATTTATTTTATATTACGTCGAATGTAAATGCTTTCGAAGTGCAATGTAAATAACGTACAAATTTGAATAGTTTTCCTTTCGAATTGAATTATAGAGTAACCCCCCAGGTATGTGATGAAAAACGATTTAGGCCCATATTAAAATTATTTGCTAAATTAAACACTGTGAATATGAAGTTTTAGTTAAACAATAGTTATCATTTTAGTTTACTAATAATTAACAAATGAGTGTAAATTTGGGCCTAAGGCCTAAAAACGATTTGAAATCGATGTGTTTGCTATAGTCGTTTTGTCAATAATTTTCAAATCTGTTTTTAATTGTTTTTTCAACCTTTTATCTTCTAGTGAGACTTTTAAAAGTCAGTAGTTTGAGATTAGCTCAAAACTAACTGAAGAGATCGGTCGGAATTCATCACACCTTTTCAAAAAACGATGTTTTCCATCACATACTTGAATAAATCGATTCTTTTGCACTGAAATTGATTATTTGTTTTTTTAAAATAGTTTCAAAATATGAAGAAAGCTCATTTTCAATCTTCACGATAATTTCAATATCGTCGAGAAAAATTCTTTATTGTGTATATCATCGATGAAACGCGGCCGTAAGCAGAAAAAGCTTCACTTTAGTAGAAATGAATGAAATCTTATAAATTTAGTGTCAAAAATAGGTAAATATTCCACTTTATATCTTTTTAGTTATTCCGGCTCAACTTTTTGAATGATGTTCTTGTAACGTCACCAATAGTGATAAAACACTCCTCAATGTATATGTACCGAACCCAATATTCCAGTTCTATTCATCATTTAAGCTAATTTCATGCCAAGTTTTTATTAGTCATAATGGTTGTTTTATATGTATTTGCTCGATGGAATGAAATATATTCAATTTCTACTATTATTTTGACTGACACTTTATTTATGTCGAAACACTCTTACGCCCTTCTTCACAGTGTACAGTTAAAAGCTAATGTATACTTAAGGAAGGGTTTTTAGTTGGTAGCAGGCCGCCGTAATCTAGCTCAACCTCATCGGCCCATGAAGATTTGATTGCATCAACTCCTGGCATCTGCATAAATATAAAAAAGTAATTAAGCACACATGAAAAATTTTCCTTATACCTTTCACAAAAAATTATAGTTTTATTCTCCACAAGTTAAGCTAATTCAATGGGTAGTATGAATAAAAAAAAAGTATTTACTTTTTACTTAAAATTTGTTTTAAAACCAAAACAAATCTTATATTTATATTGAATTTCCGGAATTTTGTGTTTTAGAAAATTTTTAAGTAAAAAGCAAATACTTTTTTTATTCATACTAGGCAATGTATATAACAGCGAACGTCATTTTTACGAAATCGTCAATCACAATTGATGGATGACCCAGGGATGGAGTTTGTAATTTTAAAAGCAACGCAGGGTTGCATAGATTATTTTCGACATAATTTGGAGCACATTACCCTACGCCTATACCTGATATATTTTTATCATGACATAAGTCAAACTTTATATTGAAATTTATTTTTTGTTATATTAGCTGTTTTTCATGTATGGAATTTGACATTTGTTATGATAAAAATTAATCAGGGTTATAGTATGTTTCCACCAACTTTAAATTACGTAGAATTAGGTAAATAGCTTCGAAGGGTTTACACCGAGCTTGTGAGTGATTTGGTGTTCGAATTTTCGTAGTCAAATGAAGCACTAAGTTTATAAGGTGTGCGCAGAAGCTGTAATTAAATTGTTTCCATATATTGTTTGACATTTAAAATTAATTAAATTTTCTTTAATGTCATTATTTCGAAATTGTCAATCACAATTGATTGATGACCCCGGGATAAAGTTTGTAATTTTAAAAGCAAAGCAGGGTTGCGCAGATAAATATAGTTCGAAAAAGAGTATTTTCGACGTAATATAAAATAAATCACCTACTTTGAGGTAATTTGGTGGTATGCAAAATGTATGGTAAATCATGTATAAATCAGCATGATTTGTTCAAATCACCATGATTTATCGAAATCATGCCGGTGGAAACATACTATAAGTCATTTGAGATAATTTGCCAATATGAAAAATATATGGAAACTCCATCGCAAATTACCGCATTTGGGCAAATCAAATATTTTATTTCAAATTACGTTTATGGAAGAGCAATATTACTTTTCAATATCAATTTTGACATATTACTTTTCAATATCACTATTACTTTTCAATATCAATTTTGACATATGTCATGTTAAAAAAGTTATCAAGTATAGACATGGAAAAAAGCACAAAACACAAAACAATATTTTTGCATATGTATTGTTCATATTATTGTCGTTTTCACCTATAATATGCAATAAATAATTCAATATTTTCAAATATTCCCTATTTTTGCTATGCTGCCATCTATAAATTAATTTGACTTAGTGGCAAACCCTTTCCTATCCTTGAGCTTCGCTATACATAACCATATTAAGCAAAAGTCATTACAACGTCTGCGAGGTTCGATATATATCATACCATAGTCATTATAATGTTGGCTCTACTGAGCATCATTATTATGGAAAAATGCAAAAAAGGCGGGAAAACTTTCAGCATTTTCGGCCATTTTGGATGAACCCACTTTTTCCATTTTGTCCCTTAAAGTGTCTACCCATTTTCTCCCTTAAACTATCCATTTTCATGTCCCATTGATAAATAGGTGGTCGGAACTACTCTGCTCCTGGGAAAAATCCAGCAACGATTTTTTTGGCCAATTTGGAAAAACCCACTTTTCTCGGGAACGGCTCTGCAGATTTTTGGCACGAATGGCGCATTTTGTCCATTAAAGTGTCTATTTTCATGTTCCTTTTACAAATGGGCTGTCGGAACTACTTTGCTCCTGGGAAAAATCCAGCAACGATTTTTTTGGCCAATTTGGAAAACCCCACTTTTCTCGGGAACGGCTCTGCAGATTTTTGGCACGAATGGCGCATTTTGTCCATTAAAGTGTCTATTTTCATGTCCCTTTTACAAATGGGCTGTCGGAACTACTATGCTCCTGGGAAAAATCCAGCAACGATTTTTTTTGGCCATTTTGGAAAAACCCACTTTTCTCGGGAACGGCTCTGCAGATTTTTGGCACGAATGGCGCATTTTGTCCATTAAAGTGTCTATTTTCATGTTCCTTTTACAAATGGGCTGTCGGAACTACTTTGCTCCTGGGAAAAATCCAGCAACGATTTTTTTGGCCATTTTGGAAAAACCCACTTTTCTCGGGAACGGCTCTGCAGATTTTTGGCACGAATGGCGCATTTTGTCCATTAAAGTGTCTATTTTCATGTACCTTTTACAAATGGGCTGTCGGAACTACTTTGCTCCTGGGAAATATCCAGCAACGATTTTTTTGGCCAATTTGGAAAAACCCACTTTTCTCGGGAACGGCTCTGCAGATTTTTGGCACGAATGGCGCATTTTGTACATTAAAGTGTCTATTTTCATGTTCCTTTTACAAATGGGCTGTCGGAACTACTTTGCTCCTGGGAAAAATCCAGCAACGATTTTTTTGGCCAATTTGGAAAAACCCACTTTTCTCGGGAACGGCTCTGCAGATTTTTGGCACGAATGGCGCATTTTGTCCATTAAAGTGTCTATTTTCATGTCCCTTTTACAAATGGGCTGTCGGAACTACTTTGCTCCTGGGAAAAATCCAGCAACGATTTTTTTGACCATTTTGGAAAAACCCACTTTTCTCGGGAACGGCTCTGCAGATTTTTGGCACGAATGGCGCATTTGTCCATTAAGGTGTCTATTTTCATGTTCCATTTACAAATGGGCTGTCGGAACTACTTTGCTCCTGGGAAAAATCCAGCAACGATTTTTTTGCCCAATTTGGAAAAACCCACTTTTCTCGGGAACGGCTCTGCAGATTTTTGGCACGAATGGCGCATTTTGTCCATTAAAGTGTCTATTTTCATGTTCCTTTTACAAATGGGCTGTCGGAACTACTATGCTTCTGGGAAAAATCCAGCAACGATTTTTTTTGGCCATTTTGGAAAAACCCACTTTTCTCGGGAACGGCTCTGCAGATTTTTGGCACGAATGGCGCATTTTGTCCATTAAAGTGTCTATTTTCATGTTCCTTTTACAAATGGGCTGTCGGAACTACTTTGCTCCTGGGAAAAATCCAGCAACGATTTTTTTTGGCCAATTTGGAAAAACCCACTTTTCTCGGGAACGGCTCTGCAGATTTTTGGCACGAATGGCGCATTTTGTCCATTAAAGTATCTATTTTCATTTCCCTTTTACAAATGGGCTGTCGGAACTACTTTGCTCCTGGGAAAAATCCAGCAACGATTTTTTTGGCCAATTTGGAAAAACCCACTTTTCTCGGGAACGGCTCTGCAGATTTTTGGCACGAATGGCGCATTTTGTCCATTAAAGTGTCTATTTGCATGTCCCTTTTACAAATGGGCTGTCGGAACTACTTTGCTCCTGGGAAAAATCCAGCAACGATTTTTTTGGCCATTTTGGAAAAACCCACTTTTCTCGGGAACGGCACTGCAGATTTTTGGCACGAATGGCGCATTTTGTCCATTAGAGTGTCTATTTTCATGTTCCTTTTACAAATGGGCTGTCGGAACTACTTTGCTCCTGGGAAAAATCCAGCAACGATTTTTTTGGCCATTTTGGAAAAACCCACTTTTCTCGGGAACGGCTCTGCAGATTTTTGGCACGAATGGCGCATTTTGTCCATTAAAGTGTCTTTTTTCATGTTCCTTTTACAAATGGGCTGTCGGAACTACTTTGCTCCTGGGAAAAATCCAGCAACGATTTTTTTGGCCAATTTGGAAAAACCCACTTTTCTCGGGAACGGCTCTGCAGATTTTTGGCACGAATGGCGCATTTTGTCCATTAAAGTGTCTGTTTTCATGTCCCTTTTACAAATGGGCTGTCGGAACTACTATGCTCCTGGGAAAAATCCAGCAACGATTTTTTTGGCCATTTTGGAAAAACCCACTTTTCTCGGGAACGGCTCTGCAGATTTTTGGCACGAATGGCGCATTTTGTCCATTAAAGTGTCTATTTTCATGTTCCTTTTACAAATGGGCTGTCGGAACTACTCTGGTCCTGGGAAAAATCCAGCAACGATTTTTTTTGGCCATTTTGGAAAAACCCACTTTTCTCGGGAACGGCTCTGCAGATTTTTGGCACGAATGGCGCATTTTGTCCATTAAAGTGTCTATTTTCATGTCCCTTTTACAAATGGGCTGTCGGAACTACTTTGCTCCTGGGAAAAATCCAGCAACGATTTTTTTGGCCATTTTGGAAAAACCCACTTTTCTCGGGAACGGCTCTGCAGATTTTTGGCACGAATGGCGCATTTTGTCCATTAAAGTGTCTATTTTCATGTTCCTTTTACAAATGGGCTGACGGAACTACTTTGCTCCTGGGAAAAATCCAGCAACGATTTTTTTGGCCAATTTGGAAAAATCCACTTTTCTCGGGAACGGCTCTGCAGATTTTTGGCACGAATTGCGCATTTTGTCCATTTAAGTGTCTATTTTCATGTCCCTTTTACAAATGGGCTGTCGGAACTACTTTGCTCCTGGGAAAAATCCAGCAAAGATTTTTTTGGCCATTTTGGAAAAATCCACTTTTCTCGGGAACGGCTCTGCAGATTTTTGGCACGAATGGCGCATTTTGTCCATTAAAGTGTCTATTTTCATGTTCCTTTTACAAATGGGCGGTCGGAACTACTTTGCTCCTGGGAAAAATCCAGCAACGATTTTTTTGGCCATTTTGGAAAAACCCACTTTTCTCGGGAACGGCTTTGCAGATTTTTGGCACGAATGGCGCATTTTGTCCATTAAAGTGTCTATTTTCATGTCCCTTTTACAAATGGGCTGTCGGAACTACTTTGCTCCTGGGAAAAATCCAGCAACGATTTTTTTGGCCATTTTGGAAAAACCCACTTTTCTCGGGAACGGCTCTGCAGATTTTTGGCACGAATGGCGCATTTTGTCCATTAAGGTGTCTATTTTCATGTTCCTTTTACAAATGGGCTGTCGGAACTACTCTGCTCCTGGGAAAAATCCAGCAACGATTTTTTTGGCCATTTTGGAGAAATCCACTTTTCTCGGGAACGGCTCTGCAGATTTTTGGCACGAATAGCGCATTTTGTCCAATAAAGTGTTTTTTTTCATGTCCCTTTTACAAATGGGCTGTCGGAACTACTTTGCTCCTGGGAAAAATCCAGCAACGATTTTTTTGGCCATTTTGGAAAACCCCACTTTTCTCGGGAACGGCACTGCAGATTTTTGGCACGAATGGCGCTTTTTGTCTAGTAAAGTGTCTTTTTTCATGTTCCTTTTACAAATGGGCTGTCGGAACTACTTTGCTCCTGGGAAAAATCCAGCAACGATTATTTTGGCCATTTTGGAAAAACCCACTTTTCTCGGGAACGGCTCTGCAGATTTTTGGCACGAATGGCGCATTTTGTCCATCAAAGTGTCTTTTTTCATGTTCCTTTTACAAATGGGCTGTCGGAACTGCTTTGCTCCTGGGAAAAATCCAGCAACGATTTTTTTGGCCATTTTGGAAAAACCCACTTTTCTCGGGAACGGCTCTGCAGATTTTTGGCACGAATGGCGCATTTTGTCCATTAAAGTGTCTATTTTCATGTTCCTTTTACAAATGGGCTGTCGGAACTACTCTGCTCCTGGGAAAAATCCAGCAACGATTTTTTTGGCCATTTTGGAAAAACCCACTTTCCTCGGGAACGGCTCTGCAGATTTTTGGCACGAATGGTGCATTTTGTCCATTAAAGTGTCTATTTTCATGTCCCTTTTACAAATGGGCTGTCGGAACTACTTTGCTCCTGGGAAAAATCCAGCAACGATTTTTTGGCCATTTTGGAAAAACCCACTTTTCTCGGGAACGGCTCTGCAGATTTTTGGCACGAATAGCGCATTTTGTCCATTAAAGTGTCTATTTTCATGTTCCTTTTACAAATGGGCTGTCGGAACTACTTTGCTCCTGGGAAAAATCCAGCAACGATTTTTTTGGCCATTTTGGAAAAACCCACTTTTCTCGGGAACGGCTCTGCAGATTTTTGGCACGAATGGCGCATTTTGTCCATTAAGGTGTCTATTTTCATGTTCCTTTTACAAATGGGCTGTCGGAACTACTCTGCTCCTGGGAAAAATCCAGCAACGATTTTAGTTCCTTAAATCGAAGTAACATAATGTGAAAATACCCATAAATTTCCCCCATTTTTTCCCGGTTTCTTATTACCAAAATCGACGCTATTTTTCGACGCTATCTTGGCGCACTTCAATAATACAGGTATATGACAAGGCGAATTCATACTAGGTGGCTGCAAGAGCCCAGCTGTTTACGTAAATGTTTACACATTTGGCCTGTCAGCAGTGTTTATGTATTAGAACGTTTTTCTTATCTAGCTTGTCAAATGTTCATGTGACTTGTCAAAAATTACATACTGAGCAACAACAAGATTCGTTGCACACCCAACCAAACACGTACATACAAAGGTGAATTAATTTTATCAGGTGGTGTTGATTCTAAAACAACTACAACATTACAATAACATTTGACATCTCAGCCTCTATGTTAACGTATACAAATTTTGACATACGAGCATCTAATATGCGGAAAAAGGCACCCAAGGGACACGCCAACATTTTGGAACTCCTAAACGGTCTGCCGGAAAACATTGATTACTGCTCACCTTTTCTTCTGCCTGATAAAAGATTTACCGTGGTACTCTCGGGCACGTCCTCCCCTCGTCAGGGGGACGTGCTGGAGATTTACACGGACGGATCTAAATCGGACGTGGGAGTGGGTGGCGGCGTCTTTATTCCCCGTTATCAACAGAGAATTAAGTTTAAGCTACAGGATAAATGTAGCGTGCTACAGGCTGAAATATCAGCCATAAAAAGAGCAGCTATGTACTATAGGATATACGACGAGGATATCCAAATTTGTACGGACAGCAAAGCTGCGATCAAGTCTCTATCGGGTGTTTATACGACATCCACTTTGGTGTATGAATGCCGGATGTCTCTGAATGAGATAGCGAGACATTCAAACCTAGAGATACTCTGGGTCCCAGGGCATAGCAATGTGCCCGGAAACATTGCTGCGGACGACTTAGCCAAATCCGGGGCTCGAATGAACACACAAAACACGGACCAAATGGTAGGCGTACCGCTTAACTGCTGCAAATCTTATATTCAGCAGGAACTTTTTGGGATCGCGCAGACCAGATGGTCAAACGAGGTCACCTGCTCAATTTCGAGGTTAATATGGCCCCAATATGATTGTAGTAGATCTGCAATCCTGGAGGGGATCCCTCGGGGGCAAATACACACACTTGTGGCGGTAATTACGCGTCACTGTTTTATTGGTGCGCACGCTAGGAGATTGAATCTACCGTATAATGATTTCTGTAGAAGTTGTCATAATGAGGAGGAGGAAGAAAATGTAGAGCACCTCCTCTGTTTATGCCCCGCCCTTTCCGATCAAAGGGTGGTTTCACTGGGCAGCCCGCTGCTTCAGGATCCAGCAGCCTTATCAAACTGCGACATCAGATGGATAAACTCTTTCATTCGATCGTCGGGTTGGTTCAACGCTGATCCGAATAGGGAAACGTAGTAAGAGGGTTTCTACTTATTTTTCATGTTCCCGCTTCAGGTAACACAACGGACCCATAGGGACCCAAGTGGACTGGTCTTTTTAAATCTTCAAAACTGCCAACCTGCACAACCTAACCTACCCTGACCTAATGTGCTTATAATATCACCTGTATAAATCCACCTTGGTACATACAAAATAAAGCTGACGAGAATTTTAGCTAATGCAAGGACCCAAGGTGAATTAATTATATCAGGTGGTGTTGATTCTAAAACAACTACAGCATTACAATAACATTTGACATCTCAGCACCTATGTCAACGTATACAAATTTTGACATACGAGCATCTAATTTGCGGGAAAAAAGTAGAACAGCTGTGCTTATAATATCGCCTGTATAAGAACACCTTGCATGGACCTGTACAAGGCGAATTGATACCCGGTGGCCCTATTACTAAAATTAGCATCAGCTGACTTTACTAAAGTGTCAAACTCTATGTAAAAAAAACTAAACAACAACTTTTTATGTATGCATTTAACATGACAGATTGGTAAAGTCCAGTTGTTGTTGCAGTAATGAGGCCACTTGGTATTAATACGCTTTGGACCTGTATAATTGTATCCAAGGTGTATTGAACAGGTACCACTACAAGAACAGCTGCTTTAGTAAATTTGAGAATGTGTGCGTCACACAGCCAATAGATTTTGACACATTGTCTGGGATTTTTCTATCAACAACGGGCATGTGTTAGTAAATTTGAGAGCTTATGAATGTGTGCGACTCACAGATAATGGATTTGACATATGTCTGGGGTATTTCTACCAACAAAATACATGTGCTTTTTGGTGTTGTATTTGATTTGGTTATGTTGGTACCCATGGTGAAATAAAAATACAGGTGGCAGCATAACGTCAGCTGATTATTTTTTGCTCTGCTAGTAATGTACATAGTCCACGTCCAGCACGTATATATTTTTTACAAGCATCATCTATTTTTTTGTTGTACTGTCGTATTTGATTCCCTTATGCGGTCACCTGTAGACTTATTTCACCATGGTGGTACCTGTAATGGATATGCCTTGATTGTATCATGGTTTTGATCAAGGTATATCAATAAAGGCGCTTTCACATTGCAATACAAGCTTTGAGATTTTTATTACGTGCGGTCTCCACGTAGCAATATTTATTGCCGCAAACGTCAAACATGATTGCTTATAACAATTGTGTATAACAATTGCTACGTGTGGACGGCAGATTGCTATGAGTGGCAATAAATTGCGCAATAATTGCCTTGCCAATTGCTCGAGCAATTATTGTCAAGCAATCTGCCGTAACTTTTGTTGTTTTCATTATTTATTTATGCAAAACAGGAAATTCGGGCAAAATATAAAAAGACATCATCAGCAAATATAATATAAAAACAAATAAATATAAATTAGCCATATTTTTACATTGTGGCCATATATATTAGGCACTATCTGCCCCATGAATGCGTAAAAATTGTGGAAAAATTGCTAAACGTGTTCTCCGCCTCAAGCAAGAGGCAAAAAAATAAAATTGTTCTGCCGACGTTTTTGCTTGTGCTCAGCAATAAATATTGCTACGTGAAGACGCAGTGTTAAGGCTGGTTGTCGCATACAGCTGAAACTGAAACTAAAACTGAAACTGAATTTTTTTAAGTTTCAGTTCTTACTTTTTCAGTTCTAAAACAGCAACTGAATGTTGCGTGGGTTGCAACATACAGCTGAAACTGAATCAAAGCAAATGTAATTTGTCGGCTTTGTTTACGTTTTTTTTCAACTATTTATACGCGCTATTTAAATTTTACAAAAAAATGCAAGGTGAATATTCATTAAATGCGTTTAATTACGCCAATGCTATGTTTGAACACGATGTTTGTATTGCCGTGCTTCTTTTGAAATTGAAAACGGAAAGAAAAAGTTAACATAGAATTTACAAACGACGTGATTCAGAAGGCGCAATGAAGATTTTGGTGGACAGGCATCTGATGGACGACGATAGCAAGTTTCAAGCATATTTTCGTGTGAGTCCGTTGCTTTTTGCCGAAATTGTGAAAATACTGAAAGAAGATTTGAATGGGACTGTCACGACTTGGAATCGGAAGCCAATGAATGCACATCAAAAACTATGCATCATGTTGCGCTACTTGGCCACCGGAGAAACATTTCGATCTCTTTCTTTTCAAAATCGTGTGCACCACTCTACCATTGGACGGATTGTGAACAAATGCTTTGATGGAATTATTAAAAATTTCTTGGAGAAAGAAATTCCGACTCCAACGACAGCATCATTGCAACAAAATGTAGAGAATTACTTTACAAAATGGAATTTCCCAAATTGTGTTGGTGCTATAGATGGGAAGCACGTAAGAATCAAATGTCCACCGAGAGCCGGCTCATCGTTCTTCAATTATAAAGACTTCCACTCCATCGTTCTCTTGGCGATCGTCGATGCCAATTATAAATTTGTGGCAGTGGATGTTGGTTCTTATGGGAGAGAAGGTGACGTTGGTGAGTTTTGGTTGAATGTTCTTTTAAATAGAAATTATAAATTGACCATTTGAATGAACGTTTTAGGGATATTCTCGAAAAGTGTAATGGGGAGGCTCATCAATAGCGGCAATTTCAATATACCACCACCCGCTGCACTGCCGAACACTGATGTCGTTTTGCCGAATGTAATTTTAGGCGATGAAGCTTTTGCATTGACATCTGCTATGATGAAACCTTTTCCTAGACAACAGTCCCTTTACGATAGAACCAAAACAATATACAACTATCGGCATAGTAGAGCAAGAAGAACAACTGAGAATGTGTTTGGCATTCTTTCATCTTATTTTCGGATTTTTCACACACCAATTTCAAAGAATCCAGAAAAAATTGACAAAATCATTCTCACTTCTTGCATTATACACAATATGATGCGTTCTGAAAAAATTCCAAGTCCGTCTGAAGCAACTTTTGGCAATACCGATGACATTGTTTTACCAACAGAGAACTTGTTTCCAATGACAACTTCAATCGGAAGACCAATGTCTGAAGGTGCGGACATTCGAAATAAGTTCAAAGACTACTTTAACGGTGTTGGAGCTGTAGAATGGCAAGAGAGAATGACTACTTAGGGTTTTTTAAGTTGTATTTTTGAATTAATTTCACAATAAAAATAATTGAAATAAAAATTATTGAAATAAATTATTGAAATAAAAATTATTGAAATGAAATCATTTAAATATTATTTATTGTCATCTACATCTGACGATGTAGATGACAAAAAGTCAAATTGGAAATTTCGTTGTTGTTGTTTTGTCTCTTGCTCTTCAGCCCATTTGACTTCTTCTTCACATACAATCTGCGCAATCTGTAAAAGAAATTCATTGATTGAAAAAACAAAAAAAAATATCACTGTATCACAAAAAATACCTTCATTTTGGTTCGAGCAATTGCGACATCACTGAACTTTTCAACTGCTTCTGCCATCGAATCAAAAAATGTTGATACTTTATTTCTTTTTTTCTGCAGTGGGGGGTAGAAATCACTCACTTTTGGACGAGATGAAATCAATTCTCGCAAGATTTCATTTGTTGTTTCTTGTGTAGCATTTGGCTTGCGTTTTTTCGGAACTGGTGTGCTCGACTTCGGCGTCAAAACAGGCGAACAAGCAACATGATAGCTCTCCGTAAAGGAAGGAAGAGATTGACTATCACCAAAGATCGATTGTAATTCAAACTCTTCACATTCGGAAATTGGAGTGTCTGGAATATGTAGAGATTCTTCGGTATCAATGTTTGAAATCGTACTGAAATTTTAAAAATAATTTTTATTAATTTTAAAACCAATTAGGGAAGAAATAATAACAAATCCACTCACGATCTTTTTAAAATTGATGTGTCGTCAAGAAAAGAAAGTGCCTCATCCCTTTTCAATGCTGTTGCTGCTGAACCTGTGGTTTTCTTTCCCTTTGAATTAACGTAATAGTCGCGCATCGATTTCCATTTCTTTTTAATCGTGAGCACTTTATAAAAATCGATTTGATTGAAGGAAATCGGGAAAAATCTATGAAGTTAATGAAAACTTACCATCAGCATGCATTTCTTTCGCCAACTCAAGCCACAGCCGGTTCTTCAATTTTGAATCACGAAATGCTTTGTGTCGAACATTGTACAAAACTTCGTTGTTTTTCACGAACTCTGTGATTTTTTCCTCTTCTTCGAGGGTAAATTTTAAATTTTTTCCCATTTTGGTCGTTGCGATAAAATTAATTTTTCACAATTAAAAAAGAAAAACAAAATAAAGTGATAGTTTTCAAATTTGACATGTCAAAAATGACATTTCAGTCGGACAGCGACTGAAAATAAGTCAAAAGTACTTTTTTCAGTTCGGTTGCTAATGTACTGAATTCAGTTCCTGTCAACAGCAACTGAAAAATCGGATTCAGCTGCTAAATTCAGTTGCTATTAAGTTTCAGTCGCAAACGTATGGAATTCAGTTTTAGTTTCAGTTTCAGCTGTATGCGACAACCAGCCTTTAGATTTTGTAAGACGAAAATCAAATCAAAATCAGTCTGACTGTCAAAAAATCTTAAAGAAAATTTTCTATTATATGTTGTTTATACACTATCACATTCCAAATAAAACGTAACATAAATAATTTGCCATAAAGCACATTTTTTTCGTTCTTCTTTTTCTTTATTTATGCGGGCAAACATATACACAACTGTTTTTGTTATTCCTATGCTTGTTTGTGCAATATACAAGCCTGATAAAATGAATTATGTGATTGCTTAGAAAATTTCTTAAAAATGACGAATACCATAATACCAAAGCGTATTAATACCAAGTGGACTTATTAGTGCAACAACAACTTCACTTTACCATTCTGTCATGTTAAATGCATACATAAAAAGTTGCTGTTTAGCTTTTTTACATAGAGTTTGACACTTTGGCAAAGTCAGCTGATGCTCATTTTTACTAATAGGTCCACCTGGTATCAATTCGCCTTGCATAATACTGTCAAATTTCTTTACGTACTATTTGACAAATTATAACAATTTGTTTTCACACTGTTGGACTTTTACTTACCCTACGTCTATACCTGATATATTTTTATCATCACAACGAACAAAACGTCGACAGAAAAGATGTAAAGTTTTTGTTATTATTAGTATACCTGCGAATACGTTGTTTTTTTTTTTTTTTTGTTACGATAAATCACAATTTGTTTGGAGTCGTGAGGAAGTTTGTCACTATTCATGCACTATTTCACTTATTTCTTCATTAAACTACTTTTATTTAACTAAAGCATGCATATTTTGCTTTATTCGTATATTTTTTTTTTGTAAAAATGTTGTAAAAATTTTAGTTTTTGAAAGTAAATTGAAACGTCAAACAGTTTGTTTACGTTTTTTATCATGACAAATTTGTCTGAGCTTGAGCTCTGACAAAATTGTCAAGACACTGCAATAACACTAATAAATGCCGTCTATACCTAATAAATGTTTATATTGATAACGATTTGACATATATCATGATAAAAATTTATCAAGTATATACCTAGTTTATACGCAGAGCTTATTTGCAAATAGAAACGTAAAATGCTGCCAAATCCTTTTTTATTGTAACTTATTAAATCACTGATAATTCATCTATTTGTGAATATATTTACGTAAACAGCTGTAAGAGCCCAGCTGTTTACGTATATGTTTACACATTTGGTCTGTCAGCAGTGTTAATGTATCAGTTTTTTAGACAGCCCAAATGTAAATGCTCCACGGCGAATTCTCTTGCGACTACCTGGTGCTGATATACCTTGCCCACGTACACGAATCTGACCAAGGCGAATTCAGTACACGTAAAATCGTCATTAAAACAAGTATAAGGTGGAATTATACAAGTGATATTATAAGCAAAGCTGATCTACTTTTTTCCGCAAATTAGATGCTCGTATGTCAAAATTTGTATACGTTGACATAGGAGCTGAGATGTCAAATGTTATTGTAATGTTGTAGTTGTTTTAGAATCAACTCCACCTGATAAATTTAATTCACCTTGAACAAGTACAACCAAGGTAGATCAACACCAGGTAGTCGCAAGAGCATTCACCGTGGAGAATTTACATTTGGGCTGTCAAAAAAGTTGATACATTAACACTGCTGACAGGCCAAATGTGTAAACATTTACGTAAACAGCTGGGCTCTTGCGGCCACCTAGTATGTATTCGCCTTGAGTACAACAATACAAAAACAACATGAAGTTCGGCCATTTTGAACAAACCTAAGCTGTCAAAAAAAGCAGGCCAAAACAGGGATGGGAAAGTTGGTACAGTTGCCAATTTTTGGTACACTTCGAATCTTAAAAGTACAATGGTACACCAATGGCTTATTTAGTACATTAATAATTTTCCTACTTTTTTTTTAGAAAACCTTATTATTGCAGTTTATTTATTGTGATAAAATATTTTATGCTTTTCGTCCGCTCGTACATATGCTACTTTTATCTGAATTAAAAGTGCTCAAATAAGGATAGCTCACAAAATGTGTCTATAATATGTCCATTTGCTTACTTTTACATTAAAATGCAGTAAAAGAGTAATTACTGAGTAAACTGAAAAAGTTACTCTCAAAAATGCTATTGCCCAAAAAAATACGCGAACGGAAAAATAGTAAAAATTCATAAGATTAAGGAAATATCTGATGGCAAATAAATATAGAAACATTTACAGTTTTGACTACTCAACTTTCTTTCTTATTGGTAATCGATACAATAGTACTTCTAACACGCAATTTTAATAAAATATAAAAAATTAATTGTATGTAATCTTTGCCATTTGTTTTTTACACTTTATTTGATTTTTCTAATTTGTGTCTAGTTAAATTTATTCAAAAGTACAATATCATTTGTTTTTGCTACTGAATACCTTATAAGCAAGCGCAGTAGTAAGGAGCTTAACACTTTCAGAACACTAACAATTTAAAGTATACAAACAAAACAAAGCAAATGGTTTCTAAAAATTTGATTTCCTCAGCATGTATAGAAAGAATATTTTCTTCAAAAATATGATTAAAACCAATATAAGGAATCGTCTTCATGCAAATACCGTGTCATCTTTAATACAATCCATAGATTTAATGGAATCTGATTCTAGTAATTGTTATGATAATGATATTTTAAAAATTATAGCACACAAATATGTTAAAAACAGTTGAGAAACAGTTGGACTAAAAACTTGGGGATTAAAATTTTAGTTTTTTAAACTACATATAAAATATGTATTTAATTTAGTACAACTAACAAAAAATACTTTTAAACAATGTAAATTTTTGTCGCTAAATCTTGTTTTTGTTCTAAATAATATAAAACACATGTGCTATATTACTATTACTTTTGTTTTATATAAATAAAAACCTTGTAACCAAATATATTCCAAAAAACAATTTTTGGTCCCATTGAACGTAGTTTGGCCTAAAACAAAAAAGCGCAAAATGCATCACTGAAATGCAGTAAATTTCATTAAAAAATTGGAAAAAATTTTAGGGAACTCGACAGAGTGTGCAAACAAACAAAACTTTTCGCAAACGTTTCATCCGAAGACACATACTTTCAAAATATTTTTAATCGTTTCGTACATGAGCAAAACCAAAACAAATACCTTTGCAATGACAAAGATTGCAAACAATACAATTGGCTTTTCACTCATCTGCTTGCTTTAATATCCCATTTCAAGCGTACAACTGCAAACGAAACAAAAGCAGAAATGTATTTTGTTGAATGGCTCATTGTATTTAGCATTAAACGAAATCAGAGAAAAATTAGAAAACAGCACAAATCAAACAACACATACCGAGAAAAGAAACAAAGAAAAAAATTTTTACAGTGTATCATATATTCCAGGTTTGACAGACAAAAAAGAAATAAAAACAGCTGTTGAAATTAACAATATAAAATTTGCATATAAACCAAACACAACACTAAACAAGATTTTTACAAAAGTCAAAGCGCCAACAGATAAACAACTACAATGTAACGTAGTTTACGAATTACAATGTAAGGGAAATAGCGAAGAAAATTGTAACTTAATATACATTGGTACAACAAAAAGAAATTTAGAAACCAGAATGACAGAACATAAAAGTGATATAGCAAAACAAAAAACTGCAACAGCTTTATCAACGCACATTATCAACAACAAACATACTGTGGATTTTGACAATGTGAGGATTTTAGACAGAGAAAACATAGAGAGAAAGAGATATACGATCGAAAGCTTGCGAATACAGCAAAATATAGAAAGAACAATGAATATAAAAGAGGATACGAATAATATCAGCGCGAGCTACATTGTTGCAATCAAATAAAAAATTAACAACAGTCTGTGATAATAATTTAAAAAAAAATAAAAAGTTTTTATTTGCTTAAAATATCTTAGTGGTTTAATAATTTTAATTAATTTATATTAAAATGCAATTAATTATTGTAATATTTATGTAACTAAAAATCTTCATATTGTAAGTAAAATTGTGTAAAATCTGATTAATTTTGTAATAATGTAATGTTTTTGAAATTTAAATAGACGAAAGCCCCTGAAGAAGTCAACAAAAAATTGACGAAACGTTGGGTACAAAATGTAATAAATTTGTTTTATTAACATTAAATACGTTAGGCCTGATTAGCTTGAATAATTCTTCATATACTCAAATTAAATACATATAACACATTCTCTACTATGATGAACAAATCAATCGGGAAACGTTTGCAAATGTATTTTTCTTAAAACTATTCAATTTTGTTCTCATTCTTTACTTTTCTATCTGCGTACATTTAAGCTAAAGTACATTTAGTTTACATAAGCACAAACAATACAAAGCTAAATTGGACTATTATAACGCAATTCATACGCTGATTTAAAAATCATGTTTTATTTTTAATTCTCTTTAAAATTGCTTCCAAAAACCTTTTGCATTCATACGATGATTTTTAGTTGCATGTCTTTTTTATAAATTACTCTCAAAATTTGCTTTATTTGCTCTTTCACAACAACAAAAACCTAACACAACTACATAAGAGATAGACAATGAGAGAAAATGCAGATAGAACTAAAGAAATATATGAAAAAAAACATCACTAAAAACTGAAAATGTGATTTTTTCTTTACCCCGTTTGCTTCTCTACCCCGTTCGCCATCATACTCCAAAAATCATTTTTTAAAAACATGGAAAAAATCATCGTATGAATTGCGTGTATCATTCTCGTTGGTTTTGTTTTACACATTGAAAAATACAAAAAAAAACGAAAGCAACCGTTTCATTTAGTTTATTTTGCTACTCTGGTACTCGAACGGACATTATGTGAGCTATTTTAGATTATCAATTTGCCACAGATATATGTACAGAAAAGTGATGCATTTGCTGTATTAAACTATTTTTCTGATTTCAAATATCTGTTTTGGTATAATTATGCTCAAAAAAGTATAACTTTAGAGAACAATTGGTACAATTTTAAAATCTCATTTACCATCCCTGGACCAAAATACAAACGAAAAAGATGGCGCTCAGTAAAATGTAAGCAAACAATAGAAAAAAACAAATAGATTTTGACAGATTGGGTGTAAGCAGCCCAATTCGCCTACGAACAGCTGATGATCATATGCGCTGATGAGTTCACCTGGTATTAATTCGCCTTGAATCTCAAAAGTTGTTGAACATTTGTTCTATTGCCTTTTGGCTTTGTATATTTCTAATTTTATTTTTCTATATGCACCAACAGTTTGCTTTGGTCTTTACGGAACCGGAAAAATTCAGAGTTACTTTACGAGGAGACAGAGTAGCCAATCAAAAATATAATATTCAACTAATTCAAGTTTCTTTTGTTTGGCTATTCCGCACCCTGATTTACAAATTTAGGCCAACTCTATTTACTTACTCTTACCGAAACGTTGAAAATTTATATCTATTTGAGATTTGCAAGCCCTGCTGTGTTTCTTAGCGCTGGTTTAAATTGCGAAAACAAATTACAAAAAAAAAATTATTTTGCCTCGTACTCGGCGAGCCTACTTAAATTATAGTTGAATTTCGAGACCGACTAACAACGAATTGGACGACTGGTTGAGATTTACAGTCACGGTTACTTGAGCATTTGTTGTCGAACAATTGGTATTTGCGATGGCGACGGAGAGGGTTAATCTCCAGACTTGGACACGTACCGTGAGATATAAGAATTTTGAAATTTACTATCTATTTGGATTTTGCGAACCCTGTTGGTTGCTACCGCACTGCACAAAATTTTAAAAGGATATATTAGTTTATGTAGGAACTTTAAGACCTGATTTGAGTCAAATCCGTACAACAAGGGACTACTGTATTGAGTGCAAACATTTCAATAAAAAGTTACTAATGCCAAAGCAAAGACTATAGATTTATAATCTATTGTCTTTGGCCAAAGTTTTACAACATGTTTCCAGAACCCAATACGCGTAAAAATATTGACGTCAATCATGTTTGCGGTGTTATATCGCGAATGTCATTGTCTATTTGTAAAAAACGTAACACCTGAAATTTTTTTGGTATTTAGAAGACGGAAAGTGACGTCATTGACGCCAAAAACAGCCAATTAGAAAATAGCATTCGTCTTAACAATTAATTGTTAAAATAACATCACTTTCACATCAAAAACTGGAAAACTACCACTATTTGAACTAGACAACTTTATTTCATTTATTTGTGTTAAGCTATATACCATATAAGTGTATTTATATGCAAAATGAAAATCTTTAGCTAAAATCAATTTCTTTTGTTTGCAAGCAAAAGCTTTTAGTTGTGTGCGCCATTAAGAGGGTTACCATTATTTGCTTAAAAACAATAATTTTGTATGAGAAAAAGTAAACAAATAAAATTTATTGCAGATGGGCAACTCTATATGCACGAAACTACGTTAGTCGAGACGAAAAGTAAGGAACGTCTTCTATAGACGCAAATTGTTACGTAATCGTCCAAACAGAAAGAAAAAGGAAAAACAAATTTCTACTCGCGCACGTTTTGATTGCAACGCGTTCTGGCAACATGCTGTTAGTCTAAAAATTTGTTTTTCCTTTTTCTTCTTTTTTTATTTTTGTTTACTCTTAAGGTAAATATATTTTGACTTCTTTTGACTTTATTAAATTTATATTCTTTTTCTTTTTAATTTGTTTTACTGTGGCCGAAAATTTGATGTTACCGGAAAACGATTCCAAAAATTACTATCGTAGCTGAAATATGGACCAGGCTATTACTTTGCTCCAGACTGAGCTGAGCTACAAGGCTCGATAAGGTTTTTGTGCCAGGGGGTCCGAGTGGAGGATGGGTAGGAACTAAGGATTGGGGTTTATAGAGGGCCCATCCCTAGCCCGACCGCCTCCAAACGTTAACATCCCTGGCGACCGCCCAAAACGGCCATGGCAAAATGATATACTGAGCAGTTTATTTTCTAAAAACTGTCAAAAAAATTAAATAAAAAAAGCGGAAATCGGAATCTACGTCATTTATTTCTAATAAATACTAACACGCAATTACTCGGCAACTAAATGCACTATGGCTGCTACGCGCACTAGGCCCGCAAATTAGTGTCTACAATCACTACAAAAATTTAAGTGTACTTGTTTAATTCTGTATTGAGAGGGGGTTTTTTATACAAAACTAAAACCACTATGTTCATAAATAGAACGATAGCTATGTACATATGTTCGTTGGTACGGGATTAGTTACCTGGGTAATTATATTAGTGAGCAATGGAGGGGGGACTCTGAGCAACGAATTAGCGAGAAGTAAATACCACGTTGGTTGGACGGAGATCAGTGTTCCTAATACCAAACCCCTACGCCTTCTGTATTTGGTGAGCTTCTTGCTTCAGGCACAATGGGTGTGGAAGGGAAACCTCAGGAGGGGGCTACGTGAACCTGTTGAGAAATAAAATACAACACCAAGATTTTTCCAAACCAACTTACATATTTTATTAAAAAGAGAAGGGATTTATTTGCTCGTTCTTGTTCGTTCGAGTGATGAAACAAAAGTATTTTATTAATACGATGATTTGTTTAATGATACAAAAAATGAAACCTGTTAGGCTACAAAGATATTCTTTTTCGTTAAGTTACGATTAGCTACATTACAATTCACAATAGAAGAAATTCAAGGTAGATATTTTTGGTAATTATAAAAAATATAACGAATTATAGAATAAACAAAATTTCAAATAATTAAATAATACTTTTAGAGGATTTCAAGATAAATTGATATGAAAAAAGTGTAAATAATATGAACAAATGTTTATTTAAATCCATTTTTAAACATTCTGGCCGCCTTGGCCAATATGGCCAACATCTTATAAAGATCTTTTGAGATGTTGGAGGGCTCGTAAAGCTCCTGATAAAATGCGTTTGGGGCTGACAGACCGGTTGGTCGGCGCATTTCTTCTTTGACTGGTGGACGTTTCTGGTTGTTGAATTCTTGATGTCTGGCTGCTGCTAGATCTTCGTCGTTCGGCGGTCCTCTCCGCATGTTCAGCATTTGGTTGATTACGCAAAGTCAAACGATCTTGAACTCGCATTCTGTTTCTGGATATCTGGCGACTGCTAGACCTTGAGTGTCGTGATGTCCTCCTCTCTGATGTACCCTGTCTCGGCTTATGTAAAAGGGTGTGGTGTGCCCAACCACACTTTAAGCAAACTACAGCTGACGTACAATCATCCGTCTGGTGGGATCGAGCCAGGCAATTTTGGCAATATCCATACATGCGGACTATCTGTTGGCGCACTTCAATGCTCATACCGAGAAACTTCTTGCAGAATCGAAGCGAATGAAACCGTTGACACACACGGCACTGGTGTATTCTAGAGTTTCTGGGTGCCCTGCGAATTAAAATATATTTTTAATAATAATAACTCCGTGTAGGGAGAGATAATTGCAGCTATAATAAATGAAATTAGCATGAGGAATGGGGATGGAAGTGTTGGGACTGTTAGAGGGGATGGCAATAGATCATTCTTTTTGTTTAGAGTAAAGAAAATAAACAAAATTTAGAGACGAGCACAAAATAAAGGAATGTATTTATTTATATATTATTAGGGGTACTTATAACAGGAAGAACGCAAAGTTTATTGACTGCTCTAGTGACAGCTCCTGTTTGGGTTTTTAGATCCGCTACACGGACGAGACCATCATTTCCAAAGTAGACTTTGGAAACTCTTGCTAACTTCCACTCGTTTTGAGGGAGATCATCCTTAATGACAACAAGTTGTCCCTCGCGGATATTTTCTTGCAAATTCTGCCACTTGTACCTTTTCTGTAGTTCCTTGAGGTACTCGTCCTTCCATCTCTGGGCAAATTGGTGGTGCAGGCATTTTAATTTTTCCCAACGATCTCGTAGTGTCAGAGATTCTTTGGGTACCTCAGGAAGAGCGAGTAGAAGGGCTCCACGAAGGAAGTGCCCTGGAGTGAGCGCGAGCAATTCGGTGGGGTCATCTGACATTGGGGACAATGGTCTTGAGTTCAAAACTGCTTCGATGCGGGCTAGAAGAGTGGTGAACTCTTCAAATGTGTATTTAGTGTTCTGAGCTACCATTTTAAAATGCAATTTAAAGGATTTAACCCCAGCTTCCCATAAACCTCCCATATGTGGTGCATTTGGGGGAATATATGACCACTGGAAGCCCTGAGCAGCATATTTCTCAGCAATATCTCGAGAGGTATATTTGATGTATTCTGCGAATTCTAAACGGAATGAACGTTCTGCACCAACGATATTAGTGCCGTTGGCGGACATGACCCTTCTGGGGAGCCCACGACGGCCGACGAACCTGGTGAAGGCCGCTTGGAAACTGCTCGTGGTCAGGTCTGAACATAGTTCGAGGTGTATGGCTTTCGTGCAAAAATAGACGAAAACGCACACATATCCTTTGTGGTAAGGGGTGTTTCTCAAAATGGATGTTTTAATAGAAAACGGGCCGGCAAAATCTAAGCCAGTAAGCGTGAAGGGTAAAGAAAATGAACTTCTTTCTAAAGGGAGAGCTCCCATTAATTGGGATTTTACCTGCTTCTTGTATCGAATGCACGTGAGACATTTTCTGATACACAGTCGAAGGGCTGTTCTAAGACGTGGGACGAAATATTCTCCTCTAATTGCTCGCAACATTAGATTAATTTCGGCATGCATAAGGAGATTGTGCGTATAACTGATGAATAATTTGCAGAAATTAGAGTTTACTGGGAGAATTATTGGGTAGCGTTCATTAAAGGAAAGAGCGGCATTAGAGATTCTACCGTTTGCACGTATAACCTTATTTTCATCAAAATAGGGGTTTAAGGGGTAGAGAGAACTTTTCTTATGAACCTTTTCATGTTTCAATAGGGCATGAAACTCTTCATTATAATGCAAATACTGAGTGAGGTGAATTAACTTATATTTTGTCTTTGAAAACTCTTTGTAACTAATGGGTGGTATCCGTTGGATTATAGCGGCTACAGACTCTAATGAGGCTGTTCTTTGCATATGAGATGTGGGCGGGGATTGAGATTTTAGTGGGTTTTTTAAAGTTCGTTTCATGGTATCAAGAAATCGGAAGACATACGTCATTACCCTTACTGCCTTATCCCATTTGGAGAATCGGTTTAACATGTCCTCAGTTATAGAGGCATGATCTTCGTCTTTGTCCTCAGCGAATAAGTGGAAGGTATTTGCACTTTGTTTGATTTCTAGGGAGTGTTCCTTTAATATTATGGGCTGTGGCCATTCCTCGGGCGTTTTTCGAAGCCAGATTGGCCCATTCTACCACAGAGAGCTTTCCAGTAATTGATGAGAATCACAACCTCGGGAACCGAAATCTGCTGGGTTATCACCTGATCTTACATGTCGCCACTGGATATTTCCAACGTTCCTTATTACATGTGCCGTGCGATTAGCGATATATGTTTTCCATGTGTTAGGGGGCTTTGATAACCATCCTATGACGATAGAGGAATCTGTCCATAGGAATATCTCATAGTTATCGAGTGACATTGAATTAAGTATTTGCTTCATTACTTTTGAGAGCAGTACCGCTCCGCAGAGTTCTAGGCGCGGGAGACTGACTGGGTCGATTGGCGCAACCTTTGTTTTTGACACGAACAAATGTGATACAATCTCAGTATAAGTTTCTATTCGGAAATATATTGCTGCACAGTATGCCTTTTCTGAGTCATCACAAAATCCGTGGATTTGAATCTGTCGAGAGGGGGCAAAACCAACCCATCGCGGAATTTTTAAAGTAGAGATTGCCGGGAGATTTTCAAGAAATTTATTCCATCTTTCAAGAGTCGTAGGTTTAACGTTTTCGTCCCAACCGGTGCCGTCCAACCAGAGCTGTTGGAGGATTATCTTTGCTTGAATAACAATAGGGGAGATCCAGCCTGCTGGGTCGAATAGTTTTGCTACGTTAGAAAGGATTTGCCTTTTGGTTATGACGCTAGTTGGAGAAACAGCTTCAATAGTATAGGAGAAGCAATCAGTCAGGGCGTTCCACTGGATTCCTAGGGTTTTGGTCGCACTTGTTTTTTTGAATTTGAAAAAATACGCATCCAATATATCTTTAGGGACGGATGATAATATTTCGGGAGAATTGGAGGTAATTTTTTTTTAGTGGGAATCCTGCGGATTTCAATACGAGAATGATTTGAGTTAAAGATTCAATAGCTGTTTGTTTGTCATGAGCACCTGTTAGAATATCGTCGACATATGTTTCTTTCTGCAAAATATAAGCTGCTCGAGGGTATAGGCTTTGAGAATCGTGGGCAAGCTGAAGAAGTGTCCTGATGGCTAAGTATGGAGCACAATTCACTCCGAAGGTTACAGTTTCCAAAACATAATCTTGAAGGGATTCGTTTGGGTTTTGACGAAAGAGGATTCGTTGAAACTGTGTGTCTTCTTTCGCTACGAGAATCTGCCGGTACATTTTCTCGATATCACCGTTAAATACGTATTTATACAATCTCCATAAAATTAAGCTCATTAAATCAGCTTGAAGCGTAGGGCCTACATGAAGTATGTCATTGAGGGACAATCCGGAACTCGTCTTCTTAGACGCATTAAAAACTACCCTTACTTTGGTGGTCTTGCTTGAGGGTTTAATCACCGCGTGATGGTGTAAATAGAACGACTTGTAACCATGTGGAGACAGATTTTCCGCTGACACTGTGGGCTTCATGTGATTTAGCGTTATATATTCTTTTAATACGTTTTTATAAGTTTCTGCCAATTGTGCTTTTGCGGCAGATCGGGAAGATCCGAGGCGTATTTCTTTAGGAAATTCTGCTTTGAATGGGAGTTTCACGACATATTGACCTTCATTATTGCGATAAGTCGTGCGTTCGAGAAAAATTTGTGGGAGAATATTACTAACTATCAATAAATCTACTCGATTTGGCATGTGGAAATCTGGATCAGCAAGGTCTATATCGCTAAATGAGGAGAAGGGAATATCCGATTGACAGAGAGAGAAACTAGGTAACATTTTTGTTATTTTGGGAACAACAATGGCCTGTACGTCAACATAGCGATTGCACTTATCAGAGTAAAGTGTCAATATGCATAGAGAATTAGAGTGACCCACAACTTGACCACCTATTCCATAAATTTGGTACGCCTTATTTTCCGTTGGAAGCATAAGTTGTTGTTGGAGTCTTTTTGAGATGAAGGTTTTTTCCGAACCCTGGTCCAGAAAAGCGCGCGCTCTAAAATGTTCTCCTTGGTGGTTGATTTTTACAATGGCTGTCGGTAGCAGGGTATTTTCACCGAAATTTTTGTTCTCTACGGATGCTATGTGCGCAACAGCTGAGGACGATGCTCTTGCCCTAGCTTGTGCCGATGTTTCGGGTTGCTGATTATCGAAGGAATTATGGGTGGGAGAATTTGAGAAGTGCAGTAACGAGTGGTGGTTTTTTCTACAGTGCGTACACGAAAATTTACTGGGACAATCTTTTCGTAAGTGGGAGTACGCCAGGCAGTTAAGACATATTTTGTTATTCGACACAAATTGATTTCTTGCTTGGGGATCGAGGTTAAGAAACTGTGAACAGTTTTTCAGTGAATGGTTTGAGTGGCAAATTTTACAAGGAAATAGAGAATTTTCCTGTTTATTAGTGATCGTTTTTGGGTAAATATCATTCCTTTTTACATTAGATGGAGAGCTTTGATTTCGGGATTCCAACTGTTCAACGACTTCACACCTATGGGAAAGAAATTTGTCCATCTTGTCCCAGTTAACAAGTTTTTTGTGAGATTCTAGCGATTGTTCCCACAAAGAAAGAGTTTCAATAGGAAGTTTACTGGCACACAATATAATTATGAAGGGGTCCCATTGGTCTGTTGGGACATCCTGAGCTTTAATTGCTGCGAGGCAGTCGTTTATGGTACTTTGAATTGCCTGCAAAGCTATACTACTTTCTTCTGTAATCGGAGATAGGTTCAGAAGTATTTTTAGTTGGTTTTCTACCAAGATACGGTGGTTTTCATATCGATCCTTCAACGCATCCCACGCGAGCGAAAAGTTATCGGAACATAGCTTGTATTTTCTTATAATTGCGCCAGCTTGCCCTTGAACTTTTATTCTAAGATAATAGAGCTTTTGCACTGGGGGAATTCGGGGATTATCAATATAGACGGCGGTGAACATGTCACGGAAGGACGGCCATTCTTCATATCCACCGTAAAATACGTCTGTATCACATGGGGGTACGCTTACGTGAGCAAAAGAGGTTTCGCTAGTGGACCCAATAATCTGAATGGGTGCATTAACTATAAATGCTCTTTGCAAATCTATTATTTTTGCTTTACATTTGTGGAAATCTCGCGTACATGCCATGTATTTCCCTTGGACAGCTGTTATAAGGTCTTTTTCAGGGTTCTCCGATTTATCGAGGCAGAAGGCTCTATACGACTTGAGGACATTGGCCCACCGCTCGCTCAAATCTTGAAGATTAACTTCTAGGACTGAGTCAGTGAGTTCCTCAGGTGGAACCCCATCGAATACCGCACAGAATTGAATCAAATCGTCGGAGTAAAATATAAATTCTTCAGCCATAGTTGGAGAACCATACAATAAAGTTTCTATAGTTTACGGTATGAGATTAAAACGCTTGCTGGGAATTTTTAAAATTTAATTATAACTTGAGATTTTTACTTATAAATTAAACTATTGACTTTTATCTGAATTTTTATTACGAGAATAATAAAGAGTATGAGACGAAAAGGTGATGCGAGGGGATATCAGTAATGATCGATGTATGAAATTGTTTAGGGTACTTTTTGACTTGACTTCAGAGTTAAATAAAAAAACTCTTTAAAATCAACGCTCTTTCCGAGAAAAGGATACAGAAATTATAAAGAGATTTATATAAAATTATAAATAAATTCGCAAGTTCTAATTAATAGTTTAAAAACTCTGGGAGTTTTGGGCCAATTTAACTTTAGTATGATATTAAATGTGCGCTGGGATTTGCGAATTTAATTAAAACCTAGTTTCGTTGGCAAAATATTATTTCAGGATTAACTAGCAATTTTCTTAAATGGATTATTCGCGGGGATTTGCGAATTTAAATTGGGAATTTAATATTTTTATCAAACGCTCGCTGGGATTCGCGACATTTAATTTAAGTGGTAAATACTGCAAAAACTTTATATATTCGCGGGGATTTGCGAATTTAAGTCGGAAATTTAATATTTTTATTAAACGCTCGCTGGGATTCGCGACGTTTAATCTAAGGGGTAAATACTGCAAAAACTTTATGTGTTCGCGGGGATTTGCGAATTGAAACCGGGGATTTAATATTTTTATTAAACGCTCGCTGGGATTCGCGACGTTTAATTTAAGGGGTAAATACTGCAAAAACTTTATATATTCGCGGGGATTTGCGAATTTAAACCGGGAATTTAATATTTTTATTAAACGCTCCCTGGGATTCGCGACGTTTAATCTAAGGGGTAAATACTGCAAAAACTTTATATGTTCGCGGGGATTTGCGAATTTAAATCGGGAATTTAATATTTTTATTAAACGCTCGCTGGGATTCGCGACGTTTAATCTAAGGGGTAAATACTGCAAAAACTTTATATGTTCGCGGGGATTTGCGAATTTAAATAAGGAATTTAATATTTTTATTAAACGCTCGCTGGGATTCGCGTCGTTTAATGTAGGCCTTAAATACTTTAATGTTTATGTATTCGCGGGGATTTGCGAATTTAAATTGGGGATTTCAGTTTAAACCAAAAAATTTAACTGCCGTACGTACCTTGGTAATGTAATTATGTGCTTTGCTGCTTCTATTCCTTTGTATTTGTATGTATGTAGCTGTAGTATTTGGTTAGAGAAACGATCTTCGTAGAATTCAATGTTTGCAGATTTGTAATTACCACTTGTTTTGCTTTTATTTTTAAGAGAAATTTACGGAGAGTATCACTTATTAAGCGTAGTATGCAGCTCTAAATGAAATTCATGCTGCCATAAGAAGTATGTGTAAAAAAACAAACTAAAATTCAGGTTGGCAAATTTCTTAAAGAAATTTCCTTTTACTAGTACGCAGTTCCAAAAGAAAAGTACACGGAATTTTGGCATTTATTGTCTATTACAGGCATGTTATAACAATAAGTGGAGATTTTTTTCCGTCAAATGAAACAAAAATTAATGTTCAGACAATTGTTTGGTCACGGAATTTTTGACATTTCTAATTTTTCGTACATTGTAACTAATTTTTAGTGTTTTTGTGTGTTGTAAATTAAAAAATATATAAATTTGTGTGTATGCAAACAAAACTCTGTATATAATTCTACACGATTATTTTTCCGTGTAGAAATAAATGCAAAACTCCAAACCTGAATTTCAGTGAGAACTGCATACTACGCTTTAATGAGAAATATGCTGCAAATTTGAACACAAAGAGAACATAATCGACTTTTTTTTTCTCTCAAGAGATTGCATGCGGAGACTTTTTCAAGAGAATGTATTAAGAAGGAGACTTTTTTTAACTTTAGTAATCTTCACAAAAAGGTGGTGGTTTTTTCCACTAACAAAATGTAATCAAGTTGCGGTATTTTGTTTTTGTATTTTTGCCAAAAACTTTACTTTTAAGACCTTTTGTGTTGTGTGTTTTTATATGTAGATTGTTATTATGTATGTTAGAAATCTTTGTACGCTATATAATTATATACATACATACATATGTACGCAAGTATGTACATATTTACTGTTTAGTACGTATTCTTTTTGTTTAAAATGACTTTTTATGAAAATTGTATCGTTGGATTTGTTTAATTACCAATTATTCTTTTTTTAAAAAATTAAAGTTATGTTTATACTATTTATTCACCAAACCGTCTTTTAATTTTTTCTGCAAGATTTCAGCACTAAACGTTCCCCATTATGTACTCCACCTTCTATGTAAAAAAAGTACATATGTATACAATGGCAATATTCTGTTAAATTTTGGTATTTTTATACACTTTCACTGTTTTTTGCAGCTACATACATACATATATACATACATATGCATGTATGTATGAATGTTGTGTTTTAATGTCAAATTTGATTTTGTTGTGTATTTGACTTTAAAATTCTACTTTTTTTTGTAGTTGTAAACTGTGTAAAAGTTTTTAATTTTAAGTATTTTTAAGTGTTTTAAATTTTTTATTGTTTTAATTTATTTTTGTTAAAGTCTTTCTGTTTTAAATTTGTTGCAGTCACTTCTTTTGATTTTATTAATTGTTTTCCACTAACTTTTGTAGCATGTAACCTGTTTATTTGTAGTGTACATATGTTAATTCCTGTTTGAGTTTAGTAACGTAGCATGCAACTTAGGTTCCGGCCTCCGGCTCGTCGGCAAGTGGGTAGGTTCGCGATACTGAATCTCAATAAATACCACATTAACTACAGACATAACTATTTTAAATGTGCATGCTGTTGGGTGATAGAAAATAGCAAACATACAACAGTAATAGAAATGATCACTTTATTTGAAAACTACCCAGTCTATGCTGACCGTAAGCGTGTGTAGGTGTTAACACGCATAATCCCCGCCCTACCATGACCATGCTGTGGAATGCGTTATTAATCTGCATGATCCCAAATGTTTATTTAATCTACCTCTTACAGCTGGTTAGAAATTAGACAACACACGAAGTTTAGAATTTCATTTTTTTTTAATTCTTTTATTAATTTAAAAAAAAAACATTATCGATATTCTTAAACACAAGTTTACTTAGAAACGAATTTCCCTCAACTACCTATTCACTAATTACTTACAAAATCCATTTTGAAAATAAACCAAACACCTAGTGTAAATGACTAACGATTGGGCAAAAATCGGTTATATAAAAAAACTGAAAGCAAGATTATATTATACATCCAGTTCGGATATATTAAATAAATGTATATCTAAATAAGGTAACAAAATTAATGTGCACGAAAAGTAAGTTATGGTTTTGCTTTTGCAATAAAAAAAAAGTTCGATGCCATTAAGTTTCATAGTACATCCGTACCATAATTGCAATATCTTTTAATATATGAATACTTTTTCGAAATAAAGTCAGCATTAACCCGACCGGAATTTACTTGAAAAAAAAATTATAATTTTAGATTTGGTGATTATGACACAAAGGTTGTACATTCAGGGTTTTTTGTTTAATATGTAACTTAACATGAAATAATATGTAATTTAACATGATATGTAATTCCTGAAAATTAACATGAAATAAACGCCATTAACATAGCACATAATGTTAATAACAGGGCAGTATTATTAGCATTTTATTTACATCGAATGTACAATCTTTAATTTTACCAAAACTTTAATACACATACATATAGACAAAAGTAAATCACTTACATCGTTTCATACAGGACTTCGGCGAAAGATCTTTCTCCTTGTTCCTCCTGGCGATGGATTAGGCGAATCTATACAGCTGGTAAGGTTTTAAGTTTTATGTTAATTACATGACATTAGCTACTCGCTAAGGTGCACCAAATCACAGCATAGTTTAAGGATGTGAATAAAAATGTTTTATCTTTAATATATTTTTTTTTTTTACTGAATATATTTAAAGCAACATAGAAAAAATTTTTGTTTTGTTTATGTATCACATTTTTAATTTTATGTGATATTATTGACAGATCAATTAACTATTATTATTCTTTTTAATTATTTATTCTGCTTAGCTCACGTCTTCACTATATTATGCACATTTTTGTTATATACTTGATTCTAATATGTATGAATTTAAATCGATTTTTACCCAAGAAACATTACCGAAGTTGGTAAATCTAACTACTTATTTTTAACTTATAATGCCACGATTAACTTCACAACTGATTTATATTTAGGGTTAAAATGGAATTTTTAGTGATAAAACTTTGAGTATATCTTTTTGTTACTAATATCTTTTTTAAAATTATTTTCTTCATTTGTTCCTGATTGGTAATTTGAAACACTGTGATTATTCGTATATTTTCTGTGATGTAGGCTTAAGACATTTTACATATAGGTTAAGTAGCAAAATTTAGTTTTATATATTTATTTTTAAGCAAATTTTTTTATTTATATTTTCACTTTCTTTAGCATTACATGAACCTCTTTATAGATTTTAAGCACTTCAACTGTGATATAGGTTTAATAAAGAATTTTTTTAGGGCATTGGTTGTTTTATTTCATTTCCTATTTTTATATTATGTGTTTTGGTGTTTTTTTTCCACTAGTTTTTTTTTTCAAGGTTTTACTACGTCCTACTTTTACTGACACTACACTTTGGATTTTGTAATTGGTTTTGATTCCAATTTTTTTTTTGATGTTCTTATGATCGCATTAACATTATGTTTGGAGCACGATGATGAGAATTTAATTTTGAGTGTTTTACTAGCTGACGGGTTTTTCCAAAGGGGTTCCCGTGCCCTTATGAAATGATGACACAACGATTGTTGTAAAAGTGGCCCTCGTGTTAGTTTTTTTTAATTGGGTTTTCTCGCATGTAAAACCAAAGTGCGTAGTGATGATTTAAATCAAAATTTTTTCTCCTTTATAAAGAAACCCAAATACCCATTATTAGAAGATATTTTGAGGTTATTTTTTTGTAAAATGTTTAGAACTTACTCTTAGTTCACGTAAGACAACCAACTTATTCCATCAATCAGAAGAAAGTATTAGCAAAAGGGAGTTTCTTTTGTATTCTCGCCCTTTTTACAAATTTTGTTTACCCAAATCTCTCCAAGAACTTATAGGCCTAATTCAACAAATCGAATTTTATTTTATATTTAGCTTTAAGCAAATTTATAAAATAATGCTGAAACTCACGTGTCTGCTAGGTTGATCGGCTTTGCATTTCTGTACTAACTAAAATATTGTACCGTTTCGGATGATTCGTCTGCGTTAAAGAAATATCATATCTCGTGATATTTCTGGTATATATACCCAAAGTTTTTCTGGAATTATCAGGTTATAACAGCACTTCTCGTCTTTACTAACACATTAATTTTATAAAATATCACCTGACCACTTGTTTTACAGCAACACACATTCATACGATAATTTACTACTATTATCAACCATTCGAACGTGTACTGTTTTACCCCGGGGTAGCCTACATTATGCAAGACAATCGATCGCAATTAATTGTGCAACATTTGTATTATATGTTACATACAGGGAACTATGTATGACCATTATGTTATGGTAAATTAATAAAAATATTTCTCTGGTACAAGCGCCCTACATTTGCCCCCCATTAAAATCAGGTTTGGGGCTCAGACACAAAGCTGATCCCGCTTGTACATTAAGTAAGATATTCTGAATTATTTACTGTTATATAGGTCTCAAATCTTTGGCGTGATAAACTCCGATTAATTTTCCATTAAGGTCCTCTAATTGGTAGTAACAATAACCCGTTTTCTTTCTTGTACGAGCTTTAACGTATGGATGCGCAAGTTTTGCGTTATAGCCTTTTTCCAGATTGCTTTGCCTAAAATTTCGCCTAAAAACTTCTTGGCCTACCTCATAGTCAATTTTCCGCGATCTAAGATTATAAGTTTTTTCATTTCTGGTCCTTTGGCGTTCTGCATTTTGTTTTGCCCGATTTCTCATAATTGAAAATGAATCGTCCCTATTAAACCTTATGGTTCTATCTTCTAACATCTCCAAATTACGCAATAAGGCATATGATTTGCCGTTGTTAATCATATGTTGTCCGAACGTCATGTAATAGGGTGAAGTGCCTATAGAAGCATGCACTGCTGAGCGTAAAGCACAACTAATGCTGCTGAGGTACTCATCCCAATTACTTTGGTCGTTTTTTATATATGCCCTGACTGCAGCAAGAACTGAACGATTAACACGCTCTGAAGCATTGGCTTGGGGCGAATACACAGCGGTATAAATATGATTAACACCATAGTTCTGTAACAATTTATTAAAGTGGGATGACCGAAATTGGGAACCGTTATCTGACACAATAGACTCCGGCGTGCCATAGGTATGGAAAAGTTCCTCCAAATATTTCACAACTACATCAGCTGTAATTTTTTTTATAGGTTTGAGAAAACAGAATTTAGAGAAATGGTCTAGAATAATGCAAATGCCTATGTTTCCTGATTTGGAACGCGGATAGGGTCCAAGAAAATCTATATAGAGTTTCTGAAAAAATCGTATTGTTGGTAATATTGCACCCATTGGTGGCCTAGTTACAAATATCACACGAATTGACATAGTCCTTAACATCGTTAACCAAATTTGGCTAAAAATAAAAACGTCTTATTCTCTCTAGTGTTTTATTAATTCCTCCATGCGCCGCTAAGTGACTATCATGAGCCTTCTCCAAAATTTCAGGTATCATTGGCTTTGGTATCCACAGTTTCCAGGCAAGATCGTCCTGCAGCTGCTCTCCTGTACAGTGCTCGGTCCGTCTATATAGATAACCATCAATTATTTTAAGGTCAGGTGTTTTGCTGATAGTTTGTGTCACCTTTTCTAACAGTAGCCTATATTCCGAACTTTTGAAATGATCAGATTCGAGATCGACGTAAACCCCTGAGTCATGTAAATCGGACAAATCGCAGATTGAAGACAAATCTTCCGTATTAATACGCGAAAGCGCATCAGGAACTATGTTTTTGCTACCCTTTCGATGCTCAATTTTGAAGTTGAAGCCCTGAAGTTTTAAAGCCCATCTTGCCAACCGAGAGTTTAGATCAGTTTGGGACATGAGCCACTTAAGCGACGCGTGATCAGTAATCACCGTGAACTCATGTCCTTCCACATAAGCTCTAAATTTTTTTATGCTTAGCATCGCAGCCAGGCATTCTTGTTCGGTAACCGAATAATTGCGTTGGGCTTTGTTGAGTTTCTTTGACATAAATGCTATAGGAAACTCTTCATCCTCCGCATTTTTCTGTACCAAGACACTTCCTATACCAGTATGGCTTGCATCACAGTGAATGTAAAAAGGCTGTGAAAAATCTGGGCTATGTAATACTGGGGCTGTAGTCAAGATGGTCTTCAATTCCTCGAAAGCTTGTTGAGCTACATTATTCCAAACAAATCTTCTATTAGTCTTTAATAAATCTGTTAGCGGAGTAGCGACAGAGGCATAGTTCCTAATGAACTTCCGGTACCAACCGGACATACCTAAAAATCGCCTGAGTTGGCGAATAGACCTCGGTGCTGGAAATTCCTTAATGGCGGATACCTTATCTGGGTCGGTCTGAATTACACCGTTCCCTACTAAATGTCCAAGATAACGTACTTCCCTAACACAAAATTTTGATTTCTCAACGTTTATTGTAAGGCCTGCAGCACGAATTTGCTTCGAAATTTCGCGTAAAACTTCAAGATGGCGTGGAAACGTATCTGACACAATCAACAAATCGTCCAGATACACAAACACTTCTGTCCTTAAATTGGCCGGTACCACCTTGTCCATTAGCCTCGACATAGTTTGAGGCGCATTGCACAAGCCGAATGGGATGACCTTGAAATGGTACAAGGGGCGGCCCGGGACAGTAAACGCTGTTTTATCCTTCGACGATTTGTCGAGAGGTATTTGCCAGAACGCGTCCTTTAAGTCAAGACTAGTAATGAACTCGGCTTTGGGTAGCCGACTAAGAATGCCATCTATATTAGGTAATGGATATGCGTCCTTAATGGTCACAGAATTCACTTTTCGACTGTCGAGACATAACCGTACTTTACCTGGTTTTTGGACCAGGACAATTGGAGAAGACCATGCGCTATCCGACTCTTCGATGACATCATTTTCTAGCATTCTGTCTAGTTCAGCGTATATCAACTTCTCCATTGCTGGAGATACCGGAAAGTGCCTCTGCTTTATAGGCGTGGCCTTGCCAACATCTATGACGTGGGAAATAATAGATGTTCGACCCAAACCTTCTCTAGAAAATGAGGGAAACGTACCTATCACCTGCCTTAATTGATTCCCCTGTATGTCAGACAATGGGCGCTGATCAGATAATTCTAAAACGCTAGCAGTGTCAACACTTGTGTTAATCCCAGAACTTAATCCTGGCGGCAATAAATCGAAAATCTGCCAAAAGTCTATACCTAAATACAAGGATTGAGAGAGATTCGGCACAATATACAATTTAATTTCGTGCGTTATCTTTCGAAAGGTAATGTTAGCTATCACGTATCCTACTAAATTTTGCGACTTTCCGTCAGCTGTTTTAATTGAAGAGTTAATTTTTTTGTATACACTATTTGAATTAAGAAAATCTCTAGCAGCCTGAGAGCCTAAACAGCTTATAGAAGCGCCTGTATCTAGAAGGCCTACGAAATTTTTCTCAAAAAGGATTACTTGTGCATACGGGCGAATATCGTCAGGATTATCGAAAATAGTACTCAGCAGACAACGACGCGTACTACGAATGTTCTTCCAAAAATCCCTCAAGCGTTTAGTAGATCGTTTTTGTGTTACAAAAGAAAAAGGCTCGTTGAATATTTTCTCTCTTTTGGCATTATATTCTGCCAGTCTTACGTGGAATGGTTTCATATACGTTGGCGGTGGTTTGGAATTATATTGTGATATGTCACGTTTATTGTCAGAATCATTATCGACTGCAGTATTACCATTTGTTACACCTGAATTATCGGAAATTGTTTTTAAGGGAAGGAATGAATTGGTGTGACCATCGGGTAGAACAGTGTTGATGTTCTCATTAGTTCGCTTAAGTAAATTTGGGTTAAAGGAATTTTCAATTGATTGGTTTGTAGTATCTGTGAAAATCAATCTGTGGTTGTTCCGGTTGTTCTCGTAAGTTTGAGTGCACTTTTCTGTGCACTCGACTTCGAGTTTTTTGAGTTGTTACACTTGGCACAATTAGGTTTGAAAATTTTTGGTGCTCCACACCCATAGCAAAAAATTTGACGTTCGTCTAAGCAATCCTGATACCTATGACCGGTCTTCTGGCAATTCCAACAAACCAAGGCAATTGCAGAAATGTCATCCTCACCTATATCGGGGACATCTTCCACAAGTTCATGCACATGTCGCTTTGCTATAAATGGTTTCGTCAGTATCTGTTTCTTCCCAATATCTATCATAAAAAACTCCCTACGACGACAAATTTCCCTTAACTGCGACACAGAATTAATAGAAAGGTTCAAGAGTTCGTGTTGAATTTCGGGCAGTAAATTTCTGCGCAGGATTTCAACCAAAACTTGTTCTTCAAAAGGAGTTGTTAGCCGATCCGCAATGTCTACAATGGCTTCATAAAAGGTGTCAAAACTTTCATTCTGCCGCTGTTTCCGGTCTCTTATCATTTCCCGTAGGTCAACATCTGTTCTGGAGTCTTTGTATTGCTCACGCAAAGCAGCACACAATTCAGGCCAACATATTTCGTCCACCGAGCGATGATACCTCCAGAACCATTCTGTTGCCTTGGAATCGAAAAGGGTCGATATATATTTGCACAAGATTTCAAAATTACCGTTTAAAGTTTGTGTTGTAAGGGCTTCAACGCGATAAATAAAGTTGTCGACAGATATTCCTTTGAAGTCACCAGAAAACTTCAACTTCCAGTTATGAATGATGTGACCTATCTTGTCAGGTCTGATGCATCCATCATTATTTGCTCCATTGGCGTTTAAATTTCTATATCCAAGAGGTTGTGGTAAATGCTGATCTATGTTCCTATTGGGCAAGCCTAAAAGTTGTTCTAGTGTTTGTTGTTCAAGAGCAGGCAGTTGTGGTCTTCGTCTATTTGAATTGTTTTCTTGAGTCGATTCATTTTGAGTAGCACCGCTATTAGGACTTCGATTTTCTAAAGATAATCGTCTAAATCCAGTCTCAATTTGCGTTTGTATAATCTTAGCCAGTTGCTGACTGAGATTTTCCAGCATTTCGGCTTGTTGTGCACCTACAGCAGCGGTGACCAAATTCCTAATCTGTTCCCGCTGTTCCTGAGGAGAGCTACTGGACATAGAAAGATTGCTTGGACACAATTTTTCAGGCTCAGCTTTTGCGCCTGGCAAAACATTAGTACTTGCCCGGTTTAAATCAAACTCTAACGCGCGTTGGGTTTGCGATCGAGTAATAATTGGGGGCGGAATAGAAGAACTAGATTGAGGTGTGAAAGAGGTCGCTGGAACTGATAACTCTTTATTGCAGACAGGACAAGTTTGGAGTGTTTTTATACTTTTCATATAGCATGATTTATGAAAATAATGACCGCACGACGATTTGCACATATATCCGGTTGAAGTAATAGCATTGCTACAAATCCCGCAATTTGGCAATGTATTCCCTAATTGAACTAAATCATCTGTACTCCGTTTAAGTGACATGTTATAAATATATAGCGATGAAAAAAACAAACTAAAAATTACGGTCGATCTACAGACTATGTCAGATATGTTTTATAAATCAGGATAAGTAAGGTTGTATTTATTCTCTTCAGGTAAAAAAAATTGCTTATGTATTACAAAATACAATTTCGGGAAGACTAATTTTTCTTTTAGTTCCTTTTTTTGGAGGAAGAAAACAAAAGTTTTGAATTTAATGCAATTTAATTTTCACGTTCAAACAGAAGATTTTTATATATTTATTTTTTTATTAATACAAAAAAATGATTCAGCGGAATCAATAATGGGTTATTAAAAGATCAAACATTTATTTTAAAAACAAAAGTAATTCAAAGATATACTTTTTAAATGAAAAAAAAACTTCGTAATATAATTGTAATAGTTCAGAAATATACTAACCGATGAAAAACCAGTAGAATATTTTATGATGAAAAAAATCTTTATTTCAAGATATATTGCGATAGCTCATGTGTTCTGATTTCCAAACCGAAACTGTTAATAGATTTTAAAAACGAAGGTCAACATAAAGCAAAATAGACAGTCAACAAAAATGATCAATAGAAAAGGAAATGTAACGAAAAGAAGAAATTGGAAAGCTGGTACTCTTTCAGACAAATTCCAAAATAGTCATTTCCAAACTGATCATAACAGCACAAAGGGATTTAACTCTAATAATGTTAAGTTTAGCGGTCTGTGTCTAGCTTATCATATCCAAACAACAGCATTTCCGGAAAAACTTATGAACAGAATTTAGAGATAAAACAGAAGAATAAATCATCTAGTGATGGTTAACGTGAAACAAGTAGTCTCTTCATCGTTACTATTCCAATCATTCCATGTTCATTCAAAAGAAAATGTGAAAAATTATAAAAATTGTGATAGAAAAAAAAATTAAAGACAAAGATCTAGGAAAAATGAAAGAAGTTGTTATGGAGCCCCACTGTAAAACTAGAGCAAGTCAAAAGATGTTACTGTGACAGCGAATTGTGTGGGCCCCACGTTGGGCGCCAAAAATAATTATCTGTAGCATGTAACCTGTTTATTTGTAGTGTACATATGTTAATTCCTGTTTGAGTTTAGTAACGTAGCATGCAACTTAGGTTCCGGCCTCCGGCTCGTCGGCAAGTGGGTAGGTTCGCGATACTGAATCTCAATAAATACCACATTAACTACAGACATAACTATTTTAAATGTGCATGCTGTTGGGTGATAGAAAATAGCAAACATACAACAGTAATAGAAATGATCACTTTATTTGAAAACTACCCAGTCTATGCTGACCGTAAGCGTGTGTAGGTGTTAACACGCATAATCCCCGCCCTACCATGACCATGCTGTGGAATGCGTTATTAATCTGCATGATCCCAAATGTTTATTTAATCTACCTCTTACAGCTGGTTAGAAATTAGACAACACACGAAGTTTAGAATTTCATTTTTTTTTTTAATTCTTTTATTAATTTAAAAAAAAAACATTATCGATATTCTTAAACACAAGTTTACTTAGAAACGAATTTCCCTCAACTACCTATTCACTAATTACTTACAAAATCCATTTTGAAAATAAACCAAACACCTAGTGTAAATGACTAACGATTGGGCAAAAATCGGTTATATAAAAAAACTGAAAGCAAGATTATATTATACATCCAGTTCGGATATATTAAATAAATGTATATCTAAATAAGGTAACAAAATTAATGTGCACGAAAAGTAAGTTATGGTTTTGCTTTTGCAATAAAAAAAAAGTTCGATGCCATTAAGTTTCATAGTACATCCGTACCATAATTGCAATATCTTTTAATATATGAATACTTTTTCGAAATAAAGTCAGCATTAACCCGACCGGAATTTACTTGAAAAAAAAATTATAATTTTAGATTTGGTGATTATGACACAAAGGTTGTACATTCAGGGTTTTTTGTTTAATATGTAACTTAACATGAAATAATATGTAATTTAACATGATATGTAATTCCTGAAAATTAACATGAAATAAACGCCATTAACATAGCACATAATGTTAATAACAGGGCAGTATTATTAGCATTTTATTTACATCGAATGTACAATCTTTAATTTTACCAAAACTTTAATACACATACATATAGACAAAAGTAAATCACTTACATCGTTTCATACAGGACTTCGGCGAAAGATCTTTCTCCTTGTTCCTCCTGGCGATGGATTAGGCGAATCTATACAGCTGGTAAGGTTTTAAGTTTTATGTTAATTACATGACATTAGCTACTCGCTTAGGTGCACCAAATCACAGCATAGTTTAAGGATGTGAATAAAAATGTTTTATCTTTAATATATTTTTTTTTTTTTACTGAATATATTTAAAGCAACATAGAAAAAATTTTTGTTTTGTTTATGTATCACATTTTTAATTTTATGTGATATTATTGACAGATCAATTAACTATTATTATTCTTTTTAATTTTTTATTCTGCTTAGCTCACGTCTTCACTATATTATGCACATTTTTGTTATATACTTGATTCTAATATGTATGAATTTAAATCGATTTTTACCCAAGAAACATTACCGAAGTTGGTAAATCTAACTACTTATTTTTAACTTATAATGCCACGATTAACTTCACAACTGATTTATATTTAGGGTTAAAATGGAATTTTTAGTGATAAAACTTTGAGTATATCTTTTTGTTACTAATATCTTTTTTAAAATTATTTTCTTCATTTGTTCCTGATTGGTAATTTGAAACACTGTGATTATTCGTATATTTTCTGTGATGTAGGCTTAAGACATTTTACATATAGGTTAAGTAGCAAAATTTAGTTTTATATATTTATTTTTAAGCAAATTTTTTTATTTATATTTTCACTTTCTTTAGCATTACATGAACCTCTTTATAGATTTTAAGCACTTCAACTGTGATATAGGTTTAATGAAGCATTTTTTTAGGGCATTGGTTGTTTTATTTCATTTCCTATTTTTATATTATGTGTTTTGGTGTTTTTTTTCCACTAGTTTTTTTTTCAAGGTTTTACTACGTCCTACTTTTACTGACACTACACTTTGGATTTTGTAATTGGTTTTGATTCCAATTTTTTTTTTGATGTTCTTATGATCGCATTAACATGATGTTTGGAGCACGATGATGAGAATTTAATTTTGAGTGTTTTACTAGCTGACGGGTTTTTCCAAAGGGGTTCCCGTGCCCTTATGAAATGATGACACAACGATTGTTGTAAAAGTGGCCCTCGTGTTAGTTTTTTTTTAATTGGGTTTTCTCGCATGTAAAACCAAAGTGCGTAGTGATGATTTAAATCAAAATTTTTCCTCCTTTATAAAGAAACCCAAATACCCATTATTAGAAGATATTTTGAGGTTATTTTTTTGTAAAATGTTTAGAACTTACTCTTAGTTCACGTAAGACAACCAACTTATTCCATCAATCAGAAGAAAGTATTAGCAAAAGGGAGTTTCTTTTGTATTCTCGCCCTTTTTACAAATTTTGTTTACCCAAATCTCTCCAAGAACTTATAGGCCTAATTCAACAAATCGAATTTTATTTTATATTTAGCTTTAAGCAAATTTATAAAATAATGCTGAAACTCACGTGTCTGCTAGGTTGATCGGCTTTGCATTTCTGTACTAACTAAAATATTGTACCGTTTCGGATGATTCGTCTGCGTTAATGAAATATCATATCTCGTGATATTTCTGGTATATATACCCAAAGTTTTTCTGGAATTATCAGGTTATAACAGCACTTCTCGTCTTTACTAACACATTAATTTTATAAAATATCACCTGACCACTTGTTTTACAGCAACACACATTCATACGATAATTTACTACTATTATCAACCATTCGAACGTGTACTGTTTTACCCCGGGGTAGCCTACATTATGCAAGACAATCGATCGCAATTAATTGTGCAACATTTGTATTATATGTTACATACAGGGAACTATGTATGACCATTATGTTATGGTAAATTAATAAAAATATTTCTCTGGTACAAGCGCCCTACACTTTCCGTTTGAGGTGTAAGTATGTACCTGTTGAGTTTAACGCATAAAAATTAGAACTGAAGGCCGTGTCAGATACAACTTTGTCGCTTTGCGTGACGTTTATACCTTTGATAGAAAAGTGTAAAGCAAAAGGTGTATGACACAATGAAAACTTTGACAACACTCGCGCATTGATCGTTTACCAAAAAAGTAGTTGATAATTTTGCTATTTATATATATATATATATATATATATATATATATATATATATATATATATATATATATATATATATATATATATATATATATATATATATATATATATATATATATATATATATATATATATATATATATATATATATATATATATATATATATATATATATATATATATATATATATATATATTTTATAAAAATAAAAGTCTATTATGTTATTTTACGATTTATTATAAATAAATAAATGCCACATACATATTTACCTCTTATTAAAACAGATTCAAACGCGCAATATGTTTCGTTTGGCAATATAATAAAAGAAAATTATTCCAGCTGATTGTCAAAGCAATCAAAAAGATGAGAGTTGCCGAACTTTTCGCTTCACGCTGCGTTAAAAGTACTTTATGTAGCATGTTTCGTATAAGTATGTACATTTCATCTTAGATGTCAAAGCGAATCTGTAACGCAACGCGAAGCAAAAGTTTTATCTGACATGGCCTTGACTGCGTATAAAGATTTGTGTATGTATTTCTTCTGTTTTTCGTTTTTTATGAAGAGAGTGACTTTTTTAGGACTGTAATTTTGACAGGTTGACCTTGATAGCTGGAACTGGAGGTTCAAAAAGGACCATGTTTAATTCTGTATTGAGAGGGGGTTTTTTATACAAAACTAAAACCACTACGTTCATAAATAGAACGATAGCTATGTACATATGTACATATGTTCGTTGGTACGGGATTGGTTACCTGGGTAATTATATTAGTAAGCAATGGAGGGGGGGATTCTGAGCAACGAATTAGCGAGAAGTAAATACCACGTTGGTTGGACGGAGATCAGTGTTCCTAATACCAAACCCCTACGCCTTCTGTATTTGGTGAGCTTCTTGCTTCAGGCACAATGGGTGTGGAAGGGAAACCTCAGGAGGGGGATACCTGAACCTGTTGAGAAATAAAATACAACACCAAGATTTTTCCAAACCAACTTACATATTTTATTAAAAAGAGAAGGGATTTATTTGCTCGTTCTTGTTCGTTCGAGTGATGAAACAAAAGTATTTTATTAATGCGATGATTTGTTTAATGATACAAAAAATGAAACCTGTTAGGCTACAAAGATATTCTTTTTCGTTAAGTTACGATTAGCTACATTACAATTCACAATAGCAGAAATTCAAGGTAGATATTTTTGGTAATTATAAAAAATATAACGAATTATAGAATAAACAAAATTTCAAATAATTAAATAATACTTTTAGAGGATTTCAAGATAAATTGATATGAAAAAAGTGTAAATAATATGAACAAATGTTTATTTAAATCCATTTTTAAACAGTACTTATCTGTTTGGCCCATGAATAGTAGAGCTTAAAGATGAGATGTTGATGACTGCACTGTCGGTGGTAAGGAGGGATGAATTTCTGCCAGATGCGGGTGACAACCAGTGTTTGTGTGATGCAGGATGTTTTGACCGATGGTGGTAAATGGTGGCGCTAGTGATGTAGTGAATGCAGGCGTGCCTGATGGTGTAAATGTTAGCGTGTGGATGGTGTAAATGTTGGCGTGCTGAATGGTGTAAATGTTGGCGTCCTTGGTGTAAATGCTAGCGTGCTTGGTGTAAATGCTAGCGTGCTTTATGGCTACGAATTTTTGCTGACAGGTGTTATTGTCATCTGTCGCCCAACAGTATTTTGCTCCTGCCTGTTGCCGTTCTCGGTCTTTTTGTATACAGGCAGGATTGCGGGTACCTGGGCTGTTAAATTTGTTCCCTTGGTCTGGCACGTGGGCAGGCGCAACAATGGCGTCTTCAATTTTCGCCTCGGCCCAGCTATCTCCCCAGGCCTACGGCCTCTACGTCAAGCCCACATTTGTTGGCGATTTGTCCAGTGGCGGTCCCAAACTTACACAGGTGATGAAGTATCGCCTGCAAGCGCTAGCTGCTGATGAAGCTAGCTGCTGTTGATGCTAGCTGCTGTTGATACTAGCTGCTACGATGCGAGGAGGTTGGTGCGTGACCGTTTTGTCTTGCCACCGGGTACAGCCAAACGTTTCCTGGTTAGGCGGACACACGAGATTCCCAAATTTTATTTATACACAATTAAGGGAGGTGTTCAACCTTTCCTGCGGGAATACTCAGTCCGCTGCGTTTTTCCGGGTAAGAAATTTTATTCCTTTTTGTTTTTTTTTTCTTTTTATTTTAAGCTGCAAGCCACAGGTCGATTAAAAATCTATTTTTTAAAACACTTCTATTATATTTGACTTACATTTTTCCACGTTTTTCTTGGCTTACGTGTTGAGCTGTTGCTGGATGTGATGTGCTGCGAATTCCTATCCTCCTTCTCGTTCGGCTGGTTCAATGCAAAAGGGCGGAAGTTCGCCGAATTCTTATGCAAATGGTTGTCTGTCACATGAACTGCAGCCAACTTCGCGCACATGGTTGATTATCTTCGTAGTGACACTTGTTAATTTTGGCGTTTTTCTACACCATTCGCTGTCTGGCAGCATCCACTTGATCTTTCATACAGAGCTGTATTTATTGCTAGCCGTAGTGAAGCCTCGCTAAACCGAATGGTACACATCCCCGACGCTACTTTGGAAGTTTTTATCATATTAGCAACCAAGATTGCTCATATGATAAAAATCTCAGACTTGTACTCTGAATCTTTAAGCCTTGATGTCTTTAGCGTGATAAATTCCGATCAGCTTACCCTGCATTGTTTCCAACTCGTATAGGCTGTTCCCAATTGATCGTACTACGCGACACTTCACGCATCGTCTGTACAATTTAGCTGAAATTTGCTTCGAGAAATCCGATAGTTAGAAATTTCTGCAAAATACTTTCTGGCCGGGCTTAAGCTTTGTTTCACGACAACGGTAATTGTAGCGCTTGGCGTTTGTTTCGTAGCTTCTGTGCAAGTTTTTCTTTACATTGTCGCGCACCAATTCAATGAATTCATTTCGATTCTCTAAGCGGTTTTCGGGATCTTCCATCAGGTCTAGCTGTCGCGCGAGCTTATACGCCGAGGCGTGGGTTATCATGTTAGTTCCAAATAAAACGAAGTATGGTGTTAGCGCTGTGGCTGTGTGGACTGCTGACCGCAACGTGCACTCGATTTCGTAGAGATGTAAGTCCCACTCGCTCTGATTCTCAGACAAGTATGTACGGATGGCTGCTAGCACCGATTGGTTTACGCGCTCCGAGGCATTTGCCTGCGGAGCGTAAATAGCTGTTCGAATGTGGCTGATCCCGAAGCTTCTTACCATTTCTAAAAAATCTTTACCAATAAATTGTTGTCCATTGTCTGAAACGATGGTTTCTGGGCAACCAAATTTGTAGAACACTTCTTGTACGAGGAAATTGATCACGTTTTTCGAATTCGCCTTCGACATCGCTTTGAGAAGCACATATTTCAAGAAGTAGTCCAAAACTATAAAAATAAAACTGTTACCTTTCTTGGAGCGTACATAAGGGCGAAGGAACTCAATGTAGATGCGCTGAAATGGTCGGCCTACATCCGGTTCCTTTCCCATCGGAGGTCTTAATATCCGATTTGCTGATTTGCACTCTTTACCTCTATCGCACTGGGTGACACATTAATTTATTTGGACATTCATGTGCGGCCAGTAGTACCATTCACGGACTCGCCTGATTTTTTTGCCCACCCCTCCTTGCTCAATGGTACCTTTAGTTAGACCCGTGGGAACCCATAGCTTCCACGCGTGTTCTTCTCTAGCGATGTTTCCGTCGTAGCAAGTGGTTCTTTTGTACACTTTGCTATCTACGATTTTCAAATCAGGTAGGGTACCAGCGTTGGCTTTAACTAGTTCTATCAGATCCCTATAGGCTTCATCCTCGAATTCGGGTGACGCGAGATCTATGTTCGGCTTCAAAATGACCTCTAACTCATCAATAGGACATCTCGACAATGTGTCTAGAACATTGATGTTCAGCCCATACAACAATTGTTTGAAAAAAACTCATACACATTTGTTACGCTCTTTTAAAAACTCATTCATTCATCGTTGAGCAAGCGACGAAAACACATGCGTCGGAGTATCGTAATTTTTTTCAGGAATTTATTAAGCGTTGTTGTTGGTTTTTGTGGAACAAAGCACAGTAAACACACACGATTCAATTACAATTGAACACACAAAAAACAAAGTAAAAAAATAAAAGCTACACGTCTACGAAATGAGATGTGAACGGTATTTTATGATAAATGATGCTTTTCATAACATCCAATGCCTTTTATGCTACAAAATATTTAAGGCTGGAAATGAAATCGTTTTGAAAAGACATTTTTATTCATATTCAGTGTTAACGCCCTGTGTTGACATCGCATTAATTTCAAACCTGAGAAGATTAAATTTACGCAAGGAAATCTAAACCAAGAAACAACGGAAGTTTGAGTGTGGGCACCAGAAAGAAGTCAACTGCTTTGGTCATTTTGTTGTATGTAATGTCCGCTCGGATACGACCGATAATCTCATTAAACCTTCCATCAGCCGTTCTTATTTGCGATTGTATAGGATTTCCGGTTTCCCTGACAAACTGGGCAGCGAGGGGTGACAGTATCTTCTAAGCCGCACTTGTAGCAAAATAACCGCCTCTTCTCTACGGCACAAACAAAAAAATGTGTGGCCTTCCTCCTTACGAGGGACTACTGTATTGAGTGCAAACATTTCAATGAAAATTTTCAAAGTTTCTAATGTCAAAGTTTTAGTCTAGAAATTTGTTTTTCCTTTTTCTTCTTTTTTTATTTTTGCTTACTCTCAAGGTAAATATATTTTAACTTCTTTTGACTTTATTAAATTTATGTTATTTTTCTTTTTAATTTGTTTTACTGTGACCGAAATTTTGATGTTACCGGAAAACGATTCGAAAAATTACTATCGTGGCTGAAATATGGACCAGGCTATTACTTTGCTCCAGACTGAGCTGAGCTACAAGGCTCGATAAGGTTTTTGTGCCAGGGGTTCCGAGTGGAGGATGGCTAGGAACTAGGGATTGGGGTTTATAGAGGGCCCATCCCTAGCCCGACCGCCTCCAAACGTTAACATCCCTGACGACCGCCCAAAACGGCCATGGCAAAATGATATACTAAGCAGTTTATTTTCTAAAAACTGTCAAAAAAATTAAATAAAAAAAGCGGAAATCGAAATCTACGTCGTTTATTTCTAATAAATACTAACACGCAATTACTCGGCAACTAAATGCACTATGGCTGCTACGCGCACTAGGCTCGCAGATTAGTGTCTACAATCACTACAAAAATTGAAGTGTACTTATCTGTTTGGCCCATGAATAGTAGAGCTTAAAGATGAGATGTTGATGACTGCTCTGTCGGCGGTAAGGAGGGATGAATTTCTGCCAGATGCGGGTGACAACCAGTGTTTGTGTGATGCGGGATGTTTTGACCGATAGTGGTAAGTGGTGGCGCGAGTGATGTAGTGAATGCAGGCGTGCTTGATGTGTAAATGTTAGCGTTAAGGTGGGACGAGTCGGCGAACCATCGGCAATATTTTTCTCCCCAAACGGAAATACCAAAAATAACGTTTATCGTCGAACGTTACCATAAAAGCATTAAAATCAATTTCGACTCGATATTAATTAATTAAAGTTTTTGCTTTGAAGAAAATAAGCAATTGCTTTGGAAAATAAAATTTATTGTAATAGCTTTGAGAGAAATAATCTCAAGTATGTGGTATATAATACAAATTTTTTCTTTGTATGTATTTGGTTTGATAAATTTTAAAAAGGTCTTAACATGTTTTTTAAATAATCAGGGCTATTCGGGAAGTCACTTTCACCACAAATACTCGCTTCTTTCACTTTTTGCTATTCTAAAATACGGTTGAGATGGGAAACCTAGAAAACATATGTTTTCTTTAACTTTATATGTATTCTAAAATACTTGTTCACCAGCCTTCAATGTCATTTTCGTTCGACGCCAATTTTTCCGCGCAACAGTCCAAAAAGAGCTATAATTTTCAAATACTATTTAATCTTGAGACATATATGCTTCGCCAGCAGGTTCTATCAACAAAATGTGTTACCAAAATTCTTCACCGATATAAATTCATAAAACACTTCCAATCCAATTTCTATAATGGCGTTTTCTTTTCTGAGTAATATGCTGCATTTATTCTGCCTTATACATATCTTTATGTTCTTTTCTGAAAATGTGTGTCATTTTAAAATTGTAACGCGTTCTTTTCTTATGATGTTGCACTTAAAAATGTTACATGTTCAACACTCATTTTAATTAAAGGGGCATAAGTGCAGCTGGACCGCCGTCTCCTATTTTTTTGTTGCTGAGCTGCCGCCGCCGTCTTTTTATGGAGGCTTGTTTCTCTGTTAGTGATTTGGCGGGTTTATTTGTTTTGTTTCATGGTTGAAATATTGTCAAACAAGTCAAAATAGATGGAGGGATTTAGAAAGAAACTTCCAACGAGGGCGGACTTGCACCATTTAACGGATCATGTGCCAGATGAACATAAAAGCCATGTCCAAGAAATCTGCATGAAAATGATGCAGCATCATGCCTATGGACAACCGTAAGTAATATGTTCAATTAGAAAATAAATTATACTTGGATACTAAAATTTAGTAGGTATCCCAGTTATAATTTAATATTTAGTAACTAAATACAATGAAATATATTCATACAGATATGAATGGTCTACGCGCGATTTTGAAATGGGTGCTCCTTTGGGTAGAGGTAAATTCGGACGGGTTTATTTGGCCCGTGAACATTCCAGCCACTATATGGTTGCCATGAAAGTTTTATTCAAAAGCGAATTGCAAAAAGGAGGTGCTCAATGCCAGGTATTAAGAGAAGTAGAAATTCAGTCGCGTCTCAAACATCCACATATTTTACGTTTGCTGACTTGGTTTCATGACAATGAACGTATTTATTTGGCTTTGGAATTAGCGTCGCAGGGTGAACTTTTTAAAATTTTACGCAGGGCCCCTAACAAACGTTTTGATGACCCCAGGGCGGCAAAATACATATACCAAGTTGCAAATGCTTTGGACTACTGCCATTTAAATAGGGTTATACATCGAGATCTTAAGCCAGAAAATATTTTATTAACTGCTTCGGATGATATCAAACTGGCTGATTTTGGTGGGTCAGCCCATACATTATCAAATAAGTAAGTCATACACATGCTTTTTTTATATAGATTATTAATTTTCGTGCTCTAAGGCGCCAGACTGTATGTGGCACTTTAGATTATTTACCTCCTGAAATGGTTGATTGTGGCTTTTATGACGATTCTGTTGATCAGTGGTGTTTGGGTATTTTGTGTTATGAATTTTTAGTCGGTGGGCCCCCTTTTGAGTCTAATGATAAAGATACGACATATGAAAAGATTCGTCGTGTAGATGTCCATTATCCACATTTTATATCCACTGGTGGCAAAGATGTTATTTCGAAATTGTTACGTCGATTAGGAAGTTCTCGTCTAACTTTGGCTGATGTTATGCAACATCCTTGGGTTAAATGCAATATGGAAAAGCGTAATGCTCAACTTGAAGAAGAGCGCTCTAAAAAACATTAAAAATTAGGCATTGGAAGACTTGGGTACAGGCTTGGGGAGTAATGATTACATTTTCACTTCAATTACATACAAGTAATTTGTAATTGCCTTGGTGCAATTACAAATTACTTGTAATTGCTGTAGCACCAATTACAACTATAAATAATTGTTATTGTAGGAAGCCTATTACAAATTACTTGTAATTGTTAATGCAATCATAGCAATTGCAATTACAATTACAAGGAAAATTTAATTTAATTACAATATACTCAATTATATTTTCAAATTTTTGGAAGACATATAGCCAAAATGACGAAAATTTTCTACAGATTGTGAGAATAAGAAACGATCCCTTAAATTTTGTTATACTCACAAGCTTGACGAGCAGCAAAAAAATGGTAAAACATCACTTTTACTCTTAAAATACGCGAAAAATTGCCGAATTGCAAACAAGCCGTAAAATTTATTAAACATCGGAATGCAAACATCTCAGAAAAAATCGCGAAAATGATGAAAATTCGCAAAAACTTAACATTAAAAACATAGAAAAGTCTGAGAGTGATAAAAAATCGGTAAAAGTGTTATAAATACAAAAACTGGGTAAAAAACACTTTTTTCGCTAAAATAGCAAAAATTCGCGAAAAACAGCAAAATTGCAAACAAGCCTTAAAATTGTTTCAAAACATCTAAAATTGTAAGGAATGCAAAAAGCTCGGAAAAAATCGCGGAAATGAAGAAAACTCGCAAAAACTTGGTAAGATTAAAAAGATATCAATGTCTGATATTGATTAAAAAATTGGTAAAACTGTTAAAAAAAACCAAAAATTGAAAAAAATTACTTTTATCGCGAATTTGCGTCATTTTCGCAATTTTTTCTTAGATTTTTGCATTCTTTACAATTTTAGCTATTTTTAAGCAATTTTAAGGCTTGTTTGCAGTTTTGGATTTTTTCGCACATTTCCGCTGTGTGTGATTTTGTGCGATAAGTGATTTTTTAGCCAGTTCTTGGCTTTATTACAGTTTTATCGATTTTTAATCACTATCAGACTTTTCACGTTTTTAATGTTAACAAGTTTTTGAGAATTATCGTAATTTTCGCGATTTTTTTATAGTTTTTTACAATTTTAGCTATTTTTAATCAATTTAGAGCTTGTTTGCAATTTTTTAATTTTTCGCGAATTTTCGCTATTTTTGCGATAATAGTGATTTTTACCAGTTCTTCGATTTTAGCAAGTTCTTGCGAATTTCCGTCATTTGCGTGATTTTTGCCGAGTTTTTTGCATTCCGTATAATATTAGTTATTTTTAAGAAATTTTAGGGCCATTTGCCATTTTTAAATTTTTTGCGATTTTCGCGACAAATGTGTATGGAACGATTAATGAATTTAGGTGCTGTTTAAAAATTTTCGCAAAATTTTTTCATTTTTGCGATGTAAGTAATTTTTCTACTTTTCATCCTCTTAGAGCTCTAGATATTTCCAGTTAATTTTACAGATATTAAAAATACATAAATAATAGATTTTATTTGTAATAAAATACATTTATAGTAATTTTTATTGATAAAGTAATTATTACACCTTTATGAGCAATTACTATTACTTTTGCCCAAATACATGTAATTGTAGTTAATAATCTTCAATTACAATTAAAATAATTTGTAATTGCTAGTATATCAAGTACCCATTACATGTAATTGTAATTGTTCATGCCTCAATTACAATTACATGTAATTGTAATTGCTCTTCAGACAATTACACATTACAAGTAATTGTAATTGTAGTGTGCCAATTACAAATTACATGTATTGTGTATTTGAACATGTAATTAATTACAAAATGTAATCATTACCCCCAAAGTATTTGCTTTTTACTTAAAAATTTGTTTTAAAACACAAAATTCTGGGAATTTTTTAATATGAAACTACCCATTGAATACAGTATAATTCGCTTACAAGCCACAACGCTTATAGTAGTATTTGTGATATATTCCAAAATGTTAATTTTTGTGTCATATATAAGTAAAATAACTGTAAAATAGTTTTTATTTAGTCCATTAGTCCTATAGTCCTTTTTCGCTTATACGCCACCAAGATGTGGTTCGAAATATCTTAAATATATGCAAGTTATGGAAGATATAATCCAAAATTAAAAAATAATAGTTTTTTAATGATAATTTTATAGAAATATTAATTATATTGAAGTAGAAATTTGTTTTTATTTTAGCATTTTTAATTGCAATATTTATGAATTGAGTAAATAAGGAAGTAATATCTAAATGTTACTTTTATTTTTCTATTGTTATATGTAAGAAATAAATATATGGGGATTCGCATACTAGCCAAACATTGGCTTATAAAAAAATCAAGATATAGTCCAATTCGTCTTATAATCCACAAACAGCGTACAAATAAGGCAGTGGACTATAAACGAATTTTACTATAATTTAATTTTCTTCTAATCATGATGAAAACCCTACAAGAAATTGATAATTCTATGTCCATACGAATCAATTGCTGCTGCGCAACTTTTGAGCTTATGGGAGAGAGAGGTGAGAAGATTGGGAAGTCTATGTCCATACGAGGAAAATTGTGCTTCTGCAACTTTCTTAAATTTTCTTTTGAAGTTGCATTCGTGTCCATATAATGAAATTCTTGTTGCGCAGCTTTTGTTTTCTTACATAGATTTTGTTGTTGCTTAATATTACGAAGAAGAAAGCAAGAGAGAGTTGCATGTACATGAAGCAGTGTACCCAGTGATGCCATTAGGATACGAAAGATACATTTTTCGTATCTTTTGATGACTTTAGGTACCATGTATAATCCTGACATTTTTCGTATCTTTTGAATCTGTACGCAAAATGTACAGAAATAAAACATTAAACTTTCCGTCTCTGACAAAGTTTTTTAAAGTTATCATTTCGTTATGAATACTAAAAAACACCTTTACTCGTATATTAATTTTTACAAAAATTTATTTGTTTTGACCACATCCAAAGATAGTTACATATAATTAATTTTGCTTACTGTATTTATAAAAATTACATACCTAATATTTATGACTTAAATAAATATAAAAATGAATTTATATGATATCATTTTCTTTACAATATTTATTAAATATAAAATAATGTTATGTTAATATATCAACCCCTTTGCGCGAAATGATCGTAAGCGACATTTTGCAAAATTTTTTTTTTATTGAAATCAAAATTTTATGAGGATACCCATATCGTAAAAATATCAAAATTTTGGATAACTTTTGAAATACAGGCTATAAAATTTTATCGTAAGCGACAGTTTATGAATATAAATCATGTTTAAATACAATAAAAACCCTCCTCCTGAAAAATTAAATTTTTGGCGCTTACGATAATTTTCGGTATATGTTAAACTTTAAAAACGACTTTTGAAATATTTTTCACAATGTATCTTTTTGGGAAAAGAAATGTATCTTTTTGGAAACTAAAATGTATCTTTCTCGAAATTTCACTGGCAACACAGTGTACCCCTTCCCAATCTTCTCACTTCTCTCCCATATACTCAAAAGTTGCGCAGCAAAAGTTGCCTCGTATGGACATAAACGAAGGGGTACACTCCTTCATGTACATGCAACTCTCTTTTGTTTTCCTCTTCGTAATATTAAGCTACAACAAATTCTATATAAAAAAACAAAAGCTGCACAGCAAGAATTTCATTGTATGGACACGACGAATGCAAATTTAAAAGAAATTTTAAGAAAATTGCAGAAGCAAAAGTTGACTCCTATGGACAGGGACTAACACACTCGCAACAGTTTTGTATTTCTTGTTACCGGTGCAGCCAATGTTCGCTTTTCCTAGCAAAGTTGAATGAATTTTTCCCGTCTTTTTTTAGTAGACTAAAGCGGTACATCCATTATACAATTGCTTAATTCCAGGGACTGAACCTGAACCCAAACGGGTTCAGGTTCGCTGTTTATAAAGACTGAACCCGAACCCGTTGAACCCAAAAATTCAGCAAGGTTCGGGTTCAAAAAAAAAAATATTTAATAGAAGAATAATAAAAAACATTACATTTCTTGGATGCAAAAAAAAATTAAAAACAGAATCAAAAAAAAAAAGCCAAAGCAAATTCATACCAGGTGGCAGCACCCCGAAAGCTGACTATTTTTTCCATTTTTAAGTGCCGAATGGTTGCCAAAATTTTTTGCTTTTTCTTATTCTGGGTATTTCTAATAATTTCTTATTTGAAGTATATTTTCTTATGTCAATGCGGTACGTACACTACAAAGTTGAAAAAAGTTTTTTTGAAAGCTAAATAAGTTAAATTTAATTAAATTAAAAATATACGGCCCTGTTCAGTAAACCGAATCCGAGTAAATTTCTCGGTTTCCAAAATAAATAATGCCCCCAATGATGTATTTTAAATCGTATATACTAAATTAATTTCAGATATATTTTAAGCTCTAAAAAAATATGAAATTGCAGAAAAGTATGAAAAAAGTTTGCTATTAGTGGATTTAATTTTTCTAAATCGAGTGTTTTTCAAACGACTCGATTTACAGAACAGGCAGAATAGTGTTTAAACGTATAAACGTGAATGTAAAATTGATTTATGTATTTTACTATTAAGCAAAATAATTGCGCGCGTTTAAATTTTTGTTTTAAGCCCGAAGCCTGAACCGAACCCGAACCTGAACTTTTTATTTTGATTAACCAGAACCTGAACCCATTTTTTTCATGGTTTTAGTCCCTGCTTAATTCACAAAACCTTTTGTATCTTTGTATCGATGTTGATAATTTTCATACAAAAATTAGTGTATTCAATACAATTTTATTTCATATGTTTTGAAAAAGTCGTATTTATTACGATACTCAGATAGCATTTGCATGTACTCTGAGAGTATTTGTATGTATCTTGTTCTTCCTTTGTCCATCAATACAATATTACAAGCCGATACAAATTGCACTAGGTGTTCACAAACAAATAAACAAAAAGTGTATTTGATACAAGAACGGCGATACAAATTGTTGTGAATTAAGCAAATATTATTGCATATGTTATTGTACATATTATTGTCATTTTGACCTATACTATGCAATTAAGATAAACCTGCACCACCCGCAGCCTTTTTGGAATCATCAGATTTAGGGTATCTAATGGCTCGATTATCGATGGCAACCGAACTTTAGTTGGGTTGCCAGTTGCTAAAAATCATATTACGGATGGCAACTGGCAACTGAAAATTGTCAATTTCAGTTGATTTTTAGTGCTTTTCTGGCAACCACAAATTTTCAGTTGCTGGCTGGCAACGCAACTGAAGTTCGGTTGCCATCGATAATCGAGCCATTAGATACCCTAAATCTGATGATCCCAAAAAGGCTGAGGGTGGTGCAGATAAACCTGCACCATAGCGAGGCAGCCTCGGCCGACCTAACAGTATTCCTCAACAGATCGCAGGTAGACGTGGCTCTTGTCCAGGAACCCTGGATTAATAAAAATAGGGTTTGTGGACTAAGAGTCACGGGCTACATATTGTATGTCCCGATCACGGAGGACAAGGTTAGGACTTGCGTTTTAGCAAGGAAGGAGCTAGATTTAACTTTGTTTAATTCTTTCAGCCATTGAGACCTTGCGGTCATCACTGGAGGGGCCAGGGGGAAGCAGGGATTTGTGATTGCCTCGGTCTAGATGCCCTATGATGCTGTAGACCCGCCGGGGGCTGGCGTGCTGGAGCTGACGGAGTATGCGAGGACAAGGGGTGTTGCACTCGTACTCGGCTGTGACGCAAATGCACACCATAGTCAGTGGGGAAGCAGCAACATTAACAAAAGAGGTGAGTAAGTGTTTGATTTTATTACTTCCTGCAATATGTCTATTTGTAACAGGGGCAATGTCCCCACGTTCAGGAATAGGGATAGGGCAGAGGTTTTAGACATAACACTGTCTAACAGACATAGGAGCCTTGTAGAGAACTGGTGGACTCTGTACGTTTTCAGACCACAGTAGGATATCCTTCAGTTTAAACTTTGCAGGATCAAGGCGTGACCCATATAGGAATCCAAGAAGGACAGATTGGGATACCTACAGGGCCACCGTTGACATTCGAGCAATGGACACTGCGCGGTGTAGAGACACAAAGGGGAGTTGAATAGGAGGTGGAGTATTTCACTAAGAACTGCATAGAAAGTTATGAGCTATCCTGTCCATTGGTTTATCCAGGTAATATGGAGTAGCCTTCGTGGTGGACCAAGGGTCTGAGGGATCTGCGGTCCTCAGTAAGGAGGCTCTTCAATAGGGCGAAACTCACGGGCAGGATGGAGGACTGGAACAGCCATAAAGCGTTGTACAACAGGTACAAGGGAGATCTAAAGAGGGCGAAAAGGGCCTCATGGAGGAAATACTGTGAGGAGATCGATTCCGTCAATGAGCTATGGAGGTTTCGGCGAGTACTGGCCAGGGACAATAAGGCCCCTGGGCATATTCAAAGAGTGGATGGCTCATGGACGGAATCCAGCTCTGAGACCTTATCTATGCTTATGGACACACACTTTCCTGGCTGTAGAGAAGTAATGCTGACTTTAGACGACATGTTTTTTACATATGGCTTGTTAGGTGTGTGAGACATATGTAACTTCGCATGTTTGTCAAAATTGTCAATTTAAAGACGGTTTATAATATTTGCTTTCACATGTACATGTGCCATTATATCTGACATAACCTCTGAGTGTTCACAACAGCTGAGTTTTTGCACAATATTCGTATATATATAAATCGCTCTTTGCTTTTTAATGTTTTTTCAGCAAAACCACACTTTTGATAATTTAATACAGCTGATGTCAGATGCCTTGTCAGATGAAAATAGAACACGCTCTAATTGAAAATTTTTCATCTGACTTTGCTTCTGTAAATGTCATCTGACAATGTTTCACACGGCATGTATCACTTTTGCAGTGGGAAATTTGACAAGTCAGATGTAAAATACTTGTCGTCTAAAGTCAGCATAAGGAATGAGGTAGCGGCTGGGGTTAGGTTCGACTCATTGGCGATACCACAGTTAGGTGAGACAGTAGACGACATAGTGACATTGGAAAGGGCAGCATGGGCAATAAACACTTTTGGGCCCTATAAGTCACCGGGACTCGATGGCGTTTTTCCGGCCATGCTGCAGAATGTCCCGGAGCGCGTACTAATGTCTCTGCTGAAAATCTTCAGGATATGCTTGTTTAGAAGGTTTATACCCGAAGGCTGGAGAGAGGTTAGGGTCATCTTCATACCCAAGGCGGGTAAGACGAGCCACTCAAAGCCGAAGGACTTCAGGCCGATCAGTCTTTCGTCTTTTCTTTTGCAGACACTGGAGCGACTGATCGACCTGCATCTTAGGAACACGATTCATACGCGCGTCATCAGTGGTGCTCAGCATGCCTATTTAAAAGGCAGGTCTGTGGAGAGCGCGCTTCATGATGTGGTTAGTGTTATTGAGCGGGGATTGCAGCATAAAGATTATACCTTGGTTGCGTTCCGGGATATTGAAGGAGCCTTTAACAATATTAGTATAGAGGCTATTAGGGAGTCGTTAGAGCTGCTCGGTATTAGCAACTTTCTGGTGGAGTGGATAACTCATGCTTAGCAGCAGAATTATCAACTCAGGTATGGGAGGCGTGAACCTGAGGAAATTGGCGACTAGGGGCACGCCACAAGGAGGATTTCTATCATCCCTACTGTGGATGCTGGCAATGAATGAAATTCTTAGGCGTTTCTACAGGAGCGGCCGGAAGATAGTCGCCTATGCGGACGACGTGGTTTTAATGGTAACGGGAAAATTTCTTCCCACTATCAGTGAAGTCATGCAGTCGGCGCTTGACGAACTATCTTACTGGGCTAGTAGTAAGGGACTGGGGGTCAACCCCGGGAAGACTGAGTTAGTTCTCTTTATCAGGAAATACAAAGTATACAGTTTTGTACTGCCTAGGATTGGAGTAGAGCTAGGGCTAGCAAAGGAGGCCAAATACTTGGGTGTTATCTTGGATAGTAAACTGTCATGGATGAGGAACACTCAAGAAAGGTTTAAATGCCTACTACGCATGCAGGAACTCCCTTGGATGGAACTGGGGTCTGCAGCCGAAGGTGGTAAACTGGATTTACACAACTGTTGTCAGGCCAGTTGTTTCTGTGTGGTGTGGTGGGAGGCGTTGAGGAAAGAGAGTCATAGGAGATTACTTGCTAAGGTGCAGAGGTGCGCCTCTCTGGGCATCACAGGAGCCCAGAGGAGCACACCTCAAGCTGCCTTGGATGTCATTCTTCATCTGCTTCCCATAGAGGATTTTGTAAAGAGAACGGCAGCAAGGAGTCTCCTAAGACTACTAGAGGCAGGGTTGGTAAGGACAGGAGTAACAGGTCACACAGGAATTCTAAATGAGATCAGTTTTAGCGGGGGGGTCCCCATAACTCATGGGTTCACAGACTCTAAGGTTGCTGAAATTGATTTTGGGAGGACACCCTCATTAGTGATTCCGGATAGGGCCTTTGGGTCGAATCTGATAGGCTTTGTGAGGGTTGTGCGGTTTTCACGGACGGGTTCAAAATGGAAACAGGCACGGGAGCTGGTGTCTATATTTTGGGGACGGACATTCGTAGGTCTTTAGGCTACCGAACGAGTGTGGCGTTTTCCAAGCTGAGATCCTGGCGATCCTCAGGCCCACGGAGATAGTGGCCACAGATATGACTGAGGGCGAGGAGGTAACCTTCTACGTCGACGGTCAGGCGGCGCTAAAAGCATTGAAGGGACACTGTGTCAGATCGAAGCTAGTTAGTGACTGCAGGAGAGCCCACAACTTGGTCATGGACAAATATAGTGTTAGATTATGTTGGGTTCCTGGCCACTGCAATGTTGAGGGAAATGAGCCAGCTGATGAGCTGGCAAGATTTGGGTCAGCGTTAGATGTGGAATTGAGTGATAGATCGGTTAAAGTACCGATCGGTCATTACTATAGGGAGCTCAGTGACTGGGTGTCGAATAGGGCCAACCGTTCATAGGGAAGCAGGGAGGACTGTAGAGTCTCGAGGGCCATGTGGCCAAAGCTTGACTTAGGCAGATCCGAACTGTTACTGAACATGAATAGGAAGGTGATAGGGGTCGTAATAGGCGCATTGACTGGTCACTGCTCGATCATGGCGAGGACCAGCATTTGGGAGATTGGCACTCCAGATTTTTGTAGGATGTGCGATGATGAGGAGGAACCAGAAACTATTGAGCATGTTATCTGCCATTGCCCGAGGCTGCAACGACACAGGCTAGGTGGCGCGCAGTGTGAACTTGAGGATATCAGGGGCTTCATTATGGGAATAAGGTGGTTGAATGGCGGATAGCAGGATGCTCCTTTTCTGGGTTTTAATAGGGCGTTTGAATAGAAGGGGATCACAATGGATCCAACTGGGTCTCCGAGTGGATGTGCGGCATAGCACTACCCTTCCCAACCTAACCTAACCTAACATGCAATAAATGGTACTGTATTTTTAAAGAAAATATTTCCCAATATTCCTAAATAACACTGAGCAATGTTGCCACCACATTACTCAATTTTCCTTATTGTACAATAAAAATCAAAGGTCTTGATTTTTGCCAATATATTGTGCCACCTTCGAATATGACATACACATTGGCAATATTATTGACACATTTATATTGCAAGTGGTTGGGCCGCTTAAGAGCCTATTTCACCAATGCTATTTAAATATCAATTAATATTTAAATGTCGATTTTCATTCATTTTTGTATGAAAAAATAACTTTTAAATATAAATTGATATATAAATGAATTAGGCTCTAAGTCTAATTTTGAGATTTGTTTTTTATTTTCATTAATTCATAGAAGTAATACAAAGCCTTTAGGCCAAATAACATATTACTTAAGCTATGTACAGACGATTGTGAGTTCTTACAATATTGTAAGTAAAATGTGCTAAAAAATTCTTACAATCGTCTGAACTGAAAATTTTTGTTTGACAACGTTGGCAGAAAAAGCATTAATACTACCTGCTGACAAAAAATTGTCAGACATCTCACAATCGTGTGAACACATCGCGTTACCATTGTCAGATTAGGTCCGTTCGTTTACTTTTGCAGTAAATGAGTAATTACTGAGTAAACTGAAAAATTTACTCTCAAAAAATGCTATTGTCCCAAAAAGTACGCGAACGGAAAAATAGTAAAAATTCGTAAGATTAAGGAAACAGCTGATGGCAAATAAATCTAGTGCTGAAAAACATTTACACTTTTGACTACCCAACTCTTTTTCTTATTGGTAATCGATACAACACTTTTTATAACACGAAAATTTTAAGAAAATATAAATAATTCATTTTATGTAATCTTTTCCATTTGTTTTTCTTATACTTTATTTGATTTTTCTAATTTGTGCCTAGTTAAATTTATTAAGAAGTACATGATCATTTGTGTTTTACCTTAAAAACAAGTGCAGTACTAAGTAGTCAAGTACTTAGCACTTTCACAACACAAGCAAATTAAAGTAATACAAACAAAACAAACCAAATGGTTTCTAAAACGTTAATTTCCTTTTTAATATGTGCTTGAAGCAGTGTTGCCAAAACCTGATGAGGAAAAAATGCTAGAATTTTACTAAAAAAATGCTAAAATATGCTAAAAAATATGCTGAAAAATTGCTTTAAAAAACATTTTATCAAAATTGCAAAGAAAAATCCTTTAAATTTGTCAGACACGATTCTCAAAAAGATATAAAAAGCGTAGAAGAAAAGATATTTAGATGCGTTAAATATTACAATGATACAATCCATTCCACTACTAATAAAAAACCAATAGATTTCATAAATGGAAAGATAAATAGAGAAGAATACCCCAGTGTTAGGAGATAGAATGATTAAAATAAAGGAAAGAACAATAGAGAAAATGAATAAAAACCGAGAAGATGTAGATATTCAAACAGGACCAATATATCTAAAAGATGAAAGAGGCGGAAAGAACCACTCTAAATTCCGAAAGGCAATAGTTTCTCAAGTAGACAATGACCCTGTCATGACTAGCAAAGGTCATAAATATTATAAATCCCACATCAAAAGAAAGAACAAATTCCAAACAATAAACGCCAATGAACAAACTTAAGCTTTACATTTTTCTTATTGTTTTCAGATGCCTTCCCTTTTGTTACTGTTAACGTCCATATTTAGATACTACCATAACTGCACAATCGTTAGAAATGAAAGACATCAGATAATCATGGATCATGGAACTTAAGGACGTACAAATTATTAACAACTACGCAACAATTATACATATTATTAATACAACCCAGTACATAGAAACCACAAATTTATTAGAAGAAAACATACATAGGTTAACAAATACTTATACGAACGTTACACCACTACTTAATAGTATAAAGAAAAGCATGGAACTATGCAAAACAAAAATCCAAAACTTAATACCAAAATTTAGACAAAAACGAGGACTAATAAACGCAATAGGCAAAGGACTAAAATATGTAGCCGGAACTATGGACAGTGAGGATGCGGCAAAAATACTTCATAAAATCCAAACACTAGAAAAAGGCAATAATGAAACCATGATAGCAATAGACGAACTGACTTTTCTAAGCACTTCTATATCAACAAAAGTATCTAACATTACAGATCACATAAACATACAACAAAAAACTGTTCAAAAGTATATAAACAAATTCAAGACGGAAATCGCAAATAGAATTCTTAACTTAGAAGACGAAACTATATTTTTAGAAAACATTTTTCAAATCAATAATGATATAAACTTACTAATAGACCACATAAACGAAATTGGACATGTAATTTTTAATACCAAACTAGGGGTAGTACCATCCGACTACTAACCTTCTAACCTTCATGCTAAAGTATCGTTATCATACAGAGAAGATTTAGTAATTCTAACACTGAAAGTTCAAAAATTTTTAAATGAAACATTCGCGGAGATCATATTTGAGTCACTCCCTAACAAGCAAAATAAATCGCTTATCCTAAAGGAAAATACAGTCCTTATCCACGAAAACGAGGTGTACAAGTCAAACACTATAGAATACAATGAACTCATAAAAATAAATGACGAATGCCTTACGAATATAGCGAAAAACTTAGAACCAAAATGTGAAATGGACATAAGAACAAAACAAGAAGAGAAGGAAATTCACCCCGGACTGCTTATTTTTAAGAACTACAAAGACAAAATTACTACCAACTGTTAACATTTATACAAGTTTGAAAATATAAGAACATATTTGCTAAAATTTGAAAATTGTGTTGTGAAAACCAAAAGAAAAACATACGAAAATTACAGAATAAACATAAACGAAATGTATGTTTTGGAAAAATTTGTCTTAAAAATAAATGAAAACAATGTATCATTCCCTAATTAAAAGTATTAAAAACATAGACATAAACGAAACATTAAATATTGTGAATCATAAACTTTAAAAAAATAATTTAATAAGTACAAGTAGTAACCTAAGTTTTATAATAATACTGTTCTCTATTCTGACTATAATTTATATTAAAACAAAAAACAGAACTTATATAATTTCCTAGCTCTAACGGTGGGGGAGTTATAGTAACCCCTAATAAAACCATTATATAAATAATTCTGTTCTATGAACACACATACAAAGATACATAACATACTTAAACATTTAATACTTTCACTTTTCTGCAGTCACATTTCTTACATAAATCCATTGACACCCAAATAACAAAATTCCAAAAATGCTTGTCATCAAAAATATAGTAATTTTATTTAGACCAATGAACCATTAAAACAATTTTGCAATTAAAACAAACAATTCTCGGAAATCAATTTTAAGTAAAAACTTTAGATCAATTAAAACAATAACAGAATGATTTTGCAATTAAAACAATTCTCGGAAATCAATTTTAAGTTGTAATAAAATAAAAAAAACTTAAGGTTATTTAGCAATAATTCTTAAGAATTAATTTTTAAGCATTTTATTTTTACTTGACAATAATTATTAAAAATTGATTCTTACTTTTTTGTTATTATCGAATAAGCATTTATTTTGTATTTATATATAAGAAAATTACTAAATAAATTAGTCATAAACTTTGATTCAATTAAATAAAGTGATAAACAAAAATAATTAGTTTTTTTTTTTAATCCAATCACCTTGTATTTTTCTCCTAATAACAATATTTCTACAAAACGGTATAATAATAGCTGTGTTTGCGTACTTAATTCCTTGTGAGAAACTGCTGAAATTTATCGCGTTATTACCGTACACGCAAAAAAATATATAAGGGGTAATCACCCCTATTCTGCGTTACGATTCGAATCGAAATTTTCTCCGTTTGGCAACTTTGGTATTCTGCGTTCGGTTCCCCCGTGTCATTTCGATTTCTTTTTCGATTGTATGTATTCTGCATTACGATCGTAGCTACGTTTTTGCAAGTTGTTTATTTACTGACGGAAAGTTTTTCGACTTTTGTTTGTGTGGTTAAAAAAGTGTACAATTAAATAAAATATAAGTATAAAATGCTTTAAATTTATTATGTAATACATTTTTTTATTCTTTTTTCAAATTTTAAAGGTTTATTTAATATATTGTTGGTCGGAAAACACAACACCTGATCCATATGAAAAGCTGGCGAATTTAATGGCAACGAAGGATGATATTGCGTTTGGATATCATAAGCGTACCAAGAAAGAAGTGCAGTGTGTTTATTTAATAAATGTGTTCACAGTATTGAAGTTTTATTTATTTTCTTTATCACCTCCGCCGCAACAGGATTCCTCACACTTAAATAGTTTGGGCACAAACACTGCTTACTTGTATTCTGGCTTTTTCCTTTCTTTCTGCACTTAACTGATGTTTTTAATTAATATAGCTATCACAATATTTAGTTTTTAGGGTTCCGATACACCAAAAATGTAAAGGAACATTATTGTTTTCGCTACGCTGTCTGTCCGTCTGTCTGTCACAGGCTGTTTTCTCGGGAACCGTAAGAGCTACGGACCTGAAATTTTCACAGGATATGTAAAACTTTGACCGCTATAACAACAAATATATGACAGCTAAAAATTAAAGGGTGTTCTAAAGCGAGCAACGAAAAATATTGAAATACTAACGTAATGTTTTCTTGGGAACCGTAAGAGCTACGGACCTGAAATTTTCACAGAATATGTAAAACTTTGACCGCTACAACAATAAATATATGACAGCTAAAAATTAAAGGGTGTTTTAAGGAGAGCAACGAAAAATGTTGAAATACTAATGTAATATGCATACACTTATATATAGACACTTTAAATTTTCAAAGTTCGTGTTAATTGGTGTAGTCTGTAGAATAGACTACACCAATTAGCACCGATATTTAAAACAAAAATAAAGGGTGTTTTATCAGTTAATGTAATTTCACTATGTAATTTAGACAATATGCTGTATCTTGGGAACCGTAAGATCTAAAATCTAGAAATTTTAAAAAACGCTGCAACTAAAAATCCAAAATTAAAAAAATTTCAAAACGTAAAAAACGCTAAAATGAAAAAAGCTATTAAAGGAAAAAAGGACTACAAAATCGCTAAAACAAAATATATACTAAAAAATTAAAATATCGCCAAAAATGAAAAAAAAAATCACATAGACGAAAAAAAGCACAAAAACCAAAAAAAAAGCGCCAAAACTAAAAAATCGCCAAAAACCAAAAAAAACGCCAAAACGACAGTCAAAACAAAAAAAAAATCGCTAAAACTAAAAAAACCACAAAAAACCGAAAAATGCCCAAAAACGAAAAAAGCGCCAAAACTGAACAAAATCGCCACAACTAAAATAAATAGCTTAAACTAAAAATATCGTCAGAGTGTGAAAATGTTAAAAAAATGCCATAACCAAAAAATCTGTAAAAAAACAGCAAAATTGCAATGAACGAAAAATCGCCAGAAAAAATGGAAAAAATCACGAAAATTTAAAAAGCGTCAAAACAAAAAAAAACCACAAAAAAAAACGAAAAATACTTAAAAAATAAAAAACTAAAATTAAACAAGAAAGCACAACGAAAAAAATGCCAAAATGACAGATGGGGCAAAAACAAAAAGGGATATACATATGTGTATTCGTACGGAACCCTTCGTGTGCGAGCCAAAGTCGCACTTCACTTAATTTATTATATATTTATCACTGTTTTTTCACTAAATTAAATTTTTTACAATTTAACAATTACAATGTTTACAAAATTACTTATTTTTTCTGTTTCTATTTCATACGTTTCATAGTAAAAACAGATGGTTTAAACATACTCTTCTCTTCTTCTTTTTCTTTCGATTCGAGCGTAACTGAATGCGGGAACGTAATCGAAACGCAGAATAGGGGTGAATATTAACAAAGCCAGCATAGGTAATTATTTTTAATATGAAAACAAAAAACTTAAGTTTTATTAACTATGTCAATAGGTAACTTGTTCAATACATTTTATCTAAATTCCAAGGTGATATATAACTAATAAAATAGGGTATATCATTTCAAATCATTTTCGTTAAATAGTTTATTATATTATTGTCAAATGAAAATATATTTTGAAGAAATAGGTATGTACTTAAAATAATTTTTTAAAATTAATACTATAATTATTATTTTACAGATTCTATTGCATAAAATTCACTGAGAAGCTAGTAAAAAGGAAATAAAATAAAAATCTGAAGCAAAATCATAGACTAAAGGTATGAACTATTCTTTCTTTGAACGCAGATTTTTATTTATGTTAGTTGAGTTTCCTTTTGTCCATTTACTTCCCAGACAAAAAGTATGATTAATCGACATAATACTTGGGATGGAATACCTTACAGTTACCAAATAATACCAAAAGCTGGAATGATAACACCTACATCAATAGCAAGGTCAACATCGATGGCACATAAACAAATGCTACCAATGGGACAAAATAAGCCTGTCAGACTCTTGCCCGCATATGGGCATTTTTACGATAAAGTCACGACTTTGTCACATTACGTCACCAAGAAATTAAGCTTGTATTTTAGAGCCATGCTATTCGATTTTTCCTATCTTTTACAAAGGGGCTTTTCCAATATTACGTAAGGCTACAGATTGGGTTAAAGCTTTGTTACGGACTGGATAAATCATATTGAAAACTTTGTAAAAAGCGTTACGAAGCGGGAGGGGAGTAACAATTCAGAAAACAGTGTTCCGTAATGTGCGGATAGCCCATAAATGTAGAGCTAATTGCGCTCTACACGAACGTGCAAAAAAGTAAATGAAACAATATTACGTCTACATTAGATATGAAAGGACTTACATTAACACCTAAAATCATGTTAATTTTAATGCTAGACTGCTCATGTAAATGATTTCTTCATGTTTTAACATGGTTGTTAGAGCATTTGTTCTAACAAAGCTTTCATAACATCATGTGTTAACAGCATTTCATGCCTAATGTAAGTTTTTCTTTGAAAAACAAAATTGCTTGGTTAAGTAACGTGACAAAAAGTTTACATGGTATGATAAAATATATTTATTGATAAAAGTAAATAAAATATTGAAAATGCACAACTTCTTTAAATTTTTAGGATTTTTAAAAACCGTAATTCGCCAGAAATTTAACTAAAATAGAAGGTAATTTGACAAAAATTAATTTACTTCGATTGCACGGTTAATTTTAAAAAGCCTCTTGAGTAGTTTTAACAAAAATTTTAGTTGATTTTTCGAACATAAAAATCAACTAAAGTTTTTGGTAAATTATCTAAAAAAAGTTAGTAACTGCCATTCTACCTATGCACTTAGTTAAATTTATACCAAGTTCCAAGGAAATATAGATTTTTTTGTGTGTATACTTTACTATTCATTGACTAAGTATTCGAACACACCTAATATTATAAATATATATGTATAGGCAAAGATATTTCTTATATATGAAAAAAAAGTTTAAACATGACAAAATACAACTATTTCTACATATTTACATAAATACCATTCCCTTAAAAATTTATGTTCTGCTGCAGATGCTCGTACGGTGTTCGACATGATGGTGTAGATGATGATGCTTGTGATATGATCAGCGTTGCCAAAATGATGATTTTATCATATTTTTGATGATTTTTAAAGCAAAATATGATTTGATGATTTTCTTTCCCAAATGATGATTTTTCATTCACCCAAATGATGATGTTTCATACTTGCTTTTAAATATTTTAAATGGTTATTTGATTTATTTAGATCAATTAATTTATAACTTTCCATAGTTTTTAACATAAAAGTTTATGGTAGGTTATTTTGCAGTCGTGAACTTTCTCTGACTAAAGTATTTTGAATTTTGGATAATAATATTTCTCTGTTCTCCGAATTTAGTTAGTTCTTCTAAAATTATCACTTTTCCTAACTTCTTTATAATTTTGTGCATGAATTTGATCATTTTCGCGGTGGAAGTGACCTTTCCACGTTATTATAGTTTTATAAAAAAGTTTCATTATTTTTCTTTGCTTTGAATAATATTTTGGAATAAAATATTTATGATGATTTTTTATATCAAAATATGATTTTTATTTCACCAATTAATGATTTTCTTCGGAAAGCTTCTGGCAACGCTGGACATGATGAATAATATTTTTGTATGTAGTACATTCCCTAAAAAATTTATGTTCTGCTGCAGATGCTCGTACGGTGTTCGACATGATGGTGTAGATGATGATGCTTGATTTTTGTTGAGTTCTCTTGTTGTTTTATTGCACAAATTCTTGTTGTTAATGCATTTAAGGATTTTGTTTTATATTGTTTATAATTTTTGTGGTAAGAACAATTAAATTTTTATTTTATTTAACGTATTTGCGTCTTTTTTTTACTCAGCGATTGTCACTTTATTTCTGATTTTTTTGGACTTATCTTATTTTGCTTTATGTTCTTCTTTTTTCATTGTTTTAATATCTTTCGGAAAAGTTCGATTTAAACAATTATTTTCTAAACCGGTTTTTCTATGGAAATTTGGTTTTAACATATATTTGAAAGCCACTTATTTTTTTGCATATGGGGGTTAATGTTTTAAATTGACTCATTTGGTCTTAAGCACATTATTTAATAGGATTTACGTATGGTATAATGGTTTACGACCACTTTGGACACATGTACATAAGTTCAGCAATTGTGTGCGCGATATTGAACTGTTGGTTAGCGGAAAGGTCATTTGGACTGCCACAATTCTTTTGACTAAAAAATAGTCATGGATCCGAAAGGGGGTTTTTCCCGAGAATTTGGTATATATAGATCACTTTTGTATACACCTTTCAATAGGTTATGTTAAGGCGAAGTTTTTTTAATGAAGATTTTAATACTTTTTATAAACTTGCGGAAAACGTTACGGGCGGTATAAAAATTACTTTTGCCTTTGAATTTCACATTTTTTTGTTTTATTTTTAATTTTCTTTAAATATAAATTTTTAAAGGTATTTTCCCATGGCCTTAAATGACGAAATTCTTTCTTTTTTTATTAACACTTTCCTTTCGCTTCAATCTTAAATTGCCCCAAACTGTCTTCACACTTTCACTTATTTTTAATTTTCATGACAGTATGTAGTTTAATTTAAGTTTTTTTTCAAGTTTTAACATATTTTATCGCCTCAAACTATTTGTAGGCTTTTATTTCATATAATTTACTTCGGATGTTACTTCGGATGTTGCTTGATAACTGCCATGTGTTTCAATATTTACCTGGCCTTTACACATGCAAGTGCAAGTTCGAAAAACTCAATACACTCAAACTTTTCTACTAACACACTTTTGGTTCAGCTATGAGAAAGACAGAGAAACGAATACAAATTGCTTTTTCGTTGATAATACGTACACAGAACTTACATGCAAGTACTTACATGTCTAAACGCAGGGTTACTTAGCCTTTACACATGCAAGTGCAAGTTCGAAAAACTCAATACACTCAAACTTTTCTACTAACACACTTTTGATTGAGCTGTGCGAAAGACAGAGGGGTTATGTTAAACATTACCTTTTTCCCTTTATTCTTTTCCCTTTTTTTCACGTGATACCAAGTGTCGTAATGTCATTGGTCGATCAACGTAACGGATTTCTCACGCCATCATTTTTCTTTATTTTCTATGTTATATTTAAAGAAGAAGCGCGATAACAAAAGGAGTTTATAAAACCACTGCTGGTCAAGAAATTACAGAAAAAGGAGTTGCCACACTAATGAGAAAAAGGATACCGGGAAGTTGCTTGTCGGTAATTCGAGTATTCCAAATTGAGGAATGTTTTAACTTTTAGAACTAGTTTTTTTATAAAATGTCTATATAGAAAGAAGTAAGGAGTACCCATCCGTAACAAACCTGCTTCGTGCGATTGAAGAACGAACAGGAAGGATAGGGTTACAATACGGGAATGAAAATCTACCTGGAGCATATATCGATAATAAAAAAATAATGAGTATAACGTGTGGCACGACCCACGAAGCCGGGCAAAATAAATACAAACGTTCCTAACGATCTGTGGTCGATAATTTATTACGGACGAATGTCAGATGCATGGTATTTCCCTACGTAATTACCCTGTAGATCTTCTATTTCGTACAAGGAGCTCCCAATTTTCTTTCTAATTCTACACTTAATAAATTTAGGTTGAAACTTTGCATTGATGCCTTTTTTGAAGTCGCTTTGTGAGCGATTCTTACGGTAAACTTCCTGGCCTGCTTTAAAGTTTACTGACTTCGATCTGGTATTATAAATTTTTAGTAAGGTTTTTAGTTATTTTATCGCGAATACTTTGCAGACGGTCGCAATGTGTTACTACAGTGTCATCTGACAGCATGTTCAACCTATCCAGCATAGGATATGCAGAGCCATGTGAGATCATGTTCTGTCCAAAGGTTGCGAAACATGGTGTACGTTGTATGGCCGAATGAAAGTCGCTGCGTAAGACTGACAAAATTGTTGGTATATTTCTAACCCAACGCATGTGATCTGGGTCATTTTTTAAAAAGTATCTGATTTTAGAGATTATCTCCCTGTTCGCTCTTTCTGAGGCATTCGCCTGTGGGGAATAAAATCCAGTCGTAATATGGACGATTCCATACACAGAGAAGAACTCTTCAATCTCTTTTGAGGTGAACTGTTTTGCATTGTCACTATGGACATATTGCGGCACGCCATAAGTGCAAAAAATCTCGTTTTGGAAAAATTTAATAACATGATGTGGTTTCAAGAATACAAATTTTGTTAAGTGATCTACTACGATAAGTAATTGACAATTCCTAGATTTACTACAGGGGTGTGGTCCCAAAAAGTCGCAATAAAGCCTTTGGAATGGGCGACACGTAACGAATCTATTTCCCATAGGAGGACGTAAGGTTTGATTCACCGGCTTTATAACCTTACAATCATCACATTCACTAATATAAGATTTTACATCACCTGTCATATGTGGTCAATAATATTTTTGTCTGATTCTGAAAACTGTTTTCGCATAACCGCCGTGACAGCCTTCCTCATGGGCTGATTTAATGATGTTGTTAACGAGGCTCCTAGGAATACATAGCCTCCAAAGACTATCTTCTTCATCGTCTGCGCTACGAAATTTAACCCGCTTATAAATGAAATTTTCGGATAGACATAATTCTGGCAAAGTTTCCCCATTTGTTCGTATAGTTTCCCTTAAATCATAGTATTCGTTACTATCAAAATCGTCAGAATTCAGATCAACCTCGGGTGGATTAAAATCTAGCTCAAGCTCGTCTACGTCGAATCTTGAAAGTGCGTCTGGCTCCACATTTAAAGACCCCTTCCTGTGTTCTATTGCGAAATCGAAATTTTGTAGCTTTAGGCTCCACCGAGCTAACCTACCACGCAAGTCCTTTAGACCCATTAGCCAGCGAAGGCTGGAATGATCTGTCATTATTTTGAAGGGTAGTCCTTCAACGTATTGCCTAAATCGCTCTACGCATACCGCGGCTAAGAGGCACTCTAATTCTGTAACCGTGTAGTTACGCTGTGCCCGATTGAGTTTTTGGGATACAAACGCAATTGGTCGCTCTCTCCCCTCATCGTCCAATTGGTACAAAACACCGCCTATGCGTGATGCGTCGCATTGTATAACGAATTCTTTTGAAAAATCCGGCTGTGCCAGTACGGGTGTATTTGAAATGGCATATTTCAGTTCATTGAAGGATTCGATCGCTTCTGGAGTTAAACGAAATGGTTTATTAATTTTGCGCAAACAATCCCTAAGAGGGCCTGCTAGGTTTGAAAAATTGTTTATAAACGTTCGGTACCAATTGGACATACCGACGAAACGTCTAATTTGACGAGGTGACTTTGGTAGGGGAAACTCTGCAATTGCTACAACCTTTTCCGGGTCTACACTTAATTTACCACCACCAGTTATATAACCTAGATATTTTATTTGGCGTTGGCAAAACTTACTTTTGCTGACATTCATAGTGAGCCCATCGGCTTTTATGCAATGCGCTACTTCAAAAAGGAGTTTAATATGGTTGTCGAAATTTTCACTACACACAAGCAGATCATCTACGTAGATGAAGACATTCTCTCGTAGTCAGGATGGAATTGCTTTGTCCATTAGACGGCTCATAGTCTGTGGACCATTGCAAACTCCAAAAGGCATAACTCTATATTGATATAGAGACCCTCCGGAAACTGCAAAAGCAGTTTTTATCTTTCGACGAGTCCGAGAGTTTTATCTGGAAAAATGCATCTTTTAGATCTATCCCGCTTATGTAGTGAGTATCCTTAAGTCGGCTAAGCAACCCATTTATATGGGAAATTTAATTTTCGGCAATCTAGGCAAAGTATTATTTTACCTGGTTTACGTACTGCAACTATCGGACGGCACCATGGAGAATTAAATTCTTCTATGACTTTTAATTCCAATAACCTGTCAAGTTCTTTATAGATTTCTTCTTGTCTAGGAGGAGAAAGGGGGACAGTGTTTAGATTTTACTGGAGAAGCATCGCCCGTATCGATATGGTGTTCAAGAAGACTTGTACACCCAAGACCTAATTTTTCATAAGACGGAAAATTTAGAACAGCTTCATCCAATGTATACCTCTGCTCCGAATCAAGATCATGAAAGGACAAATTATTTGTGTCATTTAGTTTTATGCAAGACACTTCTGGTATTATTTGAGGTGCAAGTGCAAAAGCTCTCCAAAAGTTAACTCCAAGGTTGCCCTCTTGTGATAATGAAGGTGCTACATAAAAAATTAAAGATTTTGTTATTCCCCTAAATTTTATCGGCAGCCTAAATCGATAGTCTAAAATCTCATTTTTGTATCCATTAGCGGTTAAAATGTTTGACTTAAATTTTTCCATCTGAACGTTATTTTTGGTTATGAAGTCTACGCTGTTTTCCCCTAGAACTGAGACGTTCGCCCCCGAATCTAATAGAAAGGATAATTCATGATCAAATATTTGTATTTTAGGGTATGGCCTACCATCGTCAGCATTCGACCAATGTGTAGCCTCAATTATTTTTCTAAAACTTTTCCTCATATTGTATCTGGACCTGCATTTTAGTACTCGCAAGGAAGATTGTGATTGTAAGTTCGTTCTATGTTGTTGAAAATAAAGCTGCCTACGATTGTGTAGCGAAGTATAGGGTATGTCAGGATGTATTGAAACGTCTGGCTTTAATTTTAATGGTTTATTTGATTGGAAAAGATTGTGCGGCTAGGGCTCGCCGTCATGGGTGTGGTTCTTGCTGACCGGTCTGACTGCCGCGATTATACTACAAAAAAAAATTAAACCACCAGCCTTTTGGTGTTGTAGGTGGAAAAACAAAATTGTATTTATGTATATAGGAGACCCGAAAGTGAGTAAAAGAGGGATAGATATCAACTAATTTTCCTACTAATTTAATTTAAAAACACACATACTTCGCAGCCTCACACTGCACGACAAATCTTGTTAGCTGATGGACTGCTAACACCGGTAACCCTCCCGCTAGAAATCCAAAGGACTTCTCCTTTGATGGCTTATGGCCGAAATGATATTAATAAGCTATCCTTTGACCAAACATTCTTGCCCTTTGATCACCGTCCCATGACTAAGTCTAGGGACTTTACTCACTCATTTTCTATATTTAAATAAAAAGTCCAAAAAGTTCATTTCAAAACATATTTAATGTTCAAACTTGTAAATCTGGTTTGCAAATAACAATTTTAATTTTTATACTATTTCTTAACATATACGAGTAATAAAAGGATATTGTTAATAAAATCTTTTAGGTTTAATAATTCGAAGTACTAGGGAAAATTAATTCTATTATTTAATCTGGCTAATTGTAATTTTAGCAAGGGAAAATATATTTGAAACAATTCTAATTTTGAATTTTGTTGAATTTCTCTAATGCCTGTTTTCTTTTCCTATTTCTTTTTCTACAATGACAGTATTCCCTCGGAGACTAAATACCCCACAGGATTTGCCGTCGTCTGTGACGTGTCCTATGTACGGGTGACGCACTGAGGTAAATATATCACGATTCTTCACTATATATAAACCCTTAATCAAAATTTTTATTTCTTTTAAAGGTAAACACCTATGCAAATTTGCCGGCAACGAACCGGTTCAAAAGTTCTAAGCTACCTAAGTTGAGCTCAATCCCATTTAGCTGTCCTTTTGGGATAACAATCAACAGGATAAAAAGGTAATTATTTATTGTAAATGGGTGTTTGCCCTAATTTCAATAAAAAAAACTAATCAAGAACTATTTATATATATAAATTTATTTTTAGTTACGTGGTCGTCTGTCGGGTTATGTCCAAGGTCTAAAGGTATATTTAGTAAAAACGCATCGCGTAACGCTAGAGCGTTCAGTACCGCCTAACTTAAGGTGTTAGTTATAGAAAACGTCTCAACCGAGTCAATTTTGTCAGCTGTTAGTATTAGACTGTAATGCCTGTGGTATTAGTTTGACATTTGCTACGTAAAAATCTACTTTCTGTAGATTTTCTACGTGACCAAAGCAATGATACGTTTTTAGTAAACAGCAACGAGCTTTGTTTATGTTACAGATTTTGCCAGCTGATCCCCACGAACGCGATACGTTTATACTAACTAGATCTTAAGGGCAAAATACCTGGGCCGCCGAGAAAATGGCGGCTATTCCGGACGTTGGTGATGGCGTTCCGCTTGTCTTATGCGGTAGAGATGGCGTTCCCTTGGTGAGATATGATGAAGATGGTGTTCCCTCGTTGGGTATGACGGCGATGGCGGTTCGGAGGAGGTTAGAGCTTTGTGTAGTGCTTGTTTTAGTTTACCTTTTTATTAATTTTTGCTTTAAATTTTGGCAATTTTAAATTAGCCGCATTAAAATCACTTTTCATGCTTATTAAATTTCAAAATTTTGCTTGCTATTGTCTTTTAATGTTTTAGTTGTTAATTAGCCACTTTATTTAATAAAAAACTGTATTTAAATCGTTCCATAAATGAATCATAATTTAATTAGACTTAGGTTTTTCATTTTTATTTCATTTAGCCAACAAAAGTACACTTTTGGCACAATTAATTCGTCAATATAAATTTTATGTTCAATTATTTTTAAGTTTATTTTTAAGTATTAGCCCTTTAATTTTATGTAGAGATGTGCGCGTGAGTGAGTTTTCGCTCACGATCACGAAAAAAATATTTTTTTCACGCACAGCAAATTTTAAGACTCACGATCACGCACGCACTCGATTAAATTTGATTTTATCACGCGCGCTCACGCACGACAAAAGCTTAAGCTTTCACGATACTTGTTTTTTTATATCCCACAAAAACACAAATCGAACATTAAAGTTTCAATAATTTTTTAGTGTTCATATGAAAACGAGTTTTTGAAATAATATCCATGGACATTGTCATTGTCAGTGTACATTTTGGGTTTTTCATTTTCTTTTTTTAACTTTACCAATTTAATTAATAGAAATATGAGAAGGTGTTATAGTTTTCGCCTCATTCAATGGATCCTAATATAAAAAAAAATTTCTTCGATTTGCTTTTAAATTTTTGTGATTGAGCGTTACATTTGCGGTTGTTCTGGGAATGACTTTTTGAAAGCAAATCAGAAATTTCTGAACGGATAATGCTCTCCATATCGTTTCTGCCCTTCCGCTGCCGTTAACTTTTTTTACCACCCTAAAATTTATAGATAATTATATTTAAGAATTTTGTTAACGTAATCCTCAATATATTTTCTTACGAATTTAATATTTTTAGAACCCACTATATTTTGAATTTAAAACAATTCAGATGTATAATTTTCGATAAGTTTTAACATAAACTCCTTATTTACACACTAAAAAATTTCAATTAAATTAAAAAACTACAATACATTATTATTGATTGATGAAACTTTTTGCAATTTAAACTATTTAACAAAGTTCGCAAAACTTTTAAATATTTAGAAGTGCAACCCTACGCTGTTATTTTATTAATTAAAGTGCATATTGAAGCATGCTAAAAACGAGTAACGCTCAATACGCATAACTGCGAGCTACAACAATTTGATATTATTGTAGACGTAGAACAATGCATACAAACAATTGAAGACAACTCTAATAAGGAAAAAGACATAGCAAGAACAAAACTAGCCAACATGATAACATCATATAAGAGGAAAAATAATAATACACCGAAAGAAAAATTCATTCTGAAGGTGTTTAAGGCCACAAGATCTTTTCTAAAAAAACAAAAAGACGTTAAATCGTACAAGCTGACAAAGGCAATAAAACCGTTGCGATGTTCAGGACTGAATATGACAAAAAAATTAAAGAACTTCTGGATGATAAAAATACGTACAGATTAATTAGGGGTGACCCTAGTGCGAAATTACAAAAAATTAACAATAGAATAGTATCCGAACTATCAAGGAACGGAAATATTGACAATTTTGAAACACGTAAATTACTATGTTCAGCAGTCACCGCACCACGCATATATGGATTACCCAAAATTCATAAGTCTGGGACTCCACTTAGGCCCATTGTATCTTCGATACAAGTGCCATGCTACAGCCTTTCTAAGCATATTGGACAAATTCTTAAACTATTAATATCCAAAGACTACAACATTAAAAATTCATTAGAGTTAAAAGAAAAATTACAAAACATAAATATTGGGGAAAAAGACATATTAGTTTCATTTGATGTCATTTCTTTATTTACCAACATCCCTGTACAAAATGCCATAAAAAATATCATGAAGAAATGGCATATTATAAAAAATCACACAACTGTTAGCAGATCGAAATTCTTAGAAATTCTGCAATTTTGTCTTAATGACAATAATTATTTTGTTTACAATGACAAAGTCTACAATCAAATTTCCGGCATGCCAATGGGGAACCCTTTATCACCAACTATAGCCGATATAGTTCTTGACAACATACTAGACGATGCGATATCAGAATTAGAAAATAGAAATATACACATAAAATACATTGCAAAATATGTAGACGACATTTTCGCAGTAATTGACCATGACGATCGGGATGAAATCCTCAAAACACTAATCTACCAACATACAAAACTAAAGTTCACCATGGAAATAGAAAAAGAGGGAAAAATTACATACTTAGATACAAAACTTATCAGGCATGATGCAAAAATAATTTTTGATTGGTACTCAAAGGAAACAGCGTCCGGAAGAATAATGAACTACAATGCAACGCAACCCAAATCACAAATCATAAACACGGCAAAAAATTTAATAGAAAGAGTCTTAAAGATTAGCGACACGCAATTCCATAAAACAAATATTCAAAAAATTTACAACATACTCATTAGCAACAGTTTTCCGAAAAGAATGATCTACACCCTAATACAAGCAACTAAACATCGTTTGCAACACAAAGAAAATAACACCAACACTTACAACACCACTAATCGGATGTTTTACAGTGTAAAATACATTCCGAGACTCACAGATAACAGAAGCATAAAAAACGTAATAAACAACAATAACATTAGTTTTGCTTATAAGCCTAACCACACACTAAACTCGATTTTTACTAACATTAAAACACCAATACAAAAAGAACAACAAAGCAATGTTGTTTACGAAATAACATGTAAGGGAAATGACAAGCAAAAATGCGAGCGAATATACATAGGAACAACAAAGAGAAATTTATCAACAAGAATATCTGAGCATAAAATAGACATCAGCAGAAGAAAAGAGACAACTGCACTTGCACAGCACATTCTTGAAACAGGTCATACAGCTGATTTTGAAAAAGTTAAAGTTCTTGATAAAGAAAAAGTATTGAGGAAGAGATACACAAAAGAAAGTTTACATATACAAAAGAAAATACATAAAACAATAAACCTTAAAGAAGATACGGACAACATCAGCGCCAGTTACAGAGTTGCGATTGAATAAACTGTGATACTAGACTAAGATGTGTTTTAAACATTTTTATTTTTGTTAAATGTAATTTAATTAAAAAATTGTAAGTTCAAATGTTTTATAATTTTTAGAACGAAATTATAATAGTTTATATTTTACATTAATTTTATGTTTTGAAAATAAAACAGACAAACCCCTGAAGAAGTCGACATATAATCGACGAAACGTCGGGACAAATTGTAATTATACAGCTACATTCATAAAAAATTCTTATTTTAGGTTTAAGACTCACAATTGTTATTGAACAGTTTCACGCTAAAAACTGTTTAATATAAAATTGCATTCATAAACACTACAATAGACATTGTGTGTTTTAAGGAATTCTAGATTTCGATACTGGTAACGCCACCATGTTTTGTAGTTAGTGTTGCAATAAAAACAAGATGATTTCATCCGGATATTGAAATAAACGAATAACTTTTTATAATTTTCATGTAATTTAAGATTTTTTCAACTCTCTTAATAATATATTTCTCAACTTATTTGATACGAGATTCCTATGAAGTAAAATCAAAAAAGAGAAATGATTACAAAAGAATTCACACGATTCTTTAAATCATGTAAGCAAGAGGTACTCGAATAACGAGCCTGTTTGTATTTGTGTTGATTGTTTCTTTTTGCTTTTATGTGTTTTGATGGTGCTTTTTTGCTAATTTTGTTGCGACTTTTGTTTAACTTAAATAATTTAGTGGCATATTCTATTAAATTTTAAAAAACATACTTAAATGCTTATAGCCAAGACTTCAAGCTTTAATTTAAAGAATATCATGTGTTCCTGTGTGCTAAATTTGCAAAGATATTTGAAGTTAAAATTGATATATCGATGATATGAATTTATTGAAGGTTTATAGAAGGTGCATACCATCTTTAAACCTATTTTAAAATTTTCATGTAATAAAGATTTATGAATGCAATTTTATGAAATTTTGCTTAAAAGTAGTTTATTGCCCTGTTTTAAATATTTATGAATATGGCTGATAGTGTTGAATTACTTGGGAATACGGGCCTTATTAGCTTAATATACATATGTATATATAAAAAAATCAAAAAGTTACTTAAAATCATTGGCCAATAATCGAACAAAAATTTCTTAAAAAATTATAATTCTTATTATTTTTCAAATATTTGATGCAAAACACCATACAATTCCGATACATCAGTTTGTATGAAAAGAGTATAAACAGTATTTTCGTTCTTTATTTTTAACACATAATCGTCAGTGTTACATTAAAAAAGCTTATGTACCTTAATTTATATATTAAATAATATATTAAATCATGCTGGAGTAGACTTCATTTTAAAATGTATGCGTTTATCGTATGAAATACTTTCAATATTTTCATAGCCATTAACCAACACATTATGAGTGAAATGGAATTTTAAGCATTTTTCGCCTGGCTTTTTACGTAAAAACACCGCTATCTCAAAGACTGGACAATATAGCGGTACTCAATATTTTATTTTATAGGGAACCTTCCAAGCTTTCATTTGGTGTATATTTGTAAGCTGTCATTTATTAAATATGAAAGTTATGTAACTTCTAATATTAGTTTATGTACCAGATTTGCAAAATATTTCGTAAAAATTCGTATTACACAGAATCTTTAGGAAGTGACGCCGTGGTGCGAAATATCATAGAAGACAAAATCTTTGTGTCCGCTGTTTCAGTAAATAGGCGATATATCGTATTTCAAACGTTTTGACTTTTTGTGTGCTGGGTTGTCTTCAGCTTACAATCATATTTTGCTGTCGACGCACGTACTTTCGGTCCGAAGTAGGGCAGAAAGTCTGCACAAGATGCCGAATTCGTATTCGAAGACGGTCCATATGAGTTGTTAACAAGAAAACGAACCTCTTTGTCTGAGAAAATTCCAAAAACTTTGCCGAAACTCTACGAATTCTGACGAATCTTTTAAGGAATTTTCGACATGTCGCAGAAAACTCGGGTCTAAAATTAGAAACTTATCAGAAATGTCGTATAAAACTCGCAAATTAAATTAAAATATTGTAGGAGTAAAGAGGAAATTTTTTTCAGCAAGCTACGAAATGTAATTTCGTGAGTGCGCGAAAATTACATTTTTAAAATCACGCACGATCACGCAAGGTATTTAATTTGTAAATCACGCTCACGCACGATTGCGTGATTATTTTTTAATTTAATCACGCGTGAATCACGCCTGACATGAAAAATTCACGACATTTGCACATCTCTAATTTTATGGACCCAAGGGCACAAAATACACAGAAGTGACACAAACCGAAATATATTTCTGATCGCTTACACAGTGCCTTTAAATTTCATTTTCTTTTGCAGCGCCTTTCTACCCGAATTAATTTTGTAATGAATAGAACTAATTAAATATGCATATATTTCCACAATTCACATTGAAAATAGTATTTATTAATTAATTACAGTTCATTTTCATTCATCTTTTACATTTTATCTTTATAATTACTGCAAAATCTCACAAATAATAAATCATGTGCATGTGTGTGTAAGAACACGCTGTATAAAAAAACCTACCACCACAAAGTAATTGCAAAAAATGCACATTAATAAAACAAATCTACGACACTTTTATATACACACAATTCATTTTTCACAATATATTTTTAATAATAAGGCATAATTCTTTCATTTTATTAGAATTTAAACATTTTTAGCGTGTTATTCAGTGTTTTGTTTATTTTCTTCTGTTCGTTGCCATATTTGTCTCTTTTTTAACAGAGCCTTAAAAACAATAGAAACCCCTGATTGTAGCGTTTTTTACCTGTCACTAATGTTATTTCTGTATATTTTGTGACAAGGATTCATTTTTATCCAGTTCAAATTAAAAAAAAAATTTTTATATTTTCTTCAATAAAAACAAACACTTTATTGAACACAAACATTAAAACCTTTTTTTATTATTTTTACTTCCGCTTATTTTCTTACCTCATCGACCATGTCATACCTCTTTAAGTTCCTCTTACAAAAAGCCCCGATATTTTCTCTGCCATCTCTTAGGAAACCTAAATCACGCTACCACACAAAACTGTCCTTTTCCAATCAGTTTAATCCTCTTCATCACTGTTTTTGTATAAAATCATACGATATCCTACATCTATTGTTTTTGTTTTAATTTCATATGTTTACTTTCCTGTGTTGATAACAACCCAGCAAAAGTAATCAGCTGTCTTTACTGCCTTACCCAAAACTACAGGGTGCACACTACATTGTTCCTGCGTTGTTCTTAACGCATTCTGAAAATATAATAAATCCGTGTTTACAGATGGTCCCTAGCCTTCATTGTTTCCGACCGTAGCCATCTCAGCCTCTTTGCTGAAACCTTCCTGACTACAAATAGAATTACTTTCTCTCGTTAATTCTTTTAAATTGTCACCAGGTAAAGATTTATTCACGGCCTCTCAGTTCGCGCTGACTTTCTCACGAAACGTAATGACGACCTCCTCTGGATTATAAGAATCGAGGGATCGTGTGGGAAACTAGACTTCGTGCACGCATAGCACTAGCCGCAATCAAAAGAGAACAAAAAACTAAAGTGATAATTAAGGTGGACCTTGAAATGAAATTTTTGCGATATTTTGGTAGATGAGGGCTCTATTCCGTGCCTTTTTGAAAAAAAATGACAATGCAAAAAAAAAAAATTAAAAAAAAAAAATTTGGGGTTGCTCACGAGCCGAGAAAAAGGTCCACTTTGCCAAAATTAGGGGGAAATTGCCATAGGTCATCAGGGGTCACCCGTAGGGGGGAAGAATGTATGGCCGATCCCCATTAACTTTTTACCGCCAACATTTTCCCCCAAGACACCCACCCCCTAGCTCCTCCCCTTAGGGGGGTCACCATACAAAAATGGAGGTTGCTCAGTATTTTCGAAAAACACCATAGGTCATCAGGGGTCACCCCTAGGGGGGCAAAATATATGGCCGACCCCCATTAACTTTTCATCCCCAACATCTTTTACGAACAAACTTACCCTCTATCTCTACTCCTTGAGGGACTCCCCATACAAAAATAAAAGAAGCTGTAATTGAGTAGTACTACTAAGCACTTTTAATATAATATAGTCAAATTAACATATTTTTGTTCGCTGATGGGTATTTCTTGCGGTAAGAATCGATAACATGTAGTAAATACTGTTTCTCTTCTTCGCCTTGACACAGTATTCTATTATAATCTTGTATCATTTTTACTCCTCTTTCGGCAGTGTCGTTCACAACGCGCAAGTTATTTACAATTCTACGACCTTCTTGATAGTCTGCGCGAGATTTCCAGGTTGCTGGATTTGCTAGAATGAAATCTTGCGATATTCCAAATCGTACAAATAAATTTTTGGTATTATGAGAGACGAAGTTGCTCAAGTCTTTAGCCAAGAATTCCTCATTCACATCTTTGAATTTCACCTCGATTTTTTTAACGCTGGTGCTTTTGATTACGACGCGAGGAGCTGGGGGAACCGGGTCGTCTTCTTCATCTTCTTCACCTTCTTCGTCTTCTTCATCTTCTTCACCTTCGTCATTCTCATTTTCTAGCAATGCTTGGGCCATTTTGGCCTTCAACTCATTTGAAACCTTGTCATCGAAAAAGGCAAGGGCTATGTGCTCATCGGCGAGATACACGTATTTTGGCCCAAAACGCGTATGTATTTATATGGAAACGCATTATCAGAGTATTTTTTTTAACTACTAATTAGACCCATCACTTAACAACAATATTACGAAGATTGTATGAAAGAGAGAGAAAATCTTATTTTGTAATGTGGTTTCTAATTTGACTATCCCTTTCATATTATCTTACTAAGAACATTTTGCATATAAAACTGCATAACACATGATAAGAGCCTTTTTTAGCTGCCAAAAGTGAGTACTCTGTTCCATATTCTGTGTTCAAAACAATAGATATGTAATAGCTCTGCTTTGACATTTTGTTAAACAATGTCTATTTTAAACATTGTTGTTGCCAGATCGTCGGCTTCGCTGGCATGCTGGCGTTCAGCTCCGGCTAAGCTCGCCGTTTTTAGGGGGATTCTTGCCGACAGGCACCAGCTACAACAAAAATTCATGCCAGCTTAAAGTGGTTAGATGATAGCACCGGAAGTAAAAAGATTTACCGGAACCCGCAAGTGGATTATGAGTGCAACAAAACTATTGCTTTAGAACTATTAAAAATAAAAATTTTTAATCTTCCACCAGATACTTACTGCGCTGATGACACTTCTCAACATTACGAAACTAGTTAGCAGGTGTTAGCTAACATTGACTGCCCTCCCTCCGAAACCAAGTATGGTTTCGCCATGATAACCTTTAGCCAATTTCCCAAGGTTATCCCTTACCTGAAAATTTTGGTTATCTAAATCGCCTTCCTACAGCCTGTAAAAAAACTTAACCCATCATCATTTTAATTCAAACACTCGAAAATTTCAATATTGTACTGCTTTTAATCCAAACAAATTTTTATTATTATGACTGATATTCTTCCAAATATAAATTACTAACAATTTTCATATATTCCATATTTAAGAAATAACAATTTACAGACAAATTTCTAACACCACTTCATGCAAATAAATAAATTCTTTTGCATAATCTATTCCAAACTTTTATATATTTTTTTCTCTCTTCTACGTAACTGCTTCTTCTGATCTGCGGAGAACCACTGCCGTACGTACGTGGCGTGTCCAAGGGTACAAATAGGTCAAAGTGCTTTTTATGCCTTTCCTATATATATATATTTTCCTTCCGTTAGCCTAAGGCAAACACATATGACAGGTGTGGGCAATTACCCTTGCACAAAATTACTCTCGCCGAAACCTAGAATGAGCTCACCCTATCACGACGGACCTTTTGTCCAAAACTTTTCACAGGACAATTGCAAAAGAATTCCCGTAAGTATCTACCGTGTTTACCCTATCTATACTTAGCTCAAGAATAATATATATATATTTAATTTATATTTGTTCGTCTAGGTCGTTCGTGTTTTGTCCACGGTCAATTTGGCAGTATACCTGAAACCGCAAGAGGATTTGGCGTAACCAATTTTGGACTGATCCTGTTCCCGCGTTGGATGTGAGGGCGATGGAGGAGTTGTGATGGTGAGAAAGATCGTGTACTTATTTATATTTTTCTTTAATTTATTACTTTAAATTCCTTTTTTTTATAGAGGTTTCTCCCCGTTAGTCGGTGGCATGGAGTTTTAAATGCCGTTTTACCCCACTATTTCAAGTTAGTTTAAAAGTCTTAATTTTTATTTTTTTTTTTATTGTTCAACTTCACTTTTTTTCATAATTTTAGCTTGCTGGTTATTGCTATTCATTTAACGTAATTAATTTAGCATAAATTTTCAATTTTTTTTTGAGTTTTCTCTTTCTTTTAACTTCACCTTTTTGTCTTTCTGAGAATTAAAAAATATTTTGTTTTACTCATATGTAAATTTTTTCACAAACTCCCAAATAAAATTTTATAAAGTTTATTATATATTGCCTTTTTTTGTATCATCTTTTATTTCCACCAACTTTTATATTTTATTTCGTAAATTTGCACAACTCCTGTCACATCTTTCCTTCTCAACGATCCGAATCAAAAAACCCCTTTTTTCCTCTTCTCACGACCCAAGTCACCTCTAAAGCGCCAAAATAGACCCCTATTTCTTCCATCTTTTATTTTCTGCCTTTCCCAGAATAAAACTCAATAAAGAAAAAAACCTAACCTTTCCCTTCACTCCTGCCGTGGTCATCATATTTTTCCCTTTGCAGACATTTCCCCCTATCAAAAACTTAAATAAATAAACAGCTGTTTATTTGGGATGATGTGCTGCCAAGTCTCGTGAACTGCCATACCCTAAAACAGGGTGCACACGACAGATAAGTGCAAGGAAAATAAAGTTGACACTTTTTCTCCGGCGAAGCCGATGAAAATGTGACCAGCCGGTAAAAACCCGGCGCGATCGGCTGAGACACCGCCGCCGATAAATTTGACCTGTTCAGCCGCCGCCGACAAAAATTGATTGGCCTGCTTCTCTGGTCACAGCCAAGGTGGATATATACTGGTGATATTATAAGCACAGCAGCTCTACTTTTTTTCCGCAAATAAGATGCTCGTATTTTTAAATTTGTATACGTTGACATAGGGGCTGCGATGCCAAATGTTGTTGTAGTTTTAGAATCAACACCACCTGATAAAATTAATTCACCTTGGTCACAACGTCCGGCATAGTGGTCTGAAACTATCGATAGTATGCAATAGTTGTTCAAAAATTATCGATAGCTTTGGACAGTTTTCGATAGTCTTATAACCACAATTTGGCTATACATGCATACATTATACTTGGCATATATCAAGGTGGATTTATACGGGTGATATTATAAACACAGCTGTTCTACTTTTTTCCGCAAATTTGAGTCTCGCGTGTTAAAATTTGTGTATGTTGACATAGGTTGCTGAGATGTCAAATGTTATTGTAACGTTGTAATTGTTTTAGAGTGAACACCACCTGATAAAATTAATTCGCCTTCCCTGCAAGCACAGATACACAGAATCCTCACTTTTGACAGCTAAAAAAGGTTGTTCTCATGTGTTATGCAGTTTTACACCAAGGCGAATTCAGTACCAGGTAGCCCTATCATCACAGATGATCATCAGCTGATTACACCCAATCAGTCAAACTCTATATAAGAAAAGAGAAAAACTTTAACCCGAACTGTCAAAGCACAAATAAAAATAGTCCTACACCTACTTTGTATGTGTGTTGTTTTGATGATAAGGCCACTTGATATTAATTCGCTTTGTTTTACACGTTGTTGTTGTGTTTACTAAGATTGTATGGATGAGATAGTCAATTAGAAACCATGTTAGAAAATAAGATTTGCTTTCTCTTTCATACAATCTTCGTAATGTTGTTGTATAGTGACGGCCCTACAAGAACAGTGACAGTCATTTTACCGGTCATATGACTGGCATTATTGATAGAAATATCCATCATTGCGTAGAAAAAAGTTTCTATCACATTCTTAAGGCCCATATGAAAAATATGATGGAAACTTTTGTGTACGTGTGATCTTGCATCCTTCTCTAACTTATTAATTTTGTCATTCATAGAACATATAACCGAACTGCTCACTCTAATGTTGTTTACTAGTCAGCGTTGATGGAAATACTAGTCACAGTTGACTAATCAAACTTGATGAATATACCGGTCATAGTTGACTAATCACGCTTGATGGATATATTAATCAATCCTAACCGGTATATAAATACATTTCTTATAATAAAACGCGATTTATTTTTTTTACATTCTATTTATATACATACTATGTTTTACATTATTAGTTTTGCATATTTTTTTGCCCCACTACATGCTTTTTTCCGCTGGAAAATATCTAAATTTAAAGAAGGGAAATATTTATATATTATTTCATCCTCGATGGATCAAAATAAATACATACATACCTGACATTCTTGTTAAAAAGCATTTGCTTTCCAACCGAATGGTTTTCCGATCTCCCTACCCAATTATACTTCTCCAGTGGATCATCCGAAAAACTTGCGAGGAAGATTTTATTGTACTGTTTTATTTATTTATTTTTTTGATAATAAACACTATTTTTTATTTTTAACGTCAGGAAATAAAACATTAGCTGTCTTTCTCTTACATATGCATTATATAAATATTAATTTTTAACTTCAAAAAATTTCTTAAATGAAACTCTGCAACAAAACATTCGTCAGCGATGATAGATATCTCCATCAACAATAACAATCACATATGTAAATGTGTTAGTAAAAAAATTGTGTGTGTATTAGTTTCGGTCATACATTTCTTGTAGGGGGTCTAGTTAGTTGTCTATGCCTGCAAGAACAGTGAAAGTCAAATGACCAATCATTTGACCGGCAGTGGTGATGGATATCTCTATCTAAGTTTCTATCAGACTGTTAAGGGTAATGTGAAAAAGTGATGTAAGCTTTTGTGTACGTGTGATTTTGCATCCTTCTCTAACGTATGCATTTTGTCGTTCATAGAACATATAACCGAACTGTTCACTCTAATATTGTTTACTATTCAGCATTGATGTAAATACTACTCACAGTTGACTAATCAAGCTTGATGGACATATCGGTCATAGTTGACTAATCAAACATGATGGAAATATACGCCACTGTTGATAGACATACCAGTTGAAATAAAATACGATTTATTCCAATTCAATTCCTTATATGGATTTTATATATAATACACTTATACATATAAACTTATATATATATAATACATCCACTTAAAGCCGGTATGAGTTTAAAACCAGTAAGAAATTAAAATATTGGATAACTTAGCATTAGGATGCAAAACTTTGTAATTCTCAAGAGACCACCAGCCTATAAGGGCACCTAGTTCATTGCCATTGAATATCTATGAAGTAAAAAGGATTATGCAAATTACACTATCCTAGCCGCAAAATGCAATGAGTTACCTTGGAACAAAGGGTGTAGATAACATAGGAGCATAAAGAAACACTTTTATGCCACTTTGTATAAATATTCTTAGAGAAAGTAAAGCAAATCATTTGCTCTTGTATCAGCCATCATAACCAAAGACTATCTCACTTTCATATTCCTCTGGTGTGTATTGCTTTTTGACATGCATAATCCCTGAGCAGTTTGTACGATCACCAAATCGTTCATGGAAAATTTAATTTTAGATATTCCAACGTCACGACACACAAATCATATTATAGAATACAAATTATTGGGGATTCAAATTAAAATGGGGATTAAAATTAAAATTAATTTTTCACGTCAACAAATTTCAAATATGCAACTCTGTAACATACTTTCGTCACACACCGACCACACGAGCAATTGCAATTGCATTAATACAAGCAATAACGCCGGCAGAACCGTGACGTCAATTGCCAATGTTCTTGCTTGTATTTCCTGGTAGCGAACACTTACAAATTTTAAAACATTAAATTTACAATTTTGCAGAAGAAGGTTGTGCGTTGTTTACACTGTATTCTTTTATGTATGTAATTTATAATTATATAAATAAAAATTTTTACATTTTCCAGCGATGTTCTCTTCAAAATTAACTTTATTGTTAATTTTTTCACTTTTCACAAAAAAACTGAAATGGTAATTGAATTTAAGAGCATGTGTTAAAAGATTATTGCTCAGCAATGTATTTTAACATTTGTTGCTGAATATGTATTTGAACACATATTCATACGGTCCACACGCAACTATCTTGTGTCGGCAATCGAATTTGACGGTTGCCACGGCAATAATTGCCACCCTTATTGCTCGTGTGGTTGGGGTGTCAACGATGATTGATATCTCCATCATCAATGACAACATTTATGCATATGTATTAGTAAAAATTATGTATGGGTATTAGTTTCGGTCATACATTTCTTGTAGGGTTGGTATATATGTATAAGAGAAATATATCTTACAAATTCAGTAAATTTATCAATAAGTGCTGGTTCACACATGTCGAGTTTTCTTGATCAAGTTTTAATTCAGATGGGAGGGCGACAGAGAAATTTTTATTAATTTCTCTGTTTTTCTCACAGCTGAAACAAAACTTTTACATGTGCGAAACAGAAATAAGAGACAAAAAAACTTCATACATCTATGCACATTAGGCCATCCGTATATCCAAGTGTTATTTTTTTTGCTCCCCGAAATACGAAGTGCGCAAAAACTAAGTTTTTAAAGTATAGACCAACCCAAAAATACCCTAAATAGGCATACAGCTTAGCTTACCTATAACTCTAAACTAAAAGTTTACAGGTTTAACTAAAAGTTTATAGTTTTATAAAGTTTTTTCCGGTAGTAAAATTAGAAATATTTTCTTCATATAAGTTTTTACCCCACGGTTGACTGACCGTTAGCAGTTTTTTTGACGGATAAAATTTGATTTCCTAAATGCAAACGGAGTGGTCGGCTTAGTCCCCGTCCAGACTTGCAATTTTAGTTGCTGCAATTGTTTTTAAATTCTGCTGCAGAATTGCATTAGTGTCCACATTATGAAATTCTAGTTTTGCAATTTTCTTACGCAAAATAAAATAAAACGTAAAATACACCTACAACCAACTTCAAATTTACAGTGCGAATTTCAAAGCAAAAGAGAATTGCAGAGCACATGAAACTGTGTACCCCCCCCCATCTTCTCACCTCTCTCACCTATAAGCTTAAGAGTTTCTGCAACAAAAATTGCAAGTCTTGACGGGGACTTATTCTATAGTAACTTACATACCATACGTTTCACGCTAATGGTTAGTGGCGTGGTAAAAACTTGTATGAAGAAAAGGTTTTAATCTTAATAAAGGAAAAAAAGTTTGTGCAACTTGTTCGGTAACACTTTTAAGTTTCAAATTTATAGGCAAACTAAAACGTATTCCTTTTCACGATAATATTAGCATTTTTTAGCTTTAAATGCAAACAGATTGAGGTTCGCAAGACGGGGGTCACACACGGCAATTTTTGTTGCGCAACTTTTAATTCAGCTGTGAGAAAAAGACAGAGAAAAACTGTGTTGCTTTCCCTGTTTTCTCGCGGCTGAATTTAAAGTTGCGCAACAAAAATTGTCCTGTGTGAACACCATCCAAGTAGATTCAAAATGAGCCAGATGGTTCGCTCTCAAAATTTTGTATGGCGAAACATGTAGATTCAGTCCAAGGTGAATTAATTTTATCAGGTGGTGTTGATTCTAAAACAACTACAACATTGCAATAACATTTGACATATCAGCCCCTATGTCAACGTATAAAAATTTTGACATGCGAGCATCTAATTTGCGGAAAACGTAGAACAGCTGTGCTTATAATACCACCTGTATAAATCCACCTTGATTCAGTCATGGTTGGGGCGCGAACCGTGAATGAGAGAGCGAACCTCGAATATTGCTGTTCGTATGAACATGGTCATGGTAGAATAATACAGGTAGTGGTGAAGCGTTAACGAACTTTTTTTTTTTGGGTTCGACTCTGTCAAAAGTTGTTTATGTTATACCAACACACACCCACACTACTGAAAAAAAACATGGCGAAGTAAACACACACATGTGAACATATAAATTTTTTTTCAAATTTTCTTTTGTGCTTTTTGACACCCTCGAACATAAAGAACAATAAAAAGCCGTGTTGTTTTTGCTGTTGTTGGGTTGTTGTAGCTTCGCTACTACCTGTAGTATAATTCTACCATGAACATGGTATTATATCGTAAAGATATTTCAGTGCTGCCATAGTCCGGCTTAAAGCTTAGTACTCTGTTTAAATTTGCGAAAAATTGTGATCAACATTGGTTTTTTCATAAGAAAAATATGAGAACTAACCAATCACTAGTCCTTGAAAATATATTGCAACTGTGCACGTTTTTGAAAAACCCAATGTATTTGTTGTAAATTCCACACGAAAAAAGTGGTGCTCATATTATTTCGCATGAAGACTCAAAATGTTGTAAATACATTTCATATGTTTTTCACAAAATAAACAGAGTACTACTTCTGCAACAATTTTTCGTGAGCAATTCGTGCTAAGCAATCCATGCTTAAGGCTAAAAACATGTATTTGCATGAAACCCCTGCCCCTGGATATTATACTGGAAATAAATAATCATTTTGCTATTTTTTATAACGAGAACCTTAGACAATACATAAAGAAGCTTGTAATATTTTTTCTTACAACAAATAAATAAATATTCTTCTGCGTCACATGCAAAAGTAAAATTTGCTTCATATTTTCAAATGTAAAGTTCAATATATTTGGTATTAAAAAGCTTTTTAGATTTGGATCAGGATACTTTTCTTTAACTTTAAAGACTTCTGTCTTAAATTTTAATTTAAGAAAAAAAATCGAATTTGAATTTTTTTTAAAATATGACACAAAAATATGCATTTATAAAAAAAATAAGTAAAAACATGCATTTTCAGCATAATGTGCAAAAATATTCAGCAACAAATCGATGCCATTTTTAAGCAAATTCATTATTTCGAAAAGATATTTCGGTTTTGTCATAATCCGGCTAAAGGGAAAATCATGCATTTGCATGAAACCCCTGTACCTGCTCATAAGTCTGCTTTTACACACATCAGTTTTTCTTGAAGCAACTTTTACTTTCTTCTGAGAAAGAGCGAGAGAGGAATATTATTCATATATTCTTCTCTCGCTCTTTCTCACTAGAAAATAAAAGTTGCTTCAAGAAAAACTGAAGTGTGTAAAAGAAGACTAGCCAAAATCGATGGGTATTTATAAGAAAACATGTTAATCAATTAAGATTAAAGCGTGTCTTACCCACCAAAACTTTCTTTTTTTTGTCTCATAACTTAATAAATATAGTTTTTACAAATAACATTAAATTAAACATTTTAAAAACCCCCGAAGAAAATAGATGACATCCTCAAACCGGCTGGACAAATTTTCTTCAAACATAGGTTAGAACATTTTGGATGAAGTCACCTTTCAAACAAAATTTACTAAATTAAAATCGATCTAGCCGTTTGGGAGCTACGGCGTCAAAGACACACAGATTCAGCAATATACATCTAGAAAATATGTGATATCTTCTAAATGGCTGGACATATTTTCTTCAAACCTAGCTAAGAACACTCTCGATCAAGTCACCTTTCAAACAGAATAAAACTAAGTGCCTTATTTTGTAAAACGCAACTCCAAGCGCTGATAAATTTTGTATGGAAAAAATGTAATTTGCAAAAACAAAACACACACAAAATTAGTCAACGCTTAGCGTTGCGTTTTACAAAAGAAGGCCCTAAATCAAAATCGGTCTAGGCGTTTCACCGGTATGTAGACTCGTACACACACAGATACACAGCCATACACCACAAACTTATAACTAGGGATGTAACGATACGCCGTTTTGCCGATCCGATACCGATATTTAAAAATAAATATCGCCGATACCGATTCCGATGCCGATACGAATATTGAAATTGAGTTCAAGTTTAGATTAACAAAACTCAAGTGCAATTTTTTATTATACAAAATTACATTATAAAAGAGAATATTTAAAATTGATAAAACATTGGAAGTAATTTTTAAGGAGCTACATTTTCTTTGCTTCCAACAAATCTATATTAAAAATATGCAGATAATTAGTAGAAAAGCAAGAAAAATTGTTTAATTCCTTTATAAATTAAAAAATACTCGCCATGCTTTTTAAAAAATCGATTTTTTTTAAAGGACATTTATCAACTAATATTCATCTAAATAACTTAATAGCTTAATTATTAGAAGACTTCTAAGTTTATATATATTCACTTAAATTTGCATAAAAAATTGTGAAAATGGGTGCTTTTTTATCCTTTTTCCTTAAGGAAAAATCATTATAGAATACCGAAAAAGAAATTTTGTCCTAGCATCGCTTCCAATTCGGTGATTGGTAATCGAAAAACAGAACTTCTTGCAAGGGCAAGGATATGTAAAACTAATTAGAAATTATCCAAATTTGCAATACTTCCAGATCGCGAATTCTACATTTTCATGACTTCTTTGAGTTTGAATTCATGGTAAAATTAACAAAAAATATAAAATTTTTTTACAAAATAACAGCATAAAAATAATTAATTTTTAAAATTGGTATTAATAAGATTTAAAAAATAAGGAAGTGTATTTAATTCATGGTAAAATCGAACAAACATAAATTATTTGTTAAAAAAAAAACTCTGAAAAAATGTTCAAAAGTATCGTCGTATCGGCAGTAAAATATCGCCGATACCGATGTATCGGAAAATCTGAAGTATCGCCGATATATCGGTATCGGTATCGGTATTCGTTACTTCCCTACTTATAACACCCCTTTATTTGGCCGGGGCTAAGAAATATTCTTCTAAGAATTTTTTTCTAGGAAGTTTCCAACAGCGGTTATCTTAGCCACTTTTTTAAATCGGATATATATAACAAAATTAACAGCAATATCGAAAAATGCACATAATTATAATATCAAAATGATTACACTAATTTAAAAGTTTTGCCAAACTTTGTCGTTCCCTAAAACTGGAAGTTGTTTTTGTAGTTCCCGTACTTTTGAAAATTTTTGTGTTTAGTGGGATTAATTCTTGGTTACTCTCATTTTGCCAAAAAAGTACGCTATCGGACCTAATAATTAAAAAAAAAACAAGAACTATCGAAAGTATTGAATAGTATCGATAGTACCATTGTTTCAGACCACTAGTCTGGCAGCATTTAAAAATATTTAAAAAGGGCGAAAGCGGGCATTTCTGCAAATTTGTAATAAAAGCTTGTAATAGAAATCAGAATACAGATTATACGTCAGAAAATATAAAAAAATGTATAAAACTTTATCCAAACCGCCGACCAAGGCTGATTTGCCAAAATTGATTAAAGAAGTACCCGACGAACATCAAGAGTATGTGAAAAATTTGTGTATGAAGATGGTGCAGCATCAGGCGTACGGGCGACCGTGAGTTTTTTTCAGAAAATTTCAAATGCTTTGTAGTTAGTTGAACTCTGTCCTCTTTATTTATATTAGCTATGAGTGGACAACAGCGGATTTTGAAATGGGCGCTCCATTGGGGCGTGGAAAATTTGGACGCGTTTATTTGGCGCGTGAGAGATCTAGCCATTATATGGTAGCTATGAAAGTGTTATTCAAAGAGGAACTGCGCAAGGGCAATGTGCAACGGCAGGTGTTACGAGAAATTGAAATTCAATCGAGACTAAAACATCCGCATATATTACGTTTGTTGACTTGGTTTCATGACAGGGAACGTATTTACATGGCTCTTGAGTTGGCGTCACAGGGAGAAGTTTATACACTACTAAGAAGGGCACCGAACAATCGTTTTGATGAGCCCAGGGCTGCTAAGTATACTTATCAAGTTGCAGACGCTTTGCACTATTGCCATTTGAACAAAGTAATACATCGCGATTTAAAGCCGGAAAATATATTATTGACTGCATCGGATGATGTGAAATTGGCCGATTTTGGTTGGTCTGCTCATACCATATCTAATAAGTAAGTTTGATTTCAACATTTTATTCAGTTGATAAGAGCTAAAGGGAAGAATTATAGAACAATTGGATGATAATTTAGGGCTTATTTTCTATGAAAAAGCCTAACTATCTAGTCAGTAGAGACCGTGAGCAATTTTTTGTTTCAATGACAGAGTTGAGCATAAGTGGCGTTAGGTTAACAGATCGCTGGTGTAGAGGAAGATGAGATTCCAGCTCACTTGGTCCAAAGCTATGGTCCCTTTGTAATATCTGTTGGAGAAAAAGAAAGAGAGGAATTAAACGAGAAATGTTGCGTTTAAAATCAAAGACGCGCATAATTTAAGGCTGATTTAGCCGAGCGTAAATGCAGAAAACGATGTAGTTGCATGTGCTGATCGTTTCTGTCTCATAGCTTTTCAATGTGACAGAAACAATCAGCACATGCAACTACATCAACGTTTTCTACATTCACGCTCAGCTAAATCACCCTTTAGGCCCAACTATAATATGCATAAGCTAGCTTAAGGTAATGTCAAAAGTCAACTAAAAGCTCTAAATTCTGAACTTACATGAACGTATGGATGCAGCGTTGCCGTTTTGGTTATTTTTAAATGTATATCGGACTTGTTAAGGTAAAGATTCACTATTCTACAAGACGGAACGATTCATTCACAGAAAAATCGGATAGTATTCTGTCAGATTTTATTGTGAACTAGATGTGCCCTCCCGCTTCTGTAAAATATAATAATCGGCCATGTCACAGAGTTCAATTCCGTTCGGAAACGGAATTCAATCAACCCTAATATGTCAAGCCCTAGCTCGAGCATACCGCACCATAATAGCGCCGCCAACAGTCTGGACACACCTGACAAATTTGCGTATTTTAGTTTTCTTTTTTAGACACCAGCTGCTACAAAAATTGGGTAGGTTGAATTCCGTTTCCTAACGGAATTGAACTCTGTGACATGGCCGAATATAGCGTTCTTTATATATTGTTTAAAGTTTCCGTTATATCAACGTTAAAAAAAAACAAAAAATCTCTAATTTCCAACAACATTTATATTAGTAAAATAGGGTACTTTTCGTTTTTTTCTATTTTAACTTAGAAATGAGATATTTTATCGCAGTAAAAAGTACCCTATGTTTGAATCAGGACTCTAAAGTACATCCATATCAAATTTCTTGAAAATCCATTTAGTGGTTTTTGCGTGAAGCGTGTTCGGACAGACAGACAAAAATTCCAAAATTTTCAAAAAATATTTCATGTACAGACACGCCCCTTTTACAGTTTTATTATATGTATGTTGAAACAAAGTGTGTCGTTGGTGTCACAATATCACACAAAAATATGAGATATTTATGTTATTTTACATATTTCGTCAACTAATTTACAATAATATACACACTAGTGATGTTACGAATATTCGTACTCGAATCGCCGAATATTCGCCTCTTTCATGATATTCGTATTCGCCAAATTCAAGCTAATATTTCACGAATATTTTGTGAATACGTTCCAAAAAATAATACATAAAAAATACTGAAAATTAAACAAAAAATATTAATTTTTACTAAAACAAATTAGTCTACAACGCAAAACAATAATCTTCTTTTAGTAAAGAAAAAAGAAACAAAATATATTTCATAACGACATGGTATTTAAAAAGTAAAGTACTGTTAAATTAATTTATTAATCATGTGAAAGTAATACTCAAAGCTCAGTAGAGGAATGTTGAACTTCAAAAATAAAAGTTTTGAAGTCTTTTCTCCATCAAGCCTATTGCGCGGTGTGTAAATAAGCTCCGCGCCACTAAACATTCGCTCGCTCGGAACACTCGCCGCTGGTGTCACTAAATATTGCCTGGGTATAGGTAAAAGGAGCTCGTGTTTTAAGTTAGCATTCAGGTGCTAACTTAATAATTTCGAATTCCGTCATCGGAATATCATAATAATGTTAAGTACCTATAGTATTATGACAGTTATTTTCAATTTAATGTTATTGCGCAAAGGGAAGATTTTTTTTTCAATTAAATTTGAAATATTAAGTGGTACTAACTATTTAGATTGAATATTCATATTCGAATTCGGCGAATATTGTTTGAGATATTCGTATTCGTATTCGCGAATATTAAAAATTGATATTCGTAACATCACTAATACATACATACATACGACAGCTATATTAACCCTACAGATAATGTGCCTAGTCCATACACTCATGTAAAGTATACTCCATAGTGGACTAGGGCTAGGCCAAAGGTAACCCAAATGTATGAAGAAAACATGGTCGATTTAACATTACGATGTCCTAGGGACAATATAACCCAACTTTGCACTACACCGGAGTAGTCTCAAAACTACTCCACGTCACCACTTGATGGAGCACTCAAGTGTTAGTGTTGAAATTTTTAAAACACGAGCACTTGTCGCTTAACTACAAACTCTTGTTTGCAAATGACATCGTCCATGTCTGCATTACATCGCACAAGTCTTAAAACTACTCTATATCACTATTCGATGGAGCACTCAAGTGCTCGAGTTTTAACTATTGCACTCGTTAAAACGCAAACACTTGTCGGTTAACTAGAAGCTATTGTTTGCAAATGCCATGGTCCATGACTGCATTACATAGGACTATGTTGTAACTACTCCATATCAGCTAAAATGGACCACGTAGTGCAATATTATCTGTAGGGAAGCATCTGTCTAATTAATAGAGCAGACATTGCTGATATTTTTAGCAACTACGCCAAAAAGTACAACTCTGATCGCATAGAGAATATTTGTTTATGAAATTTTTAAAAAAATTTGCAAATCGGACAGATTTGTCAACAAATCTGTCACACATAGAGTGTGTTCGTTTAGCTAAAATTTTTCTAAAATTGAGTTATGAATTTTTAGTCGAACTGTATGGTTTTATCCAAAGTTATTAAATTAGTTTGGCCTAAGTTCATTTTTAATTTAATCATTCGATCAAATTATTTTTTATTTAAGAAAGAATTTCTAAAGCATGTAAATATTGAACATTCAAAGAAAAATTTGGCTGTACGGAAGGTTAAACTGACAGCTGTTTCGTGACCACCAAGTCTACTCATCAGAGTCCTTTACCCACACTACCACTGACAGTGGCAACAACACTGTAGCGAACATCCTACTAATATTAGTAAGCTCAATTAACACACTGTCGCCATCTTGTGGCGAGTCGCACCTTATTGAACTTTGTCTAAATGTTCGGAACTTCACTAACTGTCTTTTCTTAGCATGTTCAACTATTTTAAGCTTTTTCCATTTCAGTCTTACCAGCGTGGAATATCGTCGATATTCTCAATGCTGGGATTTTATTGAATGTTTATTTGGCCAAAGTTTTTGGAACAGTACACATTCATGTTTAGCTAAGTGCCTTTAGAGTTTTAATAATTGAGTTATGAATTTTTAGTCGAACTGTATGGTTTTATCCAAAGTTATTAAATTAGTTTGGCTTAAATTCATTTTTAATTTAATCATTCGATTATTCGATGATTATTGAATGCCACTAATATATGTACATAATTTGTGGGATCAGAAATGAATATCATATAGCATTGAGAATATCGATGATATTTCACGCTGGTAAGACCGAAATGGAAATAGCTTAAAAATATGGTTGAGCATGCTAAGAGAAGACAGTTAGTGAAGTTCCGAACATTAGAAAAATTTAATTAATAGGTGCGACTCGCCACAAGATGGCGACAGTCTGTTAATTGCGCTTACTAAAATTAGTAGGATTTTCGGTACAGTGTTGTTGCCACTGTCAGTGCTAGTGTAGGTAAAGGACTCTGTCGAGTAGACTTGGTAGTCACGAAACAGCTGTCAGTTCAACCTTCCGTACAGCCAAAGTTTTCTTTGAATGTTCAATATTTACATGCTTTAGAATTTCTTTCTTAAATAAAAAATAATTTGATCGAATGATTAAATTAAAAATGAACTTAAGCCAAACTAATTTTATAACTTTGGATTTTCAAAAATTTTTAAAAATTTGTACTGGATTTTACTGAAATGCGTTCGTTTACAGATAAATTTGCAAAAGAGTACATCAATTGAGAGAGTAAAGTAACAGTTGTTTGACTGAGAGTCTGCAAATTTTTACTGAACAAATTTGTGCCAGTAAAACCCAGTAGAAAAAAAACATGATTCAATAAAATAAAAAAACAAAAGTAAGCAATCAAAATGTATACAATTTAAAAAAAAGCGTTTAAAAGAAGAAAAGTTGAATTAAAAGTCCAACAAAAACTGAAAATAATTATTTTACATACATCGGTTTTTTTAAATTAAAAAACCGGCTCAGTCGAATACTTTTCGATTCGTATATTTTATTACTTTTTACTAGAGATGTCCAAATGTCGTGAACTTTTCGTGTCAGGCGTGATTCACGCGTGATCGTGATTAAATTAAAAAATAATCACGCAATCGTGCGTGAGCGTGATTTACAAATTAAATACCGTGCGTGATTTTAAAAATGTAATTTTCACGCACTCACGAAATTACATTTCGTAGCTTGCTGAAAAAAATTTCCTCTTTACTCCTACAATATTTTGATTTAATTTGCGAGTTTTATACGACATTTCTGATAAGTTTCTAATTTTAGACCCGAGTTTTCTGCGACATGTCGAAAACTCCTTAAAAGATTCGTCAGAATTCGTAGAGAGTTTCGGCAAAGTTTTTAGAATTTTCTCAGACAAAGAGGTTCGTGTTAACCACTCATATGGACCGTCTTCGAATACGAATTCGGCATCTTGTGCAGACTTTCTGCCCTACTTCAGACCGAAAGTACGTGCCAGTACCCAGGAACCTTTTATGCCGACATGTCTGACATCAGGAAAAATATGTTTGTAAGCTGAAGACAACCCAGCACACAAAAAGTCAAAACGTTTGGAATACGATGTATCGCCTATTTACTGAAACAGCGGACACAAAGATTTTGTCTTCTATGATATTTCGCACCACGGCGTCACTTCCTAAAGATTCTGTGTAATACGAATTTTTACGAAATATTTTGCAAATCTGGTACATAAACTAATATTAGAAGTTAATAACTTTCATATTTAATAAATGACAGCTTACAAATATACACCAAATGAAAGCTTGGAAAGTTCTCTATAAAATAAAATATTGAGTACCGCTATATTGTCCAGTCTTTGAGATAGCGGTGTTTTTACGTAAAAAGCCAGGCGAAAAATGCTTAAAATTCCATTTCACTCATAATGTGTTGGTTAATGGCTTTGAAAATATTGAAAGTATTTCATACAATAAACGCATACATTTTAAAATGAAGTCTACTCCAGCATTATTTAATATATATATAAAGGTACATAAGCTTTTTTAATGTAACACTGACGATTATGTGTTAAAAATAAAGAACGAAAATACTGTTTATACTCTTTTCATACAAACTGATGTATCGGAATTGTATGGTGTTTTGCATCAAATATTTGAAAAATAATAAGAATTATAACTTTTTAAAAAATTGTTGTAGCTCGCAGTTATGCGTATTGAGCGTTACTCGTTTTTAGCATGCTTCAATATTCACTTTAATTAATAAAATAACAGCGTGGGGTTGCACTTCTAAATATTTAAAAGTTTTGCGAACTTTGTTAAATAGTTTAAATTGCAAAAAGTTTCATCAATCAATAATAATGTATCGTAGTTTTTTAATTTAATTGAAATTTTTTAGTGTGTAAATAAGGAGTTTATGTTAAAACTTATCGAAAATTATACATCTGAATTGTTTTAAATTCAAAATATAGTGGGTTCTAAAAAATATTAAATTCGTAAGAAAATATATTGAGGATTACGTTAACAAAATTCTTAAATATAATTATCTATAAATTTTTGGGTGGTAAAAAAATTTAACAGCAGCGGAAGGGCAGAAACGATATGGAGAGCATTATACGTTCAGAAATTTCTGATTTGATTTCAAAAAGTCATTCCCAGAACAACCGTGAAAGCAAATGTAACGCTAAATCCACAAAAATTAAAAAAAAATCGAAATTTTTTTATATTAGGATCCATGGAATGAGTGAATAAGGCGAAAACTATAGCACCTTATCATATTTCTATTAATTAAATTGGTAAAGTTAAAAAAAGAAAATGAAAAACCCAAAATGTACACTCACAATGACAATATCCATGGATATTATTTCAAAAACTCGTTTTCATATGAACACTAAAAAATTATTGAAACTTTAATGTTCGATTTGTGTTTTTGTGGGATATAAAAAAAACAAGTATCGTGAAAGCTTAAGCTTTTGTCGTGCGTGAGCGCGCGTGATAAAATCAAATTTGATCGTGAGCGTGCGTGATCGTGAGAGTCTTAAAATTTGCTGTGCGTGAGCGTGCGTGAAAAAAATATTTTTTTCGTGATCGTGAGCGAAAACTTATTCACGCGCACATCTCTACTTTTTACTATAATAAAACTTGATGAACTTTTACTGTTGATTTACCTAATGCTGACTTTAGACGACATGTTTTTTACATATGGCTTGTTAGGTGTGTGAGACATATGTAACTTCGCATGTGTTGTGTTTAATGAAACAACATAAGAACTTTTATTTTATTAATTAAATTCATTTATTAAATTCATCACTTATTAAGAATAATATATATGTATATATAAAAACCACTTGTTGCTTCGTCCACCGCTAATACTCTTATGCCTTTTATTTAACTCTTTCTTGTGTCTTGCCATTTGCATTAACAGTGATGCCAACACCTCCCTCATCAGAGAACAAAGTCCTTGAACCTATGGGGTGGTCTCCGGTCTCTAGTCGGTCTTTGACTTGTCGCTGGCATATTTTCTTCGCTTGCTTGTTCGTTATCCACTGGTGGAAGTATTGGCTGTTGTCGAGGCACTTGTTGCTTTATTTCGTCACAAAAAATATCTAAAGGCAGTTCTGCATCCGATTTTTCAACTTGCAATTGATTGGGCCGCAATCGCATTTGGTTTGCGTGAGATCTGATAGTCCTATTGGAATAATGTAGTAGAACACGGTACATTACCTTGCCTATTCGCTCTGTGACGGAACCAGTTGACCATTTATACTTGTTGTTGTGATATACTTTTACATCAACGGTATCTCCGACTAAAATTTTACGAAATTTAGCTCTGTGATATTCGTTGAATTGGCTATTTTGGTTTTGCTGACGGTTATCATATACGTTGTCACGATGAGCACTTTTGGGCTTAAGTAAGTCTAGTGGCGTTCTTATTTTATATCCTAGCATAAGGTCTGCTGGAGACTTTTGCAATGGCGTGCACGGATTTGGTGTACTACGGTAAGTAGACAAGACCACTTGAAGTGCGTCCTGTAAGCCTCCTTCCCCTTGATTTTTCTGCAGCGATCGTTTAAGCGTATCTACGAACCTTTCGGCCTGGCCATTTGACTGTGGATGATACGGGGCCGTCCGAACGTGGTCAACTGCATTCTGTTCGCAAAACATCTTGAATTGGGCTGAAGCGAATTGGGTGCCGTTGTCCGAGACTAAGGTTTGTGGAAGACCAAATCTAGCGAAAACGGTTTCTAGCAATTGAATTGTTTTGCCTGCTGTTGTTGATGTTGTTGCAATAATTTCTGGCCATTTTGAATAGGCGTCTATAACCACAAGGAAATATGTGCTTTCAATTGGTCCAGCGTAGTCAATATGAACGCGTTTCCACGGACCGTGTGGTGTTTTCCACGACTCAAGTAGTGCTTTAGAGGGTGATTTGGCAACACTGGCGCATTTGTCACAATTTTTAACTAAGTCCTCGATCTGCGTATCCATACCAGGCCAAAAAACATAGCCTCTTGCGATTGTCTTCATTCGTTGCATCCCTTGATGCCCCTTGTGCAGCTGTTGCAGTATACGGTTTCTGTACTTGTGTGGTATGACTAGGCGTCCTCCGTACATTAAACAATCGTTTAAGACGTAAAGACCATCTCTGTGCTTATAGAAACTGAGGGCGTCGGAATCAACGATTTGTGCTGCTGCGGGCCAGCCGCCTTGAACATGTTGTATAATTTTTTGCAACAACTCTGATTGTTGTGTGGCTTTCTGAACCATACTGTATGTTACTGGCAGTTTGCGCAGGATATCGTCTTGAATTCTAATAATATCGTTTTCTGCATGAATTGAAGCTATTACAAATTCTTCGTCTGGTTTGACGTGCTCATTAATCAGACGAGAAAGTACATCCGCGTAGCCGAAATTATTTGTTGATATGTATTCAATATTGAAATCGTACATTTTAAGAGTGAGTGCCCATCTCTGCAATCGATTCGCTGTATACACTGGAATACCTTTCTTGGAGCCAAAAATCGATAACAGCGGCTTGTGATCGGTTTGCAGGGTGAATCTGCGGCCAAAAATGTACTTATGGAATTTGATAACCGCGAACACTAAAGCAAGGGCTTCTTTTTCTATCTGGCTGTAGCCCTGTTCTGCTTTCGTTAAAGATCTTGAAGCATGACTGATGGCTTTCATAGAGCTGTCGTCGTATCTGTGGTATATGCATGCTCCAATGCCTGCATTGGATGCATCAGCGGCTACGACGATGTCCACATCTGGGTCAAAATGCGTGAGAAGAAGACCAGACTTGAGGATCTCCTTGAATTTGTTAAAAGATCGTTGACACTCTGCCGTCCAGTTCCATGCAGCATTTTTACATAGAAGTGCATCCAACGGTCGGCGCAGCTTATGAATTTTCCTGACATACTTGCCGTAATAATTTATAGCCTAAAGATATGACTGTAGGGTTGCCAGATCAGATGGTGGTGGCATGTTTGTTATTGCCTCAATTTTGCCAGGGTCTGGGCGAAGACCATCTTTGTCAATGATCTGGCCAAGATATTGTACGGACCGCATGCCAAACTTACATTTTTCAATTTTAAGAGTAAATCCGAAATCCTCGATTCTCTCGAGAACGCGCGTTAGATTTGAATCGTGGTTCGCTTCGCTAGTGCCTGAGACGATGATGTCATCCATGTATGCGGCAACACCATCTATATCATCGACCATGGTTGACATAATCTGTTGAAATGCTCCAGGAGCTGATTTTATGCCTGGTGGTAGACGATTGAATGTAAAGAGCCCACGATGTGTATTGATGGTGAGTATTTTACGCGAATCTTCTTCGATTTCGACTTGTAAAAAGGCATCGGAAAGGTCAATATGGCTGAAAATCTTACCATTTCCGATTTTTGCAAAAATTGCTTCTGGCAGTGGCAGCGGGAATTGATTTGGTTGGAGCGCCTCATTTAATCCTGTTGAGTAATCTGCACAGATCCGAACGTTTCCCTCCTTCTTTTTGATAACGACGATGGGTGCCGCCCAATCGGAATATTCAACGGGTGAAATAATTCCTAAATTTTGCAATCTCTGCAATTCTTCATCTACCAGTGGTAAAACTGCATAAGCGACTGGTCGTTTTGGTTTGAAGACGGGTTTCGCGCCCTGTTCTAGATGAAGTTTAACTTTCGTCTTTGTACACAGCCCCAAATTTCCTTTAAACAATTCGTGGAACCGTGATACGGCTGGGTGTGTTGATCTGTAATCTTGTGTGATGTGATTACAAACTTCCCGTAGGGGAACGTCCCATAGATTAAATTTTTCTATGAAATCTATACCCAAAAGATTTATGTCATCAGCCACATAACATATTCCACTTTTAGTAACATTATTTAAACAAATGTCGCAGTTAAATTGCCCATTCATCTTAAGATGACGCTTATCTGCATTGTGTGCCGTGGATGTTAGTTTTGACAATACCGGCTTGATATGAACCGCAGTCGATCTCTAGAGTAACATCTACGCCGTTTATTTGCACTGTAATGAATTTGCGCTTTGTTTGCATGCCGCCTACCCTATTAACACAAATTTCTTTGACAAAAGCTTTATCACGGTTTGATTTATTAAAGGTACTTATCTTGCTTGGCTGTTTGGTTGGGAAACAGCCACAATATCTTTCCTTGTGCCCAACCCGTGTGCATTGCTTACATTTGTGACTTCTGTATTGACAGTCTTTCTTGTAGTGCATTCCGCCACATGCCCAGCATGGTGTGCGTGGTGCAATAGATGGTCTGTCAGCTGAGTTGCCACTTCCCGCTTGACCTTGATGTGAGTTTGTTGGGAACTTTTTTGCTCGCGCCTGTTTTACGGAGTTGACAGCTACCTTCGGACCGCTGGCTTTTTCAATTAAATTTGCATCTGACTTTAAATTTATGACCATTTGACATTCGGCTATAAGCTTATCAATTCCCTTGAGTGTGCCGTCATTTAATTTAGACAAAAGACGTGTGCGGATTTCTTTATCACGCGATGACCTCAACCCAAGTATAAAAATCAAGCTCTTGAATTCATCTGATGATATTTTTGACAGTTCGAAACTTTCACAGAGTTTGTTGACTTTGCTTTGATGTATGAATTTTACGTAAAAGAAGTCTCACTTTAGTGGAGTCGTCAAGATTTTGGCCGCCTTCTTTGAAAAGCTGTTCATACCGTTTGTACCATGACTCAAAGAATACACCTGACACTGAGCTGAGAGATCGAATGCCGTATTTGAGGTTATGTTTTTTCCGTCGTTTCGCTGTACAAGCTGCTGCAGTATTGCGTCATGATTTGCAGAAGCCTGGTTAAAGTTTCAAGGCATTTGTCGGTCATGCTGAATGTTTTTGTCACAGATTCTTTCTTGCAACAATTTTCTGAACTTTAGTTTATTAAAAAGGTATTTAAAAAGACACGTGGGAATAAATTCACAATTGTGTTGTTTGTGTGTGTGAATTTATTAATTTATAGAATTCGCAAAATCCTCGTCGCCACAATTATGTTGTGTTTAATGAAACAACATAAGAACTTTTATTTTATTAATTAAATTCATTTATTAAATTCATCACTTATTAAGAATAATATATATGTATATATAAAAACCACTTGTTGCTTCGTCCACCGCTAATACTCTTATGCCTTTTATTTAACTCTTTCTTGTGTCTTGCCATTTGCATTAACAGTGATGCCAACAGCATGTTTGTCAAAATTGTCAATTTACAGACGGTTTATAATTTTGCTTTCACACGTACATGTGCAATTACATATGACATAACCTCTGAGTGTTCACAACAGCTGAGTTTTTGCACAATTTTCGTAAATATATAAAGCGCTCTTTGCTTTTTAATGTTTTTTCAGCCAAACCACACTTTTGATAATTCAATACAGCTGATGTCAGATGGCTTGTCAGATGAAAATAGAGCACGCTCTAATTGAAAATTTTTCATCTGACTTTGCTTCTCTAAATTTCATCTGACAATGTTTCATATCATGTATCACTTTTGCAGTGGGAAATTTGACAAGTCAGATGTAAAATACATGTCGTCTGAAGTCAGCATAAGTATTTTTGTTCAAGAGCATTTACTGAAGCATGCAATTAAGGTGAACTAATTTTATAAGATGGTAGCAGGGGCGTTAGAATTTAAATCAAGCTTTATATTTTGTATGGAGTTCGACATCGATCATGGACAAAAAATGCTTGTTGTGTGAATGTCAAGAAATAAACAAGAAAAGGAAAAAATTTAAGTAAATCTGTGCACTAGGGCTCCTCCCCATATATGTGTGGAATAAATTTTTTTCGGATTTTGATTGTAAATCCTCATGGAAAGGCGTGCCGCATATAATGGGCACTATAATGCGCAATTAAGAAATTATGGGAAATTATAGCGATGGAAATTATAGTGTTGAACCAAACAAAGAATTAGAAAATAGATGTCAGATCCGCACAAGTTCTTATCCAAAGTTTTGGCCGTTAAAAGTACTGAATGAAGACCAAGTTCTTGATAGGTACTAAAGAGCAGCACAAGCATATTCAAATAGTGTGTGTATAAAACTCTCTCATTACAAAACACATACTTCCAAAAACATTTGTTTTGTTTTACGATAAAACTATTGAAGAATAGAATAATACTGCAGTAGAACAATGTTGAAATAGAATAAAGCTGAATCAGAACAAAGATGAAGTAGAACATTACCTTACGTCTATACCTGATATATTTTTATCATGACAAAAGTCAAACTTTATATTGAAAAATACTTTGTTTTATGTTAGCTGTTTTTCATATATGGAATTTGACATTTGTCATGATAAAAATATATCAGGTATAGACGTAGGGTTAAAACTGAACTAGAACATTCAAAACATGTTTGTATGTTTTGATTATAGATCAGTGGTGCCAGAAATTTTCGGGGAAAAATCTTCATTCTTCGAAAAAAAAAATCTTCATTTTAGAAAAAAAATCTTCAAAAAATTTTTATGTGTAATATAAATATAATTCATGGTCATATTATTTATATAAAAATATAAATATTAATATGTCAACATCGAAACCCAAAATTCAACTCAAACAGGTTACTTATATTAAAATGATAATACAAGGTGGCGCAAAATTAATCATCCAATTTTCTTTTTGAATAACTTTTTTGCTAATTTAAAAAAAATATTTTGAGTGATGGAAATCTTTATTTGGACCTTTAGAATTTTTTCTGTTAAGTGGACTAGATTATATTCTCAAAGTGGCTGCCGCCATTCCTTGTACCCGTTTTATCGCATTTTCCAAGACTTTCCGCAAGACTTCCGGTGATAACTGCTGGCATTCCTGTCGAATATTCTCCTTAAGGGCTGCAATTGTCTGGGGGCTGTTGGCATAAACCCGCGACTTCAAGTAACCACAGAGAAAGAAGTCTTGGATGGTTAAATCGGGCGATCTTGCTGGCAATACCAAATCGACAAAAAGGGAGATTATGGGATTAGGAAACGCCTCCTTCACAACATCCGTTGTAACTTTTGCTGTGTGACCAGTTGCAACGTCTTGTTGAAACCACATGTTCACCAAGCCCCGCTCATTCAATTCCGGCAGTAAGAAGTGATTTATGATGGCCCTGCAGCGTTTGTCAGTAACAGCAACCGTATTACCGACGGCGTCCTCAAAAAAATATGGCACAAGCACTCCTCCCACGCGAACGCTTCACCACGGTTTTTCGTGCATCACACGCTGATGTTCGTGCATAACAAGGGGATTTTAATGGAAAAGTATGACATGAGAAAAGTCAATGAAAACGCGACAAAACGGGTTCAAACGTGTGTCAGCACTGGCGGCAGTAACTTGGCGGATATTGTATTTTCCACTTAACAGAAAAAATTCTATAGGTCTCAATAATGATTTCCATCACTCAAAGTCATTTTTTTTTATTTATCAAAAAAGTTATTAAAAAAAATTGGATGATTAATTTAGCACCACATTGTATATTAGATGAAATTTATTTGCTGGTGTTTAAGCATTGTCTATATGACATTCATTCATTAATTGGTGCTTTACCAAATCGTCAGTAGACTTCAAACACACTTTTGAACAGACTTTCAAAAACCATTTGAAAATTTACAAATATGTAAATAATTTTCAAAAATAAGTACAGTAGGCTTTGAAACTTATACAAAATTCTCAAATGGTTTTTGAAAATCTGCAACTGTTCAAAAGTGTGTTTGAAGTCTACTGACGATTTGGTAAACCACGAATGAAATGCATATAGACAATGCTTAAACACAAGCAAATAAATTACATTTAAAATAAAGTTATGACAATATGCCAAATAATAAATTTCTTATAATATATTAGTTATGTATGTAAGTTATATTGCACATTTATAAGATCAAATATATGTACAGTGCGCCCTCGGTTACTGCAGCCCCCGATGAGCGCAACCTCGATTATTGCAACAACTCAAATCTTTACATTGTAGACTTGGCAACAATTTGTGACTCATTAAAAGCAACTTTTAAATTTTGTCGTCGGTTGTTTTGTTTTTTCTTTTTACGAAAATTCGCAAAAACTTGCTAATAGCGGCATGATAACAACGTCTAATATTGCTTAAAAATCGGCAAAACTGTAAGGAAGCTGAAAACTTGCAAAAAGTCATCGCGAACTTTGCAAAAATTCGCGAGAAGTTGCAAAATCGGAAACAAGCCCTAAAATTGATTAGAAATCGCCAACACAGTCAACAACGACAAAATTCGCAAAAATCGCGAAAAAAAATCGCAAATTAGCGAAAACTTGCTAATTGTATTAAAGAAATCTTTAAACCTGTAAATAATAACAAAATTCGTTTTCGGCATAAATTATTTACTGAAAATGAACTGACTACATTGAATTAACATATAAAATACGACAAAATAACGATACAACAAATTTGTCTGTTCACAAGCACATACGCAAGTGTCGTCTTTTTTTAAACGATAAGATATACGACAGAGCTTGTGAATTGAACAATTGTTTATTTTGTAAAATCATAAAAATTTGGTATAACTACATTTCAATATCAAAATTTTAAGTTTTAAAATTTTAAAACAAAAAATTGCTTAGAAAATTTTTATGATTTTACGAAATAAACAATACAACATTTAGTTTGAATTAGCTCTATAATAAATACCCCATTACTCATATTTTTGTGCATAAAAATTCGTATTTTTTATTTAATTTACTTATTGGAATTGCATTTGTTAATCTCTTTCTGTATTTCGTTTTATTTAAATTTACTTTTGAAAATATCCGTTCAACGTTTGCAGATGAATTAAGAAGACATATTAAATTTAATGCAAATTTCTACAGCTTTGGAAACACTAACTCACTATCTGCTCTAGTATGTTGAGATTGTGTGCCAAAAGTCTTCCGCAGTAACGTTTTATAAATTTCGAAAATATTTATTAATATGTGGTGGAGCTATCTGAATTCGCCATCTAAATTTTGAACCTCAGTGTCATCAATTAAATTTGGAAAATGTTTTATTGGACGTTTTAGGTATTTTTTTGTACTAAAAAACGCCATGATACATTTTGTATACTTTATATATTAGCAAATAGCAATTCTCTACAGTACTTTATTCTTTTATTGAGCTAACGTTTAGCTGACATAGGTAAATTTATTTAATAACTAAAGAAGCCGTGTTTCAATAATAAGTGTTAAGCAACTAAACTCAAAAAATCTTCATTTTGGGAAAAAGATCTTCAAATCTTATTTTGACTAAAAAATCTTCAAAATTAAGGTAAAATCTTCATTCTGGCATCGCTGTTATAGATATAGACCAAAGAGAAATTTGCATAGTTATGAATATGAAAAAGCTTTAAAAAAAAATTAAGTTACAACAAATTAATATATGAACATACACACATTTAATGTTTCCATTACTGTTTTTAAGTTAATGATCACTGAATTTGTTTAATTTTTATTTACGTTTTTTGTATACATATGTTCTAGTGCTCTCGATGCTTTTGCTATAATTTACCGTTTCTTTATTTCATTGTGGCTTTTTGTGTTGGAAACAGAAGCACTAACAAAGCTGTAGACAAAAACTTTTCAAATTATGCTTGGTTTATTTTAGTGAGAGTCATGTTTTGTTAGTTTTGTTTTGGAATTTATATTGGTAGTAAAATACAGTGCTTGGAAGTATTGTGAAATAGAACACAGTACATTTCGAATATTTTGCGCAGCTCTTTAATAGGTACAATACTATCTCATTTTTAGGCAACCTGCTATTTGACAATATTTTTTTTTTACATTTCTAATATTGGGAAGAATTATGGGGAAAGTGTTTCCAAGTTAGCTTAGAAGTTAGATGGTACCATACTTATCAAGAACTTGACCCTCATTTTGATCTCAGTACTTTTAACGGCCGAAATGTTTGGATGGGAACTTGCCCTTATTTTCAAAGTTATGTTTTTATGCGGATAGTATTTACAAGAACTGTCAACTCTTTTTTTAAAGCAAATTAAATTCAAAACTTTTGTATAATAATTTTCTCACAAAAAAACCGGTCGATTGGTTTTTTCTGAATTTTAAAAACCGTAACCGGTTTTTCTAAAATTTCAAATAGTGCATAAAATTAGTCCAATAGCCCATCAGCAACATGATTTTTTAAAGTTTTAGACCTTCAAAAAACTTTCATATCGATGGTCGTAAGTTGACAACGCGTAACTGGTTTTTACAACTTTTCAGTAGAAGAGACTACGTTATAAATATGCTGAAAGCGTTACTAGCATAGAAATAAAATAGCAGAAATTTATTTAGTAGATACTCTCAACTAACTTCTGTTATTTTATTATGCGAATGGGAACGTTTTCTGCATTTTGTGAAAAATAATAAAAATTCAGTAACAAGTTGTCAATGTATGATCATCGATATGATATGCAAAAGTTTATAACGACCCTTAACCGCAAGAAAATCGGAATCCACAATAATACTATTTGCTTTGATGTATGTATATGGAATTCTGTAGGTTTTACTGAATTACTTTTAAGATAACGTATGCTTGTTTGGATACAATTTTTTGCTTCATGACACATATTTTTCATAATGAAGTTAGTCAAGGCTAATTTCGCGACAAGTCAACATTTTCGCGACGAGTGTTCATTAATTTCAATTTTGCAGTTCTCTACTTGAAACAGAGAATTTCATATTTTGGTGTGATTATTTCGAACTAATTTGTCTTTGAGTCCACACGATTTTATTGCGCAAAAGTCCGTAACGTGATATTCAGAAAGAATTAGACAGGATAATTATTCTAAGGAACTAGGGAAAAATTTCCAAAACCAACTGTTCTGCCGTGTATGTTGAGAATTTTCTTTTGAAGAATAATACCTACATAAAAAAATATGTAAAAAATAATTGAAATATATTTCTATGTAAAATACACAAAATCATTCAAACAGGTTGTCAATTTACAACGAAAAGGTTCAAATTTGCTAATGTATTTTTTAGGGTAATTAGGAACGATATGCTATACACTGAAAAAAGTTCACTTCAGCCATTGTTCTTATAACGGTACATTTGTGTTTTTCGATATATATGCATATATTTACTTCTCTCTAAAGCACCATCCAAAGTCGATTATAAGATTCTTCTAAAGACGCCGGAAAAAAGCAGATGAAACATTGGGAACAAAAATGGCATAAATTGTTTTATTTGCATCTAAAGTAAAGAAAAAATCTGATCATAAATAGCCTAAATAATATTGTTTTTACAGGCGTTTATTAAAGACTCAGAAACAATGAATAACAAAAAACGTTACAATGTGAAAAACAGTATACGCAAAAATACAAGAACAAAAGGGATAGAGAATAAAGTACATAAATAAAGATTACAAGAAACATATGCAGAGTTGCAATTTAGGGAAATAATCCAACACCCTTCCTCAAACCTGCATATCTTTCAATATATAAATTGTAAAATACTGACAATAATATTCTACTTTAATCCGCATTCTACAAATTTATTGTTTCTGTTTAGATAAATTCTTCGTAAGTAAATAAGCAGGCATGCTATCTGTTGAAATGTAACGGATTTCGATTTCGTTGGCTCGAACAACTTCTCGCACATGTTGACATTTCACATCTATACGCTTACTTCTTCCATATAGTACTGGATTCTTTGCCAAATGCTGTGCTCCAAGATTATCGCCATAAATAGTAATCGGCTTTCCTTTTGCGTAACAATTGATCTCGCTTAATAATCTCTTTAAGTATACCGCTTCTTTAGCCGCTGTTGATAGCGCCACAAACTCAGTTTCTGTACTGCTAAGTGCGATGTTTGATTGCTTTTTACATTCCAAACTGAATGTACAACCCGCCAAGAAAAATAAATAACCCGTATAGGATTTTCTGTCTTTAGCACAACTCGCCCAATCTGCCTCAACAAATCCTTCAGGAAGCTTTCCAGTTTTCTTGAATCGAAGTTTCAAGTCTTTTGTTGTAGATAAATAATGCAACAAATGCTTAACGGCTTTTTGATGCTCAATATGTGGGTCCTGGTTTTTTTGCGCTAGTTTACATACTGAATGTAAAATATCTGGTCTATTACTTATTGCCAAATACATCAGCGTTCCAACCATCGATTGATATTCATTCACATTAAAACGTTCACATTTCTCATTCTTACAGGCTATTTGAAAACCAGGATCAAGTGGCGTAGATGCTGATCTACAAGATTCCATATTATATACTGACTGTGACCCACGCTGATTTTCCCAATATCTCCACCACGCTCGATCTCCATGCCGAGAAAATGCACCACCTTACCATTATCCACCACTTTAAATTTCTTTGAAACAGCATCCTTGATCGTGTTCAAGTCTTCTATATTTGAGCAAGAAATCAGCAAATCATCAACGTATACAGCAACCAAAACCAATTCATTACTTTTCTCCATACTGTATAAACATGGTTCACTTGGGCAAGGTTTCAGACCAATATCTCTGAGTGCTTCGTCTAAAGTGCTGTTCCATGCGCGACCTGATTGCTTCAGGCCATAAATGGCTTTCTTTAAGTGCAAAACTTGATTTGGGTTACCTTTATTGAATCCCTTTGGCTGTTTCATAAACACTTCTTCATTTAACTCACTATTTAGATATGCTGTTGATACATCAACGTGATGTAAATGAAGTTGTTTCTGCGCCGCCAATGCAAACATCATTCGAATTGTTGAGTATCTAACGACCGGTGAAAACGTTTCGCTATAGTTTATGTCATACTCCTGGCTACACCCTTTAGCAACCAGGCGGGTCGGCCTTAAGGGCAATATACACAGTCAACATGCTTGACAAGCGTGGTAGTAGTATGTATGAAATTTCGTTAGTATTAGTGACACCGACGACGCTTGATGGAACATCTACTTGGTTTTGATTTTTCGTCAAGCACACGTACACGAATCTGACATCAAGCTGATTGATTGTGTATTATGCCCTTTAAATTTTCTCCTCGTTCATTCCTCTTGATATTATACACCCATCTGCAGCCTATTACTTTTTTACCATCGGGTAGTTCAACTAAGGACCATGTGTCATTATCTTTTAGCGAATTAAATTCCTTGCTCATTGAGTATTTCCATCTTACTGAATTATTACTGCTAATAGCTTTCTCATATGTTTGCGGTATGGATACTTCACCAAATTCACCAACACAATTTAGCCTGTTGTATACTTTCTTAGGACGACCAACCTTACCATAACGAATGAATTTTGGTCTACAAGGGCCTCTGATTTCACCCTGCATTAACGTTTGTTGCTGATCTTGAGAAACTTCAGGTTCATTAGCTTCACCATCAAAACCAATAAATTCAGATTCCGAGCTTGATTCATATTCTCCGTCAGTTTGAGACTCTGTTAATATTTTCTCATCATTACCAATAGTGGCTGCATCATTTAAAGAAGGAGCGAAATCAAACGTATTTACTTCTATTCTTTCTGTTGAGCAGTGATGTTATATACTTTTTTGAAAAGTCTTTACGCAGCCCGAAGAAAATCCCTACTTTTCCCTACGCGCCCAAAAAATTATCTTTACAAAAATCCCTACAACTTGTAAATGATAATATATGAATGCAAATAAGCCCTTTTGTGTTTAATGTACATATACGTATATGGCTTAGTACGAAAAAAGCTTGTCTCGAGTTTTCGATATTTTACAGGAGAAGGAAAAAAACTGAGCTGCAACTTTCTTAGTTCTTTAAAAAGGATGTAATGACACGTTGACTACTAGAATACGTTAAAAACGCGATTTCGAAAAAATCGAGATACGCCTTTTTTATGTTAAGCCATTGATATATAAAATTTATTTAAAGTTGTTAAAAATATTGCACTATTTTCAGAATTTTATCTAGTCTTAGGAAATGTAGCTAACTTTCGACCTACGGAAGACAAATTCCCTTTTTATCGGGATCATCGCATATAAAGATATACACTTTTATATGAACTGCACTGTTTTACAAACTTTTATTTTTGGAAAGTTTAAAATTTTCTAATGCATTTTTTAAAGGTATTACTAATTGCGATGTGTAAACACGAAAAAATCTTTTCGGCCATTGTCCAGATAACGACGGTACATTTGTGTTTTTCGATAAGGCTTCTTCGAATAAAATGAGTTATATGTCTACTAAATTACGCGTCGAATATTGGCTAGTTGGCTTTGATCGGATAAAAAATTACGGAGTTACAATGGATCAAACTCAAAATTTTATAAAATTTTTAACTTTTTAAACCAATTTTTGTCATTTCGGAAGCTGTTATGTGCAATTTTATTGAATAGTTCACGCAATTACAAAAATTGCAAGCCATAATGGACCGAAATCGGCCAAAATCTAAAAATGATGTAATAAAATAACGAAAAACTAGCATTTTTAAAAATCCCTGCATTTTAATGATTTAAAAAAATCTGTCCTTTTTTCCCTACGGTAATTTTTTTAGACAAAAAATCCCTACGAATAGGGATTTTTCCCTACATATAACATCACTGCTGCTGAGTCGGGCACCTCATCTGTAGAAAACCTTTCGAAAAAAACACATCTCGTTTTCAACAATACATTTTTTGTTCGCATCATACAGTTTATACGCATTAGCAGTTAAAGAATATCCAACTAATACATACTCTTTTCCTTTTGCAGAGAACTTTCGTGATTGCGTTTTGTCCAAACCAATAGCAGGGCAACCAAAAACTCTTAAATGGCTGACATTTGGTTTCTTACCGTACCAGCTTTCAAATGAAGTTTTATTTTTCAAAACAGCTGTTATTGAACGGTTTCTTATATAAACAGAAGTATTAACTGCCTCCGCCCACAATGATTCATTAACTTCGGCATGAACAATCATACTACGCGCCATCTCAACTATTGTTCGATTGGCTCGCTCTGCAGTTCCGTTTTGTTGCGGAGTGTAAGGGACAGTTAACTGCCGTTGGATACCATTCTCCTCCAAAAACTTGTTGAATTTGTTACTAAAGTATTTTCGACCATTGTCACTTCTAATCGCCTTTATTTTTCTTTCAAGTTGTTTCTCAACTAGGGATTTATAAACTTTAAATTTCTCAAAGACCCCATCTTTATTCTTTATAAAGTAGACAAACGTGTATCTTGAATGGTCGTCAATGAATGTAAGAAAATAACGAGAACCTCCAACTGATGGAATATTCATTGGCCCACACACGTCGGTGTGAATCAAGTCATGTAAGTTATTTGCTCTTTTTTGGCCAGTTTTTGTAAATGGTTTTGAGTTTATCTTCGATTTCATACACGTCTTGCAACTAATTTCATCCGAAAACGTTTTATATCTATGCCATTGACTGCTTCATTGCGTATTGGTGCATTCTGAAATTGAGATGTCCGTAACGATTGTGCCAACGTATAGCTTCGTTATTCTGTAAATAAAAAAATCTTGTTAGAGCTTTCCGAAAAAAGAAATAAATTTCCCTGTTTTCTTGCGGTTAAAATAGTTTGTCCACTTTTTTCCTTAATTTCAGCAGTATTGCCTTTGAATTGAACTGTCAAGCCATTTTCAGTAGCTTTTCCAACAGATATAAAATTCCCAACAATGCCAGGAACATAGAGCGTATCACGTAAAATAATTTTTTCCCTTTGTGTTTTAATTATCACGTCCCCTTTACCTTCAGCTTCTATATATTCGTCACACTCTAGCATAATTTTTTCTTTAACATTCACAAATCTTGAAAACTGTTGACGTTCGCTGCACATATCAAAGCCCTTTTTGTTCATCGCTGCAAGCAAGCCAAACGTTTTGCAGTCTCTTGCAAAATGACCACGCTTATGACATTTGTAGCATTTAAATTTTCTGCCGTTAACACTAGCACTGCTGCTGTTTTTCTCAGTCCGTGGCCGCATGTTTGAACGAGCCGCAAGCACTTGTTGACTAACAACGCCTGCGTCACTGGTAATTTCGTTTTGTTGTATTCTACGATCTCCTTCTTCTGCCAATTTAAGCTTAAGCACATCGAGGGTTGGTAAAGCATCCCTGGTTTCCATCGCGATCACAAAGTTTTCAAACTCTGTTGGCAAACTCGATAATAGGATGATTACCAATAATTCATCTCCCAAAACGATTTCCACTTCAGCCAACTTTTCCGCAGTCTCCGTTAATTGGTTGATATATTCGGATATGTTACATCCATCAGTCATACGAAGACTCAAAAGTTTTTTGTATAGGCTCTTGCCAGTTTTGTCCATGCGTCATGTGCTGTTTTGCAGTTTTTTATGTAATTAAGTTGTGATGGTTTTACTGACAACATTATAGTAGCCAGAGCTTTTTCATTTTGTTGCTCCCATTTTTCAGCATCTGCAGCTTCTATTGGTTTCGGTGTCTTACCATTTGCAAATACCCCACAGGCCAGAATGCACCAACACACATCGTACTTGGACACACCATGTATCGTAATTGCTGCTATCCAACTTCTCTATTTGATATAAAGAAGTCATCATTTCGTCAGAAAATCAAAAACAAATTTTCACAGTTTTAATCGACAGACGTAAAACTTTTTCTCTAATCTCTATTTATCTTCTCAAAAAATTCTTTTCTTCTTAGAGCTTGTTTGGGCCCATAACCTGTTTTTACAAGCGTTTATTAAAGACTCAGAAACAATGAATAACAAAAGACGTTACAATATGAAAAACTGTATACGTAAAAATACAAGAACAAAAGGGATAGAGAATAAAGTACATAAATAAAGATTACAAGAAACATATGCAGAGTTGCAATTTAGGGAAATAATCCAACAAATATAACACAGAATATATGATTTTTTGTTTTCATCAGATTTAGGTCCATTATAGCTAAAAATTTTTATAATCGAATGGACTATTCAATGAAATTATAAATCGATGGATTTTTTCATTATTTGTGGTACAAAACAGCTTCCGATAAGGCAAAAATTTGTGATGAACTTTAAAAATTTCATAGAATTTAAACTTTTATCCACTCTAACTTGGTGGCCTTTTATTCGATCAGAGCCACTATTCGACGCGTAATTTAGTAGCCTTTAAGATAATATATAATTAATTTTAAACGAACTAGCCTTTGATTCTGATTGACGCTTTAACAAGAAGTATACACCGAAAAACGAGAATGAACCGTTATATTATGCACAATGGCCGAAATGAAATTCTTTATTCCTTTTTTGTATTTAGCACCTCATAATTATTCTAAAAAAAAGCTTTAGAAAATTAAAAACTTCAAAAAATAAAAGTTTGTAAGGCAGTGTTATTAAAAGCAATCGATTTTTTAGTGGTATTGTTAGTTAGGAAAATCCATAGCCGGATTAAAAATTTCAAAAAAAAAATTTTTTACAACACCCCCTCCCTAGAAAAAATGTCTAGCTACACCAATGGAAGTTCTATTTAATAAATACATTTCGCTACGAATTTATAATTATAGAAATGCATTGTAACAAGTACCAAAAACATATATATGCTGGATAGTCGAAACAACATATTTTACAAGCCTATCCATTTTAGTGATCAGCTGTTTTGCTAAATCTGCAAATTTTTGCTATTTTCCGTTCGCGTGCTTCTTTTTGCAAGAGCCATTCTTGTGGTTAAAATTCTCAAATTACCCAGAATTTACTCAACTACTGGATTTTGCTGGAAAAGTAAACAAACGACCTATATTCAATTTAGGCCACAGGTTAGGTAAGGAGGGCAGTCACGACTGTGGAAGTGACTCACTTGGGTTCGTTGATTCGGTCCCTTTGTGTTACCCTAGAGCAGACAGGGTATAGAAATTACGACTGCCCTGCCGCCGTGTCAAACCATCCCGATTGAACTAAGTAGGAGGATAGCCTGACTAGCCCTACATTAGCCAGACTCTCTAAGTCTGGAAATATGCTAGCCCTCAAGATTCTCGTCCTTAAGCTGGCTAGAGCCGGACACTGACATAGAAGATGGAGAACAGTCTCCTCCTCTTCCTCATCATTACAACTTCTGCAGTAGTCGTTCTGATTTAGACCTATCCTCCTGGCATGGGTCCCAATATTACAGTGCCCTGTGAGCACTGTTACTAATAGTTTCGTTCGACCTTTACCGAGCCTGAGCAGATCTCGTGTCCTGCTGAGATCGTAGTGGGGCCACGTGGACCTAGCCACGCGACGTGCCTTCGCGTTCCCACCTATATTCTGCCAGCCTGAATGATTCAAGCTGTATCAGTGATTTACAATGTGATAGAGGGATGCCAGCGAAGTAGCATATCATCGAGTTGCTCAATGCCACGCCATGTTTTGCAATTCCGTCCGCAATATCGTTCCCGGGACAATCTGAGTGTCCCGGAATCCAACACAGTGTTACTCTCGAATGTCTCGCTATCTCGTTTAGAGATACCCGGCATTCGATAACCGCCAAGGAAGTGGTGTATACACCATTTATTTATTTATTTATTTATTTATAAGGTAATTCCAATACAACAAGAACTTGTCTTATATTATAGTATTGGTTAGTATTTGGCATATAGCGGCGATGGCCGCTTTGCTGTCGGTAAATATATAGATATCTTCCGATATCCTATAGTACCTAAGCCATCTTGCCGCCCTAGTGATAGCGGAGATTTCAGCTTGCAAGACGCTACAACCGTCCTGCAGCCTAAATGGGACTCTTACGTTGAAGTTTTCCACATAGAAACCTCCTCCACTTCTGTTGCCCCTTTTGGAGCCATCCGTAAAGACTTTGATCGCTCCATCAGGGTTGAGGGATGAGAGGTACTGTTCCCTGCTGGGAACAAGTGAGAGGAATAGCCCACCAAAGTAAGGCTTCGGTGCGCAATAAACAATGTTGCTGTGAATTCCTTGATGTTGTCGCAGAATCCTGGAGTGCCCATAATCAGTTCGTGACCATGGGCATGTAGCGTTCAGCCTGATCGCCGAGAATAAAGCTAGCTGTTTGGCCATACCCTCCACCGGAAGCCAGTTCATCAACGTGAAGAGTGCTTTCGTTGGAGTCGACCTAAGCGCACCTGTTATCAGGGTCGCTGCCAGCCGAAATATTTTATTAAGTGTTCTGCGATGAGAGTCTTTCTCTACCGCTTCCCACCAAACTAATACACCATAAAATAAAATGGGCTTAACTACCGCTTCAAAGATCCAGTTGATCCCTCTGGGCTCTATGCCCCAGCTGCGACCAATGTCTCTTTTTACAAGTATAGATAGCCACGAGGGCCTTATCCGCTCTGTACTGGGTGTTTCGATTCCAAGATAGTTTGCTATCTAGGATTACGCCCAAGTATTTGGCGTTATCCGAGACCGTTAATGTGATCTAGTTGAGTCTAGGAGGCACAAAGTCTTCGACTTTGTACTTTCTAGCACCAATTCAGTCTTAGCTGGATTGACGCCCAGCCCGCAATTGACGCTCCATTCACTAACGAGTGCCAGTGCGGACTCCATACACTGAGAGATTGTACTCAGGTGCTTGCCAGAGATGGCTACCGCCACGTCGTCGGCGTATGCGACAGTCTTAACCATCTTACGCTCCAGACTTAGCAGCAGAGAGTTGATAGTCAGATTCCACAGGAGTGGTGATAGAACCCCTCATTGTGGAGAGCCCCGATTGGCTGCCCTGTATTCAGTCCAATCCAATCGAGGCGCTTATGACCCTATTTGTTATCAGGTTCTTAACGAAACTGCAGATATTAGAATCATTCCCTAGTTCTATCATATTCAAGATAATGGAATCCGGTTTGACGTAGTTAAAGGCACCCTCTATGTCTAAAAAGGCCACCATAGTGAACTCTTTGTGTTCCAGAGATTTCTCTATGTGGCTGACCAGAGAGTGTAGGGCAGTTTCCACAGACTTACCTTTGGTGTAGGCATGCTGTGAGGGAGAGAGAAGTGTCGCGGGTATAGACATTCTCAGATGTATATCAATAGCTCTTTCTAGGGGTTTGAGCGGAAAGGATGTCAGACTGATTGGTCTGAAGTCCTTAGGTTTAGTGTGGGAAGTCTTGCCACCTTTAGGTATGAAGATAACCCTACACCTACTCCAGCAAGCTGGAATATAAGAGCAGTTTAAGCATTCTTTATATATTACAGAAAGCCATGGTATAACCAGGTCCATGTTTCTCTGTAGATCAGCCTGAATTATGCCATCTGGTCCCGGAGATTTAAATGGATCAAAGCTGTTAATTTTAGTCTGTCGATATCCAGACGGACGGCGACTGTAGAGGGCGACTCAGGGGTACGGGGCTGGAAGATTGCCGGAATTTAGGCCACACTATCATACTTTTTGAGTAAGTTTTTTTTTTTGGCAGATCTAACGACTAATGGCGCTTTCTTTTCTAGAAAAAATGTAACAATTTTATTTTTTATTAAACAAATCGCAATTTAGCATTCCTTTAACGCAAAAAAAAAACAATAATTTCTAATAAATTCACATCCTCGAAAAATGATAACATATATTGCAAATTTTCATTAAAAAGTTCGCACAATGCTCCTTTTTTTTTGGTAGAAAAGAAAACGTCATAAGTCTGTAGTGAATCATGGCCTTAAGCAATATTGCAGCGTTATTCTGACGGTTTTTTGCATTATTGCTAATACCACGTTCAGAATTACGGTGTTAATCATCTCAATCGTGATTAAGTGCTAAAACCTAAATCGAGAGGTTTTTCCATACACATAATCACTTCAAATTACCAAAGCATTGTTGCTATAAATGATAATTTGCAACAACAATGCTTTGCAATTCCAACCATTTTAATTCCGCATGGATTACAGAACACAACCGTAAAATGTAATCATTTCGTTAATAAACGCGTATGGTGTAGCAAAAAGAAAATATTGACAACAAAGCGTCATTTGTGAATAATATTATTAAAAACTAAAAATATTGAATTTTGTTGTTTCATTTAAAATTTTTTTAAATTTTTATTCTTTTTTTTCCCAATATTTCGAACAGCTTCGCTATTCATCTTCAGGGCAAATAGCACTGTTAAAAATATATAATAACATTTTTTTACACAATCTTTTTTATAATTATGTAATACATTACATGTAAATTTAACACCAATAATAATTAATATTTAATATATGAACATTATAAATATTCAACCGTCATTAACAGCAAAAACATATTTATTGATACCGAAAAATGCGCTTAAATCTATAAAAATATGTTTTTGCTGTTAATGACGGTTGAATATGGGCATTTCCACAGGAAAGTCTACTTTCTGTCCCGTTCGACACCAAGAAAGTAAGCTTGTTTTTCAGAACTATGTGGTTAAGTTTTTCCTAAAATTTTGCTTACTGTAGAGCTACTTACGGACTACACAAATATGCGAAGAAGTATAAAAAAAAACTTACGTTGCTTTAAAAAAATCAACATAATTGTTTCGTGTCGTACGGGACAGAAAGTGGACTTTCCTGCGGAAATGCCTATATTTAGAATGTTCATATATTAAATATTAATCTTTAAGAAATTTGTTATTTGACATATTGTCATAATTTTTTTTAACGAAGTTTATTTGCTGATAGTTAAGCATTGTCTATATGAATTTCATTGGCGCTTTACCAAATCGTCAGTAGACTTCAACCACAACTTTGAAAAGTTACAAACGCCTTGTCTTATGCACAGACTTTCAAAAACCATTTGTGAATTTACAAGTGATAATATTTTCGAAAATCACTAAAGAATAAGATAATCGTAGTAGGCTTAGAAACTTACACAAAACCCAACAAATAATTTGTATTCGATGGATCTATTTTATTTTTCTACACCTTTGTACAATTAAAAATCCATTGGATAACAATAAAAGTATTTATTATGCAAAATGAAAAATAATTGTTAATAATTGAAGTTGTTAATAACACTGATTCACAAAATTTCACTTTTTGCTATCACCTCAAAAATGAAATGTTTTCTAAGGTAATTTGGGATCACTGAACACGAATATGGCATTCATTTATTTTTCTTAAGAACCGTTTTCGAGATATTCGCGAAAAACGTGTTATTTTGCAGTTTATAAGGCTATTTCCAAAAATCTGGAGTACTGTTTACTTGAATTGAGGAAATTTGGCATTGTTGCATAGATATGTTTTTCCTCTTTCAGCCCATATTCAAAATGTGTTGATCGGAGCAAAATTCAATGAGTTACAGGTCTTTAGATTTGAAAAAACTTTATTTTTTTCCACGTTTTTTTTAAATTTACTATTTTAAGTCGCTCCAGTAAGGCAAAATAAATTTTTTTAAATTTATTTTAGACGCACATCTTAAAGAAAATTTTGTTCCAAATATAGCAAGCGTAAAATTAGTTACATCGGACCAAATATGAGAAAGTTACAACACTTTTAGTGAACACATCAAAATTTTAATTTTCATTCGTTGGTCCTTAGGTCAGTATGAGTTTTTGCTTCCATTCCATTACTTTTACTCGTTTGAAAAAGAAAGGGCGACATATCGCATATCAAAGTAACCAAAATTATATGTAGTTTTCAACACTGTGTTAAAATTTTTATAATTAACATTTTTATGAAAGACTTACGGCAAAACAAGTGGAAAAATGGTGATATGTGGTGTTTTGTGCATATTAAATTTTTTCCTAAGAAAGTTCCAATAAATCTATAAAATAAGTCAATTTCAAATGGGTGCATGCCCACCAAAAATTGCAAATTCGATTAAGTTGTTTTTCTAAAATCATGTCTGAATCATGTCAAAATTTTTCAATTTTCAAATTAAAGATTGTATATTTTCCCACTCTATTCCATCAACTATTTTTTAACTATTCGAAATTTGGTCATATAACTAACAAAGAAATAATTGTGACAATCTGTTGTTATTTGGACCCGATATCTTAAAAATACTGGACCAAGGATTTGAAAAATTGAGAAATTTTAAAATTAAAATGAGTATACCTCACTAACTATACAACATATTTGTTTAACCAAAGACTTTTTTAGAACTTTACAAGGTATATAAGGACACAACAAATTTTTGGAATCGAGTGAGAAACAGAAAAATGACAAGCGTTGCAAAATTTTACATGACCGAAGTGCACTACTTTGCACTTCATACCTCAGAACCTGAGAAATATGGGAAGTTCATCTTCCTAAATTAAATAAGAACACTCCTCTGATATCTCCATGTAAAATTTTATACTGATCGGACTAAAGAGTTAGAAATGGTTGATATATTTCCAAAATATTTAATTCTGCCCCACTGGCAAACATTTTTTTTACTAAAATTCAAATTCGGATGTTTTCAATAAATCTATTGTAACTTTCTAAATTTTTGCCCGATGTTAACAATTTTACTTTTTGCACGTTGGGAACAAAATTTTATTTAAGATATGGGTCAAAACAAAAATTAAAAATTTTTTGTTTGCTTTAATGGAGCATTTCAAAATGATGAATTTTGAAAAAACGCAAAAAATATTTTCTTTTTTCAAATAAAAAGGCTTGTAATTCAGTGGATTTGTATCTGATCATCACAGTATAACTATGAACTGAAAGAGGAAAAACATATCTATCCAACAATCCCAAATTTGCCCAATTCAAGTAAAAAGTACTCAAGATTTTTGTAAATATCTTTACAAACTGCAAAAAACTAGTTTTTCGCGAATATCTCGAAAACGGTTGTTAAGAAAAATAAACTAATACCATATTCGTGTTCAGCAGCCCCAATTTAGCTTAAAAAACATCTAATTTTTGAGGTGCATTTTTTTGTGAACTAGTGTAATTGAATTTGTGTGTAATTTAGAAAAATTATTTCTCAATAAAAAATTATTTAATTGTAAAAATTAAATTGAACGAACTTAAGCCTGAATAATAAATTTCTTTGGATAGAACCCATATAGTTCGACTAATACATACAACTTCAGTTATTAACACTAGAGGCACATAGTACAAAATATGTTAGATAGTTTCCCGTGTAATACGGATAAAACAAAACATATTTAAACCCTAAGAACTAGAGAAAGGAGCTTTCTCAATCTTGGGTGAGAAATATAAACAAAAAGCACAAGTGTGGTTGTTGATTAGGATAAGTGCCAAGTATGGTAAATTTCTAAGCCACCATAAAATAAGCTTAAAAGCCAGGAAACATAGAGCTTTAATGCAATTGGTTTAATGCCAGATATTTATTTATTTATTTTTATTTATTTATTTTCGATGTCCCATACACAAGACTTAAGTCTTATATTACAGTATGGAACTGAGCATATGTAAATACAATAAATCAGAAAACAAAAACAAAATTAACTTGGATTTAAGTTTGCGCTTTTAAAATATAAAATGAAATTTAAAATCTAATATAATATAGTTTCAGAAAGTTAACCAAATTTAATTAAAAAACCAGCTAAAATAATAATAATTAAAAAAAGAAAATAAAATATGTAACTTGAAAAAATTAAAACCTAAAACCTACAGTGTTATACTATCAGACTATCAAAAAACAATATATGTATGTAAAAATATATTCAACGTGAGAAATGACAAAAAATACTTTTCCTAAATTAACGTGCGTTACTAATGGTCTGAATTCTATAGGGGATTCCATTCCTGAGACTGACAGCATTAATAAAGAAGTGGTATTTAGAAACCAGAGTTCGATGACCAAACGCTAGAAGTATTTTACTTCTAGCAAGCGTTGAAAAGCTTAAACGTTCAAAGAGATGTTCAGGTTGATGTGTATATATAATTTTATGCATGAACAGTAAAGTGCGCACTCTTACATAATCATCAAAAGTAATGCCATAAAGCAAGGTTACGTATGGGGAAATATGGTCATATCTTCTGAGACCATATACGTACCGAATAATGTTATTAAAGGCCACGTTAAGTTTTCTTTTACTTACGCTATCGCAGCTGGCAAAAAGTTCACAGCCGTACAATAAAATCGGTATTAAATACGATTTGGCAAGGATTATTCTAATTTTAATTGGAGCACAATACTGAGTTTGCCAGAGATTTCTTAACATTGAAAACGTTCGACCGCATGCAAAATTAACGTGATTAGACCAAGTGAGAGTGCTGTTAAAATATATACCAAGATTCTTAGCAGAATGTACAATATCTATGGAGTGGTTGTTTAATATTAAAATCGGATTGCAATCAAAATTTGTTAACCTCTTTTTAATAATCAGGCACTTGGACTTAGTAGGATTAATTGCTAGACCATTAGCTGTGGCCCACTCGTAGACTCGACCTAACTCCTGATTTAAGGTCCTCACACATTCATCAACGGCAGTATTGCAACAGCTAATATAAAGCTGAACATCGTCCGCATACAATCTAATACTGCAGTATTCGAGTTTGCCCTGAAGATCATTCACGTATAGTGAAAAAAGGAGGGGACCTAAGATGGAGCCTTGCGGAACACCTCGAATTAATGACAAAGATGTTGAAACTGAGGTAGGCGTTTCAACATATTGGTATCTATCGACTAAGTATGAATATATTAGACCTGAGGCAGTTGATGCGAATCCAAACATATGTTTAAGTTTAAGACACAAAATACTATGGTCAACCGTGTCGAACGCTCTGGAGTGATCCAAGAGAACTAAAAATGTAACATTACCGCACTCTACCTGCTGTCTTATATCTTCAGCAACATCTACAAGAGCCGTTATACAACTATGATTTTTACGGAAGCCAGATTGCCGATCAGTCAGCATATTATTGGTTTCAAGATATTGTGTAACTTGATTATGGATTAATCTTTCAAAGACTTTGGATAAAAATGGCAAATTGCTATGGGCCTATAATCAGAATTGGATTTAGGAATAGGAATAATTTTAGCCAGTTTCCAAATTTTTGGATACTGGTTGATGGTAAAAATCTTGTTAAAAACAAAAGTTATGAGCGGAAGAAGTTTTGGAATTAGAATCTTCAAAAACCTGGGATCTACTCCATCTACACCAACTGCATTGGATTTTATTGATAGCAAACTCGATAAGATATCAAATTGCCTTACGTTGGTAAAATTGAAACTATTATGTGAGATATCATTAGCGAAATTATAGTAATCAGTATTTGGTGCCACATTCGGAATATTTAAAAATTGAGTATTTAGGGTATTAGCATCGATAGCACAAGGTTCTTGGCTACCAGGTTTGCCGATGCCAATTTCGCGAATCGTTCTCCAAGTTTTCTTCGAGTCTATGGCAGTAGAGAACTTCGAGGCACAGTATTCCGATTCTGCTTTTTTAATTAACCCGTTGGTTATCTTGCGTGATATTCTATATTCATCATGTAAATCTGAGGTTCTGAAACGTTTCCATCTAGCATATAGAAAATCTCTGCGATTAATCGCTTGTTTTATGTCGGGAGTGAACCAGGGCTTTTTATGCCTATTTATAATTTTTGTTCTTAGAGGAACCACAAGATCGTACAAGTAGTTCAAGTTGTGTTGCAGAAAAGATAGCTGATCATCAACAGAAATTAATCTATATAAAATGCTCCAATCAATTCTAAAAAATTCTTCTTCTAACCTAATATAGTCAATACTTTTAAAGTACCGGTATCTAACAAGTTGTTCGGGAACATTTAACTGAAAATTATACGTCATGAAAATTAGGTCATGATGTGAAAAGCAAGAGGCAGAGAGTTGGTCATAAAGCAACACATTCGAAATGTCACTCATAAAGAAAAGATCAAGAAGTGTGTTGCTTGTACTTGTAAAATGTGTAGCATTATTTGTGTTTGGGGAACTAAGACCAAGTGTAAGCATGTTGTCAGGCAGGTAAGGGCTTACTAAAATATTTGAATTGAAATCGCCTGTAATAATAACATCTTCGTACGAGACCGTGTATGTTTCCAGAGCGTTCATAAATCTCTCCATACAAATACGATTGTTTGGTCTATAAACGGAACCTAAAAGTAGCTTCCTTCCCTCACAACTAACTTCCAGAAATAAATATTCTAACAGATTTTCAGAACTGTCGGCACCAGTACCCGTAAAATTGTCTGTAGATTTACTTAGAACTTTGATTGCAATTCCTTTTTTTACATAAATTGCCACGCCTCCATAACCATTTCTATCAACCCTCCTGATATTGTAACCTTGCAAAGAAATCGATAAATCAGTGTACTCAGGCTTAAACCAAGTCTCAGATACACATATAAAATCAACGCCGGAGTTCTCAAAAATAAATCTAAACTCTTCAATCTTAGGTCTCAAGCTCTGGGCATTGATGTGACATAATTTAATACCTCTCCTTTGAGTGGCCAAAATTTTTACCATCAAACCAATCCCATCTCTAGATCGAACCCTATTATTATTATTATTGTTTAAACTGTTCATTGATGTTTACTGTTATATAAGAAAAAGTAACGCACAAGGAGTATATTATATTCTCATTTCTCGATGACATGTAAAGGATATGACTAAAATTAATAATGCACAAATAATTATATATAGTTAAAATAATTAGCAATGTAAAGATGTTACAAAAATGAAAAAGCATAACAACAGACCCATCTGGAACTCGAAATAAATATTTACCGCTTGACTTTGGAGGCTGACTAGCTTAGAGTATAGAGAGCTCTGACGATGGGATTGTGGTTAATCCTGAAAACATCGATGTTCAGTTCGACCCTTACAAAAGTCAAACAATTTGTTTAATTTTTATTAATAATTTTATGAAAAATATGACCTATAGCCGAACAATTCACACATAGAATTACAAATATTTTAACAAAATGTAAAAGAAAATATATCTTTCCATTTTTAATAATTCTAAGAACTATGAATTTGCTTATTTTATGGCTCGATTATCGATGGCAACCAGTGGTGCCAGAAAATTTCGGGGAAAAATCTTCATTCTTCAAAAAAATCTTCATTTTAGAAAAAAAATCTTTAAAAAAAATTTTATGTGTAATATAAATATAATTCATGGTCATATGTATGTATATAAAAATATATAAAAATTAATATGTAAACATCGAAATCCAAAATTCAACTCAAACAGGTTACTTATATTAAAATGATAGCATATTAGATGCAATTTATTTGCTGGTGTTTAAGCAGTGTCTATATGAATTCCATTGTTGCTTTACCAAAATGTCAGTAGACTTCAAACACATTTTTGAACAGTTACAAACACCTTATCTTATGTACAGACTTTCAAAATAATAAATAAGTACAGTTGGCTTTGAAACCTATACAAAGAAAAGAAATTTTTTTCAAACACCAACGATGATAAATGATATGAAAAAAGATTTTATATAAGAAATTTTTATAATGCAAACAGATTTTTTTAATTCTGTATCTTTTGTTTGACCTATTTAAGTAAGTTTTTTATAAGAATCGTTTCGCATACATAACAAAAAAATTTTAACTATCGAATTTAATTTGTTTTACTTTTTATAGAAAAATATTACATATGTATGCTTTATTGGGGGTAATAATGGGAAAATGAAGCGCTCACAAGTCACACACTTTCACATAGCCAATCCTTTCCAAAAGTCAACCTCACCCACTGTCCTTCACGGACTTGGTGTCCCCTGTCACGCTAACGAGGCTCTGACGACCGACCATGGGCGGTATAACCTTAATACTTGCACAGCTAAATCCCGGTACTCGCTTTACATGCCTGGTGGCGATGTTGGCATCCCCAACACCAGGATCGGACGCTATAGCCTAATAAGCTGTACGTCTTAAATAACTCTTATTACCGAAACCAATACAAGAATGAATATTAATGAACCCGATTTAAAGTTGACGGAATTTGGCATGAAAACAAGGACTAGAATTGGAACATGGAATATACGTACCCTCTTGGAACCTTTACGGCTTGCACAGCTATGCAAAGAGTTTGTGACTTACAAACTTACCTTACTTGGGCTCTGTGAAATCAGATGGTGTGAGTCTGGTGAATTCACAACATCAAATGGCCTTACCATTCTCTTCTCTGGTAAACCATCAAATGAGCTACCTCGATCCAGTGGAGTTGGAATTGTTCTTTCTAAGCAGGCCAAACGCGCGCTTATGGACTGGAAGCCACACTCAGATAGAATTATTACCGCCAGAGTGCGCAGCCATGCTCGAAATATCACGTTGGTACAGTTACGCCCCTACGGATACATCTGAAAAGTCGATGAAAGAAACGTTTTATAATCATCTCGACAGCGTACTCGCAACCCTACCCAAGGGCGATATTATAATAATGATGGGCGATTTCAACGCACAAATGGGATCCGATAACTCAACAGCAGAGAGCACCATGGGAAGACATGGATTAGGGCGTATGACAGAAAATGGTAAGATGCTCCTAGACGCATGCAGAACCAATAACCTTGTTATTGGCGGCATTCTATTTCCTCATCCGAGGATCCATAAAGTTACCTGGACATCTCCTGATAGCGTGACCGAAAACCAGATAGACCACATCATTATCAGCAAGAAGTGGAGAGGTTCGCTACTAGATGTGCGAAACAAACGTGGTGCTGATATGGGCAGTGACCATCCGCGTTAAAATCGCTGCCATTAAAAATAATTCTCTGGTGACTCAAAGAAAATTTAACGTGTCGAAGCTAAAAAATTAGGCAATTTCCAACGCTTTCGCCAATGAATTAAAAACATATATAACAGACAACAATTCTGAACGCACGTTGCCGGAAACCTAAGATATATTTATCAAAGCTGCAGAACATCACCTTGGTTTCAAAAACCACACCCGAAAGGAATGGATTACCGATACGACATGGAAATTAATTCAGGACAGAAAGGCGGTCAAAGCTGCCCTAAACTCGAGCAAAACTCGCTTAAATAAAATCAAACACCATGAAATGTATAACCGAATTAACCGAGACGTTAAACGTAATGCGAGACGCGATAAGCGGAATTGGGTCAACAATATAGCAAACGAGCTACAAGCAGCAGCAGCAATCCATCGCACGAGAGATCTATACCTCGCTGTGAACAAGTTGACTAACAGAACATTTTCGTCTGGCAGACCCCTGAAAAACGACGTTGGGGAGCTTATAACATCAAAACCGCAGCAACTCAGCTTATGGGGAAAATTTTACGCCAATATGCTGAATACAACACCCGCTACACTAGATTCAATTTGCACTTGCACCTCTCACGTATCGAATCAAAGCATATCTACTGAATGTCCAGGAATCATTGAAATCAGCGGAGCAATTGGTTCAATTAAAAACAACAAATCCCCAGGCCTAGACAATATATCCCCAGAACTACTTACAACAGACCGAGTTACTAGTGCTCGCCTTTTGGAACCCATAATAAGGGAATTCTGGAATGACGAATCCATACCCGATGAAATCATTGCCGGCGCAGTTATAAATCTTCCCAAAAAAGGTGATTTAATCGATAGGAAGAATTGGAGAGGCATAACGTTATTGAGCATGGTCAACAAAGTTATTGCGAATATAATAAACAAAAGACTGTCAAAAGCAGTTCTTCTCAGAAGGGAACAAGCTGGCTTCCGCTCAAACAAATCTTGCGTCGACCAGGTCAATAGTCTCAGGATTATTGTGGAGCAGTCAGTTGAATGGAGATGGCCTCTTTATCTAGTATTTGTTGACTTCGAAAAGACTTTTGATACTCTCAACCACACGGCCATATGGAGCGCACCGGCATGCAAGGGTGTCCCTACTAAAATAATAAATCTAATAAAGACACTGTACAACAATGCAACATGCCGCGTATTACATGAGAAACAGCTGAGTAAAAACATCAAAATAAAAACCGGAGTTCGACAAGGCTGTGTGCTATCACCACTCCTCTTTAACTGTGTCCTCGATGTAGTGATGCAAAAGTCAACAAGTCATAGGAGAGGGATTACATGGGGTTTGCAAGATAGATTAGAAGACCTGGACTATGCGGATGATATATGCTTACTAAGTCATTCTTTCTCTGACATGCAGTCAAAGCTAAATCTGGTTAGCGAAACCGCAAAGCTAGCTGGATTGAATATAAACATCCCCAAAACCCTCAGGATAAATGCTAACGCAGCGCGAAAATTCCTAATTCACGGCAAGGAATCCTTCTGCTATCTAGGCAGTATAATCGATAAATCCGGTGGTTCATCAGCAGATGTTGCCAGTCGCATTAATAAGGCACGCAATGCATTTGCCCAACTTAGCCCTGTTTGGAAATCGCCTAACATATCGAGGCGCACCAAAATTAAAATTTTCAATTCCAATGTTAAATCTGCATTATTGTACGGTTGCGAGACGTGGAATATGGCACTGCGCGATACCCAGTCTATTCAGGTGTTTGTTAACAAATGCCTGCGTAGAATCTTGCGTGTTTACTGGCCCTCCGTAATATCCAATGCGCAACTCAGGTCAGGCACAGACCAGCAACCAATTGAGGTGGAAATAAAAAGACGCAAATGGGGTTGGCTTGGACACACTCTCCGCAAGCCATTAGATGACATCACCAAGAAAGCCAAGCTGGCTTCCGCTCAAACAAATCTTGCGTCGACCAGGTCAATAGTCTCAGGATTATTGTGGAGCAGTCAGTTGATTGGAGATGGCCTCTTTATCTAGTATTTGTGGACTTCGAAAAGGCTTTTGATACTCTCAACCACACGGCCATATGGAGCGCACCGGCATGCAAGGGTGTCCCTACTAAAATAATAAATCTAATAAAGACACTGTACAACAATGCAACATGCCGCGTATTACATGAGAAACAGCTGAGTAAAAACATCAAAATAAAAACCGGAGTTCAACAAGGCTGTGTGCTATCACCTCTCCTCTTTAACTGTGTCCTCGATGTAGTGATGCAAAAGTCAACAAGTCATAGGAGAGGGATTACATGGGGCTTGCAAGATATATTAGAAGACCTGGACTATGCGGATGATATATGCTTACTAAGTCATTCTTTCTCTGACATGCAGTCAAAGCTAAATCTGGTTAGCGAAACCGCATAGCTAGCTGGATTGAATATAAACATCCCCAAAACCCTCAGGATAAATGCTAACGCAGCGCGAAAATTCCTAATTCACGGCAAGGAATCCTTCTGCTATCTAGGTAGTATAATCGATAAATCCGGTGGTTCATCAGCAGATGTTGCCAGTCGCATTAATAAGGCACGCAATGCATTTGCCCAACTTAGCCCTGTTTGGAAATCGCCTAACATATCGAGGCGCACCAAAATTAAAATGTTAAATTAAAATGTTAAATCTGCATTATTGTACGGTTGCGAGACGTGGAATATGGCACTGCGCGATATCCAGTCTCTTCAGGTCTTTGTTAACAAATGCCTGCGTAGAATCTTGCGTGTTTACTGGCCCTCCGTAATATCTAATGCGCAACTCAGGTCAGGCACAGACCAGCAACCAATTGAGGTGGAAATAAAAAGACGCAAATGGGGTTGGCTTGGACACACTCTCCGCAAGCCATTAGATGACATCACCAAGAAAGCCATAGACTGGAACCCCCAGGGAAGCAGGCGCATCGGACGACCATCACACACCTGGAAACGTCAAATCACAACCGAACTATCCAAACTACGACTAGAGTGGAACGAAGTCAAACATCGCGCTGATGATCGAACTCATTGGAATCAACTTGTTGCGGCCCTATGCTCCCCAGAGGAGTAAAAGGAACATATATATGCTTTATTGAATACACATTTATAAGAAATAAGTTTCTTATAAACAATAACAATTTTGTGTCTTTTTTAACGTTTCTTATATCCGATATTTTTCCCTTGTTCCTTGGAGTATTAATCATGCCCAATTCTTTCTGAATATAACGTTACGAACCTTAGCCTAATAATCAATTTGGATTCACAAAGCAACTACGTTCGAAATAATCATATTAATAAACAATTAGCTACTGGCTTGAGCTTTTCACATGTTTGCATGTTCATATATACTTAAGTATAAAATCAAACCAAAAAAGTTTGTCTTGAGTAGAACAAAAATCAGAAAAATGCCAATGAAGAAAAATAAAATGATGGCAACGCTGGGAAGGTGCACTTTAATATCAGTTTGAGAGTGATTTAATTCTCGTATTCAATTTTCACGAAAAAGTTGTATATATAAGAATTAAAATCACATTCAACAGAGCCACCTGACAATTGGTGATAGCAAATACACGAGAGCACTGACGATGGAATTTTAACGTTGAAACATTAATTTGATGTTAATTTTTCCCTTGTTCCTTGGAATATTAATCATACCCAATTCTTTCTGAATATAACGTTACGAACCTTAGCCTAATAATCAATTTAGATTCACAAAGCAAATAAGTTCGAAATAATCATATTAATAAACAATTAGCTACTGGCTTGAGCTTTTCACATGTTTACATGTTCATATATACTTAAGTATAAAAATCAAACCAAAAAAGTTTGTCTTGAGTAGAACAAAAATCAGACAAATGGGAATGAAGAAAAATAAACAGATGGGAACGCTGGGAAAGTGCACTTTAATATCAGTTTGAGAGTGAATTAATTCTCGTATTCAGTTTTCACGAAAAAGTTGTATATATAAGAATTAAAATCATATTCAACAGAGCCACCTGACAAGTGGTGATAAGCAAATGCACGTGAGCACTGACGATGGAAGTGTAGCGGCTTCCGGAAGTGGCGCTACTCTGTTCTGCTGTGTACGTCGAAAAATTAAATTTATGTTAATTTTTCCCTTGTTCCTTGGAATATTAATCATGCCCAATTCTTTCTGAATATAACGTTACGAACCTTAGCCTAATAATCAATTTGGATTCACAAAGCAAATACGTTCGAAATAGTCATATTAATAAAAAATTAGCTACTGGCTTGAGCTTTTCACATGTTTACATGTTCATATATACTTAAGTATAAAATCAAACCAAAAAAGTTTGTCTTGAGTAGAACAAAAATCAGCAAAATGGGAATGAAGAAAAATAAACAGATGGCAACGCTGGGAAAGTGCACTTTAATATCAGTTTGAGAGTAATTTAATTCTCGTATTCAATTTTCACGAAAAAGTTGTATATATAAGAATTAAAATCACATTCAACAGAGCCACCTGACAAGTGGTGATAAGCAAATACACGTGAGCACTGACGATGGAAGTGTAGCGACTTCGGAAAGTGGCGCTACTCTGTTCTGCTGTGTACGTTGAAAAATTAAGATGATGTTAATTTTTCCTTGTTCCTTGGAATATTAATCATGCCCAATTCTTTCTGAATATAACGTTATGAACCTTAGCCTAACAACTTTTGTTTTTATTCGGTTATATTTCGTTTATATTTCGGTTTATATTTCGGTTAACCTCGTTAACCATTATCAAGAAATCTAAAAATTTAATTAAATATAAACCAAATTTTAACAAAAACTATTACATATGTACATAAAACTTATATTAAATAAATTTATTTAAAAAACATGAACACTGTCCTTCTTCTATGTTGATTACTTTTCAACTAAATATTGTTTACCTTATTTATGTTTATTTATTAAGTGTGTTCCCGTACTTTTTTGGTAAAGTTCGGTAAAATGAGAGCAAACACATATTTTTCTCATTGAGAGACAAAAATGTACAAAAGAACGGGAACGCAAAAAACCAAATTTCTATCCCGAAAAACTACATGAAAGTGTTGCGAAAATAAACATACAAATAAAAACCAACACAATGATTTTTAATGGCATTTTCAGTTTTAGGTATTTTCATAAATACATATAAATGTATTTTGCTTTGAATTTTGTTAAACAAGCAATTATTTCTTATTTATTATTTTTATTGCCAAAAATTATAATTTTTCATTTGTTATTGTTTATTTCTCAAACAGCTGATTATTTTGCACTTTACACAATCTGCCCGAAGAAAAAGTCCGGGCTGTTTCGTGCAAGAAGAAGAAGAATGTTATGTTCTCAAAAGCGCTCTCATTTACCCAATTTTCGAGTACGGGAACGCTTTTCGTGCAAATTGGTACGGGAACACACTTATTATCGGCAATGTTCTGTATTTCATGTGAAATTAAAATGTGCGGAATTATCAAAGCATTGTTGTTGTAAATTAATATATATAACAATAATGCTTTGATAATTACACACATTTTAATTACACATGAAATACAGAACATACCCATATATGTCGATATAATTGTTCGCACTGTCTGTATCCATGGTAGAATAATATACAAGGTAGCCCTGGAATGACAGCTGAGTATTTTTTTTTTATTTGCTCGTGGTACGAGCTATCAAATGTTGTGTATATGTTAAATAACTACGTTGAACACACAATGCCACTCGTATGTTCGCTGCTTATGTTCTATAAACACACATATAACCTCTCTATTAATGTTTGACATTTCCTACCACAAAATGTACATTTGGATTAGTTATGCGGCTACCTGTTATATTATTCTACCATGTCTGTATCTGTCTTGTAATTTAGGCGTTTGTTTGTTTGTACATTGATAATGTGTATGATTTCCAATAAAAATCTCTTTTTGTAATTTTTCTCCTCTCACATTATTAAAATCCGGTTTATGACCACTTACTGCACAGTGGGCAGCGAGTGCATTTTTTTCCTTCAGTGGTTTATTGTTGTGTTTTATACCAAGTTCACACGACGAAGTGAATCACTTGCTTCGCTCTCTCAATTACGATGCGAATCACACTGTTCTCACGACGCATTCTTGCTTCGTTTCAATGGTTCAGCGTTGCCACTGGAAAAAGTTTTTAATTTAAAACCTACCAATTTCATAAAATTTATTGATTGCATTTTTAAAGCATTCTTGTAGTCAAGTTTGAAAAACATCTTCTTTAAAAATATTTTTGAGTTTTAATGATTTTATCGCACACACATATTGCGATCGGAGTGTCATAACTGTGACAGTTTTTCTCAATTTATTGTTATTGATGCATAGGGTAGATTTTTGGAATATCAAGTGGAACTAAATTTTTAGATTGAATATTCGTATGCGTATTCGGCGAATATTGGATCAAATATTCGTATTCGTGTTCGCGAATATTAATAATTGATACTTGTAACATTTCTAATAGATACGTATAGCTATTTTAATGTAACATAATCATATCTAAACAATTTCAATTTACTTTAGTAAAAGTGTTCATTAATACCTTCTTTATACGTAAAAAAACTTTTCAGAAACAAATGGTAACCGCTTAAAAGGGAATAACAGACATATCTATGCTAACATTAGAAATACTTGAAATACATTTCGCTAAGCTTTACTTTATTGAGATATGAGGTACCAAAAAATTTGAAAAACTTAGAATAGCGGACTTTAGTGTTTGATGCAAATGGCATTTGCAAATGCAAAATATCGTAGCATTTTTAAGAAATACTACAGCAAAATGCAAAAGATTTTATAAAAAAGCTACGATAATTTGCATTAACACTTTTGCAAGACTATTTGCATCAAACACCGTTAATTTCTTTGCAAATATTTGAGCATTGTTTTCTAGTGTTTAAAATTTTTATATTTGATAAATTATGGAGATGAAGAGGTTTAAAAAACTTGTAATACCAAAAACATCAATATACAAATAACTAAGTGTGACATAACTAAATCTTTTACTCCTTACTTTTATTACATATTGTATCAGAAGCAGCGAAGCTCTTGATAAAGTTAAAAATTTTTTAAGTTCTAAAAAATTGTGTCAACTTATAATTCCAGTCGTCAAAATGCTATTTTTGACACCCAAAATCGTCAAAATGACGATAAATCGTCAAATCTGGCAACCGTGGTGTTGACAACTAGTTCAGGTAAACTAGCGATGAACTGCGATAAAACTTAGAGAAGATAGCAATTTTTCGTGCTTCGCAAGTAGATTCAAAATGAATCATCTTAAAAGAAGGTGCTTCGCTCTCAAAATTTTGTATGGCGAAGCACGGTCTTTTCATCATGATTGGGGTGCGAAGCACGAATTTGCGTTCCCGTCTGAACATAGCATTATTATTATATCCGATTTGTGTGGTGATATTCTTGTTTTAAGTTTTGTCTTTGTCGTACCGATGTACGTTTTGTTGCATATATTCTGATCGTTGCCAATACAATATATGTGATAATTTAGGTTGGATTTTTCTTCTTTAGGTAAAGCGTCTTTCGTTTTACTAAATATTTTCCTTAATGATTTATTTGTTTTCATAGCTAATTCATATTTATTATTGTCATATATCGCCACCTCAATATTGGTTTATCCCATATGCCAAAAAGTTGGAATGGACAACGAAGATTTACATAAAGTTTTCTCAAAATATATCCGATAGAATATTTTTGTATTCCCACCACTGCTTCCGGCATATGTGTGGAAGAAAAATGTAAATTTTTGTGAACTTTCATCAATCCGATTAGAAATTAACATCTTTTACTGAATGTAATATCTTGTTTTGTGCTCCAGTAGCCACTGTTTTTATTTTATTTGTAAAAAGTAGCTTTTGTTGTTCCATGTGTATACTAACTGCTGTGTATTGAGTAACTTGTTATTGAGATGAAATTTTCTACTTTTTATTGAAAACAAACGTATAAATGTTATTAGAAAAGATATTTACATGGAATAAAAAGTTAATATTGATGAAACTTGGTATTTTACTTGATTTCTATTTTTTTTATTTAAAAAAATTATTTTTTTTACAAAAAAATTATCAAAAATTATGATATCGAGCACAATGAATGCTTGATATCTCAGAAACCAGGAACAATTTCGCGAAACAGTATTTGGATTCTGAAAGAGGGTATTCAAAATATATACTTCATACTTAACTAAATTTTTTTTAAATGGTCGGTGGGCCAAAACAAGACTGAGGTCGCGATATGTCAGTTTTTTTATCATCCCCGATAGACCCGGTATGTAAGTAACTTGTTTGTATATTTTCCCAGTGTTGCCATTGTTTAATATTCCTTCATGTTTTGCTTCAACGTTTCCTATAAGTTCTCTTATAGTTTTGTATGGATAGTAATTTTTCTGTAGAATATATATGATTTTTTGTTTATTTTCCTCATGAAATTTGTTGTCGCTGATATCAAGGACTCTTCTAATAAAGTTAGTAGCTGATGCTTGGAATGAAAATTAATTAGTGTATTTGATGACGTTGGCTTTTGGTACCAATTTATCTGCAGTAAATGGTTATGTGTTTTAATTATACAGTCCAGGTACGGTATCTGGTTGGCCTTTTCTAATTCTATTGTAAACTTTATTTGGTTGTTGTATATATTTAACTTTGCCAAGGTGTCGTTTATTATATCTTTTTTCACTATGGCGAATATATCATCCACATACTTATTTAATAATCTCGATTTTATATCCATTTTGTTCAATGTGTCTTCCAAAAGAGATTGGGGATCCCATGGGCATTCCTTTCCGTTCATAGATTTTTCCATCAAATTTAAAATAACTCGTCTCTTTTATACAAAAATTCAAAATTAAAAATTTCTTTGAATAGTTCCTGTGGTATGTATAAAATATTCCATTTATTCCTTATTGTTTCAAGAGCTAAGTTGACTGGGATGCTTTGAAACAGTGACATCAATATTGGTATTATTTATTTATCATCAATATTGGTATTATTGATTTTGGACTTAAACTCAATAGCATCTTTCACGTTATATTTAGAGTCTGTTGTAGGGCTTGGGATTCGGGAATTCCGAGGAAAAGTCTACTAAAATATTCCCGGGAAAATTTTGAGTTTGCCGGGGAAAACGGGAAATTAAAATTACAAGTTATTTCATAAATATATGGACTTTTTTGACATATATATTTATAAAATATAGAAGGAAATTTTTCATTCTTGAAATTTCATAAAAAAAAAACAAATTCTGAAAGTTAGTTTTTGTTTCAAATGTTACTGTAAGAAAGAAGAAATTCCTGCGACATCGATAAACTGGCAGTAAAATGTCCATAAAATTTTTTTTAATACAAAATAAAAATGTGAACGGTTCAAACTTATACGCAAATTTCATAAAAATTTCATGAAATTGAAGTCATACCATTTCTCCTAATTCGTCTACGAGAAAAATTATTGCTTGATTCGAAAAGTACATGCAAGATGAGTGTCGTTTAATCAATATAACCGAACAAAGTGGAATAATTTGTATAAGTATTAATGATTGATGTGCTCTAGTCGTTTCCTAAAGTAAATAATTTGATATTAAAGGAACTTTGAGTGATTTTAAGCAGAATTAGCGAACAAATTTTCGAAAGTGTAGTGGAAATTCTACGCTCATATAAGCTGTAAAAACTTTGAGTTGAAACCCTGAAGGAGATGTCTTAAGAGAAATAACATTAAAAATCAAAGACATTTAGACAGATTGTGGCTCAGGATATATAAAATTCGGCGCATCTGAATATTGTACTGTAGTTTGTTTGTACTTAACGCTAAGAATCCTTCCGGAAAAGTTTCAAGAAAATTAGGAAACATTACGGCAACTTCTTTATAAAATGATTTGGAGGCCTTAAAATAAAATGTTTAACTAATTGCGGTAATAGTAGTCAAATAGTCTTTATAGGATATCTTACTGTGTAATAAGTATAAACTATTTGCTTGAATTCACTTAAAAATTCTTAAAAATTTGTTTTAGAATTGCTTTTATAATTACTTTTACTTAAAAAGAATGCTTACGTTAATAAAACAACCGAAATTTCGCCAATTTTCACTTAATAAATCTACTTTATCTAGAAAATTAACTTTTCCCGGAAATACCGGGAATTCCCGAGAACGCGATTTTTTCATTCCCGTTTCCCGGGAAGTGCAAAAGTCCGGGAATTCCCAAACCCTAGTCTGTTGTCAAAATTTTCAAAATGTTGGCTATAAATCTACACAGATTATGTGCTGGAGAGTTTATGGATGAGCAAATAGGTCTTAGTGGTGTTCCTGGCTTATGTCTTTTTGGTAAACCATAAATTCGGGGTGCTGTTGAGGTATGCGTGATTAAGTTCGTTTTCGTTTTTATGTCAATTATGTTTAGATTATATAATTTGGTTACCAACATATTGTTTTTATTTTGTAGCGTCGATGTAGGATCTTGTTTTAAGCGTTTATATGTACATATGTATATCACAGATAATGGAAGTCATCTTTCGCTTGTAATCTTCGTTATACATGGCTACCGTTTTGTTACCTTTGTCAGAATTTAATATTAACAAATCTTTGTTTTTATTTAAAAATTTTTTCGCCTGATCCACAGTGTCACGAATTATTCTATCTCTTTGGTTTAATTGTAATTTGTTTATGTGGCTGAAACAAAATTGATTTGTTTTTATTTTTGAATAGACCTTAAGCCGGAATAAAAGTTTCTCATCACACGATTAAAACTTCAGATCTGAACATAGTTGGGGGTGTCATGAAAACAAGTCGGTTTTGTTAGTTTCGAATGTAAATAAAACCGATATTCTAATCAGCTGTTGTTTACATCTGTATAATTCTTTACAATTTTAATTGTGTTTTTTGTGAAAAACATAAAGTGTATTCATTGAAAATATTAAAAATTAGTCTGTTTTTCTTCAAATAATAAAAGTAATGCATAAATTACTATCGGCCATGTTCTGTATTTCATGTGGAATTAAGATGTGCGGAATTCTCAAAGCATTGTTGTTGTAAATTAATATTTATAATAACAATGCTTTGATAATTCCAGACATTTTAATTCCACATGAAATACAGAACATACCCGTATAAAAATAAATGAAATTAGTACTGCTGTTGTTGCATATTTGCTTACAGAGAAAGAGGGTTAAGCAAACGTGAAAAGAAGCATTTTGCGAGATTGCAACAATCCTCTTAAGCAGCCGGAAACAGCGTAAGTACATTTGTTATACTGTGAGTTCATATTTAAAGCTGATTTACCATTCATAGGTTGTTACCTGTTAAACTAAGACGCTTTTCGTGCGGTCCTGACAATAAAAGAACGCCTCCCGTTCTAAGATTCCGCCATTGCCCCAACTTGCAGCTTCGTTCGAGTTTATATGAAGGGTGCTGTTGGAAACGACTCTAGAATGCTTTATGATATGCTCACTGTTATGGAGTGGTGGCTTACCTTTATCCATCCACATACATCCTTTTGTAGTGAAGCTGCGCCATTTAGTGATTCAGCCAGCAATAGACAAAGCCAACTGTAGATGGCTTATGACGCTTTATGGGTCTGCTAGCAATATCTCAATATTTTTTAAAAAACTCCATAATTATGCAGTTTTTGCTGTTATTTGTATGGTTTCCCATTTTTGAGAATAAAAAAATAATGCATATATGTATATATATTTTTTTATTTTTGACATAATTTATTTTAGCTACATAATTTATTTCCAATAATAAAGCGACAGCTCTTAGCTGCTTGGTTTATTTCCAATAACGAAACCGTTAACATTGGTTTCTGTTACACCTAAAACCGATACTTTATTATAGATCGAACATAAAGCCGACAACATTGGATTTCATGATACCAAAGTCATTTTTTTGTCGTTTTCAAATCCAATACCGACAAGATTGTGTTCTATGACAGCCCCGAGTTTGTTGCTAGTCAAGACGGGGTTAGTTTTTTGTTATTTCTATTACATACATATCGTCGTGCCTAAGTTATCTTCACGTATATCACAAAATAAAAAATAAAGAAAAATGAGATAACACCGTTTCCTAAGGTAAATTTAACAGATCTATCTATCTACAAAATCCCCAGGTGTCTATCTCTTAAGGTTTTTGAGATATTACGAAGCCATTTTATTGTATATCCACTTTTGAGTAAAATTTAATGCGTTATAATTAGGGATGTAACGAATACCGATACCGATACCGATATATCGGCGATACTTCAGATTTTCCGATACATCGGTATCGGCGATATTTTACTGTCGATACGCCGATACTTTTAATAATTTTTTACAGAGTTTTTTTTTAACAAATAATTTATTTTCGTTCGATTTTACCATGAATTAAATTCACTTCGTTATTTTTTAAATCCTATTAATATCAATTTTAAAAATTAATAATATTTTATGCTGTTATTTTGTAAAAAAAATTTTTTTTTGTTAATTTTACCATGAATTCAAATTCAAGTCGTTGTTTTTAAATCTTATTCCAGAAAAAAAAGATACTCCAAAGAAGCATTGAAAATGTAGAATTCGCGATCTGGAAGTATTGCAAATTTTGATAATTTCTAATTAGTTTTACATATCCTTGCCATTGCAAGAAGTTCTGTTTTTCGGCTACCAATCATCGAATTGAAAGCGATGCTAGGACAAATTTCTTTTTCGGTATTCTATAATGATTTTTCCTCAAGGAAAAATGATAAAAAATGACCCATTTTCAAAACTTTTTTATGCGAATTTAAACTCAGAACTGTGTTTTCATGTACATTTAAGTGAATATATATAAACTTAGAAGTCTTTTAATAAATAAACTATTAAGTTATAGAAGAATATTAGTTGATAAGTGTCCTTTAAAAAAATCAATTTTTTAAAAAGCATGGCGAGTATTTTTTATAAAGAAATTAAACATTTTTTCTTGCTTTTCTACTAATTATCTGCATATTTTTAATATAAATTTTTTGGAAGCAAAGAAAATGTAGCTCCTTAAAAATTACTTCCAATGTTTTATCAATTTTAAATATTCTCTCTTATAATGTAATTTTTTATAATAAAAAATTGCACTTGAGTTTTGTTAATCTAAACTTGAACTCAATTTCAATATTCGTATCGGTATCGGAATCGGTATCGGCGATATTTAATTTTAAATATCGGTATCGGTATCGGATCGGCAAAACGGCGTATCGTTACATCCCTAGTTATAATACCGTATGTAACATAATTGTAGACATACAATAAAAAGTGTATGAAAATTTACATTTAACCTTCATAAGGTCTTCGGGTCAATTTTGACCCATTTTAAGAAAAAAATTGGGTTTTTTCCGAAAATTTTTGGTTTTTGCTTTTTATATTTTATGACTTTTATTTAACTTAAAATATCAACAGCCACATTAGGCTTTCGGAATAATATATATGCAATAAAATCATTTATGAAATTTTTTACAGTAAAGGTCTTCGGGTCAAATTTGACCTGGAGTGAAAAGCTCGAGTTTTGTTATGCTGAACAGCACAATTTGGGACATATTTGGCGATCTGGTAACACTATATATATCTTAAGCTTTGGTACCACTGAATACGTACATACATATGTCTATCTCTTTTCCTCTCATCATATTTAGCGAACATTATCGGCCATGTCACAGAGTTGAATTCCGTTCGGAAACGGAATTCATCCACCCCATTTTTGTAGCAGCTGGTGTCTAAAAAAGAAAACTAAAATACGCAAATTTGTCAGGTGTGTCCAGACTGTTGGCGGCGCGGGTATTCTGGGGTATGCTTCGGCTAGGGTTTGACAGCTTGGGGTGGATTGAATTCCGTTTCCGAGCGGAATTAAACTCTGTGGCATGGCCGTATTTCTATCAAAACGAACAATATTTCACTTGTTTGCTTGCAGTAAGCAATAAATAAAATAAACGCGGATCGAATGAAACGTGGAAAAGCTGGGAAGTTTTTTGATTGCTATTTCTTGTAGAAAAATTGACGAGTCAAAAAAAATTGTGCTGAATGCGCTATCAGACCAGGAAGAAACTTGTTCATAAAATGAAGATCATCCAGAATATTCTGAGTTGTCTGACAGTTCTAGTGATAGTGAAAGTGAGGTTGGCCCTACTCAGACAGTGCCGTCAAAAAATGGTGAAATTAGATATTTCGAGGAACCTCTTACATATAATAGATATAGAAGAGCCCGAACGGAGAATGTAACCAGTATGGTGCTAGACTTGACTGGTTATTCTTGTTCAAGAATTACAAAGGAAGAGATTTCCAGTTTTCAATTATTTTTCCCACCTCCTGGTATGAACATTATTTTGAAATATACCAATAATGAAGGCCAGCGTATTTCTTGCTGTTTTGTCAAACGTAGACACTTCTTAGAAAATTTTCGTATGCAGCTTACCACGCCTTATATAAAGCAGAGAAAAACTTTGCCAAGAGTACCATTTTCACTAAAAATTGCACAAAAACTACTTGATGTAGCTGAGCAGGATTAGCAGAAGTCGTCAACTTCAAGCAAATCAAAACTGCAACAAAAAGAAGTCGTTGCCAATTTTGCCCCAAAACCAATAATAAAACGCCATTAGTATGTGTAAAAAATTTATATGCAAACAGCACTCTAAAACAATTATTTTATGTACCCAATGTAATAATTAAGAACAATATCGATGTAACATTAAATATTTATATATTCACATATGTACATATAAAATCAATAAATGTTTACAAAAACTGCAGCTTACGTACTCTAATTATAGCTAGAAATAATATATAAACACTAACAATACACTTAAGTAAAGTAAATTATTGCCTTCATATACAATTTTCTATATGGGTCAAATTTGACCCGAAGAACATTAACGTCAGTAACTTTGAGGACCTTATGAAGGTTAAAAAAATGTTGCGTTATGTAAACAAAAACTATTTCGTTGTGCCAAAGTTATCTTCATGTATGTCTACGATGACCAACCGTACACTATTATAGTGAACAGTACACTATTTTAGCCTCTTGTCCACATTTTTTTGTATACGCTATTTGTAAATTTTTTTTAATACATGCCCCTTATGTACATTATTTTTTCTCACAAATGTTCACTTTTTTCATTACTTCCAACATATTTAGCAAACAATTTGAAATCAGCTTGAATTACATACATAAAAACTCTAGCTAGAAACCCAAAGCGTTTTATATTATTACATTCAAGAAAGCCGCCCGACAAGTAGTGATAAGCAAAATACACGTGAGCACTGACGATGGAAGTGTAGCGGCTTACGAAAGTGGCGCTAATCTGTTCTACTGTGTACGTTGAAAAATTAAGTTGATGCTAATTTTTCCCTTGTTCCTTGGAATATTAATCAAGCCCAATTCCTTTTGAATATAACGTTACGAACATTACTATTTTTCCATGAAATTAATGGTCACCGTATGTATGTCGCAAATCAAAAAAATGAGATAAGTTCTCTTCCTGGTAGAAATTTGTTAGATCTATTGATCTGCATACTGTATCACAGTGACTTTTCACAATTTTAGGTGCCCAAAATTACTAACTCTCGTTCCGGAGCAGATATCGAAATGAAAATGAAAACTCCTATTAAAAATTAAAACTCCTATTGTTCTTTTCACAATATTCCTTGTCTAGGCGTGCCTTTGGCTAAATGTGTGCCATGCAGTACCATAATCAGGGTTTTTGTAGGGTGTCATAACATATGGCTTTAAAGGGTACCCGGAAACTCCCAATAGCCAAAAGTTGCGAGCGCCTTCATAGTACATTTCAGAGTAGTATCTTCTGGTATTACTCATTTTCCATACAAAGGACCCAATGAGCACATTGATGTCATTCTGACGTCAGCATGAAGTCATAAAATTGTCACACTTTCCATAAGGATTGACTCATATATGAATCATAATTTCGCACTTAGGTACATCAGATACTGACCCAAAAATGATGTTAATCTGACATTATAATGATCTTCGCTTAGTGAATAACGTCCATGGAAATAATATCCACTGTCATTATTTCCATTTCGAATAGTCGCTTCATTGGGTAAACATTGTCTGCTTTCTTATATAAAATAGTAAACATCTTAAATTTCCTGCCTGGGAATAACTCATATCCTCTCTTCTTTATCCTGTAGCGTTCCCTTCTTGCTCATAGTTTAATTTGTAGTTTCATTTTTAGAATTTAAATTAAATTTTTTGTTAAATTATTTTAGAATTTCTAATTTTTTATTTATTTAAAATGACATCATATATCCATATATCATATTTTAGTCATAAAGTATATCACTGGTAGATCGAAATTATGTAAAATTTTAATACCTAGCTATGAATTACCAGTGACGTCAAAACTAAGTCATGTGTTCACTGGGGAATCATGACATGGGACAGGCCTGCAAGCATCTACCGCTAAAATTCCAATTTCATAACTACAAATCTAAAGTAAAAGATGTATTAAGCAATTGAGAAATATGTATATGCATAGGTTTACAACATACCATCATAGCATTTAAGCTATAAAATAGCCTTTTCTGCTAAATATGCACTATGGTCGGATGGTCGTTTAGTTACTTGTATAAGCGTTCCGTCAACACATCCAATTACTCCAGGAATACCATAATGTTACAAAAAAAATTAGACTGTGTCTGTGCCTGTGGATTCAACTCGATTTTAATCCAAGTTGGACACAAGGTCTCCAATAAATTCATTATGTTCCATAAGATTTTGCAAAACGTTGACCGTCCGATACTTATGTCCGTGTCATTAGCTATAACACCTTGGTACGACCCAACTGCTAAATATCGGCGAGTTCCAAAACATCAAAATACATTATAGTGATGCAAATTGTTAGGTGCTTTGTTTTTGTAAACAGAGTAAAGTCGCATCAATGCAATTTATTTTGATGTTTTGGAATTCACCCTATCTTAAAACAGCTGCTAGTTGTATATTTTCCGGAATGGTGCTGCGATACCCAGTACTAATTGGAAGGTACTCTTGTTAAGGCGGTAAAGCGAAATAAATCTGGAATGTTACTTATATGTGTGAAATCATTATATAAAAATAAACTACTTATGTTTACTTTCAACTTCTCATCCACTTCCATAGGATTGGATTAGTCTCTCAAGTACCGTTTTTAGACGGTTATTGTTTAACTGCTTTCTTTTTAATTCAATTATTGATAACTAGGGCTCGGACTTTCATGCAACTAAAAATTGATTTTAAGCGCTTAACAAATGCACCTAAAAAAGAAAAATATGCATTTACCTACAAACAAAGTACTAAAACTAAAATAATTTTTTTTAATATTTTATTATTATTAGAGAAAAAAAACATAAAACAAACATAATTTGGTCTATTATTTAATGCACCCGACCTGTAGTTGCGTTGCCAGTCGGCAAATGAAAATTAATGGTTTCTAATTAGAAAGGCACTAATTAGCAACTGAAATGGACAGCTCTCATTTGCCATCAGTAGTATCATTTTCTGCAACGGGCAACCCAATTGAGGCTCAGTTAGTTGCCTTCCATAATCGGCCAATTAATATTTTTTTTAAAAAATTGAGAAATATATATTTATTTATTTAAAACAAATAACCTAACCAATGCAGGCCATAAACGGTTACAAATTTCTACTAACAAAAGCAAAATATATATGCAAATAAAATAACATTTCATAAAAACTTACAGGATAACTTATAAAACTAGGGGAAAAATATATGTACGAAAATTTATAAGGATAATATAATAAGTCAGAAAAAGAAAGCCCTGGATTGCAAGCAATAAAATTGAATTATACATTACTATTTCAGCAACAAAATTTTGCTCAAGTTAGAAAATAGAAATTGCCACAAATTCAAGGATGTGACCATCAAATATGTCACAGAAATAATTATCAAGAGGCAAACAGCGATATCCTTCAAAGAATAGTAACAATTGTCAAGCCAGCCTTGAGTGGGAGAAAAAAGAAAACCATAACATTCAAAAGCTATAGCTAACAAATAATTAAAGTTAACATTAGTGTTCATTGCAATATATTATTCCTCGAAAATTCTAGGAATAATTTCTTTTTATACGACTCAGCGGAAAAATTAAACATTCTCAAATGATTCGGCAGGAAATTATAAGCTCGTGCCACACGTACATAAAAAGAGCGTTCTAGTACACTACTTAATCTTGGTATTCTTAGCTGCCTATTTCTAGATGATCTACAGAACTCAAATGGTTCAACCAAATAGTTAGGTGTTTGAAACTTATATGCCTTGAAAAAGTGAAAAAGAATCCTAAAATTTATGAGATCAGCAAAAGAAAATCCTAAAAATCTTGAAACGAAAGGCGACACATGTTGCCGTAATTGAGGAGAGTAAAAGTATCTTCCCTGCGGAAAATTTGGTGACAAATGATCCAAAAGTACTTGTCCTATGACTTGAGAAAATGAGACTGGAGTAGTGAATGGTAAAAAAGACATATTGTGTAAATGGTCACATATTAACCATTTTCAGTCAATTTAGTTGGTACTCCGGCTAGTATTGTAGTAAACGGCACTGAACAAATTCGATGCACCTGGATCTAAGGCCTATCACATAGTATCTATATAATATTAATTGTCCCCTTCAATGAGACTGCCATGCCACTCAGGAACCTGTTCCGTAATTATATTCAGATATTAACTCCAGCTTAACTGGTATTTATACCATTGAAATATAAGTTCCCCTGTGGTCGAGTGGGTAGTGTACTAGCCTGTCATGGCGGAGGTTGTCGGTTCGAATCCTATCAAAAACACCGCTTAAAAATAAAATACAATTTCTACTTGGATTGTAACAATAAAAAAATAAATTAATCGATAATTTCAGCTGAATTTTGGAATAATATTTATATATAATCTATATTATTCTACACCGATTAGGACTCCATAAGATAATTTAGAGGCAAGTTACAAGGTGCCTACAAAGTATCAATTAACCCCACCCTAGGCCATCCCCATGTAAAAGTGGCTGGTCCGCTTCATAGAAAGTGTTGGAACTCGGACTGGTCCCTACCACCTGGGGACCGGTCACGTGACTTGTTTTGTGTCAGTTCCATTTACCGTAGGGATTACAACTGACCAGTGTGGCCATTTTAGCAATTTTGCAGCTAGATAAAGCATTTTTTATTTTGATTTAGCTGCAAATTTTCCATTCAGCAGTTAGCATTATTTTTAGCATTTTTTAATTATTTATTTGGCATATTCTAGCATTTTTTTTTTCAATAAATATCAAATTATATGAAAATCTCATAGAAAAAATAATCATTTTAAATGTCATAAATAAAGTTTATATGATTGTATAAACCAAGGGCCTATTTTGCTAAGCTGCAAGTTCACAATTCTGAGCTTGTGAATAATTGTGTTTCATAAAAATACAATTACATTGTAGAATTGTAGTTTAGTGAAACATGCCCCAGAACTCAACTATTGTGTCCTGGGGTCCATTTCTCAAAACTACAAGTTACAAATCTACAAGTACTTTTTTTATTTAAAATTTTTTTAACAAACACAACCCGCAAAGCGATTAGCTTGTCGGCGGAAAACATCCAGGGTCTACGGCGGGATACGAACCCACGACCTCTGGACTGACAGGCTAGCATCGCTACCACTCAGCCATAGGCCGCCCCCCCCCAAAAAAAAAATACACACAAAACAACAACACTTTTACACATTTTATTGTTGTTTTGTGTGTATTTTACTTGTAGATTTGTAACTTGTACTTTTTGAGAAACGTGACCCAGGGTACATTTCTCAAAACTACAAGTTACAAATCTACAAGTAAAATATCCACAAATCAACAATAAACTTTGTATAACTGTTGCTGTTTTATAGGTATTTTACTTGTAGATTTGTAACTTGTAGCTTTGAGAAATGAGTCCCTGGTACCTATTTCTCGAAAGTACAAGTTACAAACCTGCAAGTAAAATACCAACGAAATAACACTTTTACACAATTTATTGTTGTTTTTTGTGTGTATTTTACTTAAAAAACGGAGGAGGTTATTTTTATACTTTGTTCACTTATAAATGCTCCATCTATAGATCGATGTGAAAAATTTTTATTTCATATGAACAGGTACACTTGCAGATTCTGTAGTGGGCCAAACGTGCTAGGAAAATACGATTACTTTAATTTCATCAAATTTTTGTACATTGTCATTATTGTATTGTATAACTGTCGCATTGAGTTGCAACTTTGAAAGAAAATTGAAAAAAATCACTGAAAATTTCAATGTACAAATTTTGTTAGTCTTTGTTGTTTAAAGATTGAAAATTGGTATTTTAAAAGGCTCTATAGTTATGGCTGTTTTGTTGTGGTCTATAAGTTTTTCATATCAAATAATTCGTTAGTTATCAATACAAAATGTCTATAACTTTTACATATATTCAAATATCATTTTGAACTCTGCTGTGAAAAAATAAGAAAAACTAAAATAACATTTTTAGGGCACTTAAGAATAAAAGATATTTTTCATTCATTGCAACAGAAAAATACGTTTTTTATTAGATATATATTTGCGAAGAGGAAACATAATCTCTGCAAATGAGTATGATGAATTTTACAAAAATGTTCGATACAGAAATTTAGACGGTTACAAATTAAAAATATTCTTAAGAATAGATTATATACTCCGAATTTCGCTAAAGTCAAAAATGCAGAAAAATTTAAACTTGAATTTTTGTGTTGAAAATTAACCAATAGCATTGTATTATATGCAGTCCTGTTCTGTATTGCACGCGTAATGAAAATGTTCGGAATCGTCGTACAATCGTTGTTGTAAATATAAAATAACAAAAATGCTTTGATAACTCCGAACATTTTTCTTTTTATTGACTTTGAATTATTCTTGTTTTACTCGAATAAAATCAAATATTTGCCAGAAAATATGAAAAATAAAAAAAATAACTTTTTAAAATTTCAACATTCGTTTTTAGCATTTTAAATTTTATTATAGCATTTTTTAGCATTATTTTTGACCTGATTTAGCTGCAAGATATTTTTAGATATGGCCACACTGCAACTGACATTCAAGTGTAATATGCATTCACTCCCAATCACTTAAGTGAACAAATAATGGCCCAAGATTAAATCAATGACAGAAATTATAAAGGAAAAAAATAAATAATCAACTACTGATAATATAAAAATGTCATGCAACAGAAAATTGCAATAGCACTTAGTATAACAATGGCGGCATTCAGTGCTTGGCGTAAATGATCCCCCGAAAGAGCAAACGCAAAACATCGTAGCTCCCTATAAATTCCAACAAAATTATGCATTAAACAGCTTTTTATTACTCCAAAAATATGAATTTATTGCCAAAATATGCACTTACACCAAAATATGCAAAAATATGCAACTACAAATCGATGTCAATCATTACCTCTTTATCTATCACAAAAAAACATGCATTTGCATGAGAGTCTGAGCGTCGTTGATAACGAACTCGCTCCAGGCATTTTTACGATTTATTTATAGGCACTTTAACTTCAACGCGTAAATTTATTATATTTTTCTGATAAATTACTTAAACATACAAAAAATTTTATCATAAACAAAGAGAATCAGCTGTTAGCTCGTGATTTGAAACAATGAAAATCACTACTAAAAATTAAAAATCTCGTGATTTTCAGAACACCAAAATATCACTCCCGTGATTTCAGAACATGCCTGGATCTTCAATCATTTTTATCGCATCGTTAAAAACGTTCAGTTGTACATATACTAACAGCCACATTCATACAAAATTTTTATTTTAGGTTTAAGACACAATTGTTATTGAACAGTTTGACGCTAAAAGCTATTTAATATAAAATTGTATTCATAAACACTACAATAGACATTGTCAGCTACATTCATAAAAAATTTTTCTTTTAGGTTTAAGACACAATGTTATTGAACAGTTTCACGCTAAAAACTGTTTAATATAAAATTGTATTTATAAACACTACAATAGACATTTTGTATTTTAAGGAATTTTAGGTTTCGATACTGGCAACACCACCATGTTTTGTAGTTAGTGTTGCAATAAAAAGAATATGATTTCATCCGGATATTGAAATAAATGAATAGCTTTTTATTGTTTTCGTGTAAGTTAAGTTTTTTTTTGAACTGTCTTTATAATATATTTCTCAACTTATTTAATACAAGTTTTCTATGAACTAAAATCAAAAAAGTAAAATGATTGCAAAAGAATTCACACGACTCTTTATATAATGTATGAAAAAGGTATTCGAATAACGAGCATATTTTCATTTGTGTTGATTGTTTCTACATCACTAACATTTCTTTTTGCTTTTATGTGTTTTGATGGTGTTTTTTTTGCTAATTTTGTTGCGAATTTTGTTTAACTTAAATAATTAAGTGACATATTCTATCAAATTTAAAAAAACATACGTAAAGGCTTATAGCCAAGACTTCAAGCTTTAATTTAAAGCATATCATGTATTCCTGTGTGCTAAATTTGCAAAGATATTTTAAGTTGAAATTAATATATCGATGATATGAATTTATTGAAGGTTTACAGTAGGTGCATACCATCTTTAAACCTATTTTAAAATTACTATGTAACATACATTTTTGAATACAATTTTATGAAATTTTGCTTAAAAGTAGTTTATTTCCCTGTTTGAAATATTTATGAATATGGCTGTAAATCTCTACCAAATGTTAATGTTAATTATTTAAACCGTAACAAATCTTCAACCCCCTCCCGCCCGTAAGAGCGTTACGTAATATGTGAATAGACCCTTAATCCGAAAAGTTACCTTTTAAAATAAGACAATGGCGATCTGATTCGTTCAAAATTCACAGAAAAAGTAATATAACAAGTAAAAGTTGAATATGGCGAAGACAAAGTTTAATCTAGCCGTTTGCGTTTTTCTCGTTAGAATACCTATCTTCTATATATCGATATCAATATTACATATATAAAAGAGTAGCCCAGCTCAAAGCACTAAAGCTAGAATCTTGAAATTTTGTATGTGGGTTCCTCTCCCGATGTATAGATCCAAGTTGGGATTTTGGGAAATTTAAATGCTAAGGGAATAAAATGGGGTAAAAATGGTTAAGTTCGGTAATCTATTGTTAAATTCAGTAATATCCGATCTAACTAAGGTATACATAAAATTTCAAAACATCATAATACGATAAAACTATAACCGGAAATGTGTTTGGTACTTTTTTGAAATTTGTAGATTTAGGGTCCGAAAAAGGGTAAACATAATTTTGGTACTTTTTTTGTCAACCCGTTATCTCCTAAACTTCTTAAGAAGAATTCAAATGCACTGGTACTTTTTAGAAATTAAGAAACACTCCAATGCACTTTGGTACTTTTTTAGAAATTCGTATATATAAATGGTAAAATTGGGAGCTCTTTTTGGTACTTTTTCTTGTACAACTATTTGTTATGTACTTTGAATAAATATTTTTAATAGAAAAAATTGTGTGTAGGTTTCTCTTTCGATGTACGGACTCACTAAGAAGGGATTTTAGGAAATTCAAATGCTAAGGGGGCAAAAACGGGTAAAAGCCATTGAATTCGGTAACCTTATATCCAACTAAGGTAGACCAAAAATCCCAAAAGCACCATAATAAGATTTAAAAAAAATAAGCGGATAGGTGTTTGGTACTTTTATTAAACTTGTACATTTAGGGGCCGAAAAGGGTAAAAATATAATTTTGGTACTTTTTTTTAACCCGTTTATCTTTTAAAATACTCAAGTTAGAAATAAAATATAAAATGCATTTTTTCTCCTCAAAAAGCCCTCAAATGAAATTTGGTACTTTTTAAAAATTCCTGTACAATATTTTTGTTATGTATATAGTTTCAATGAATAATTTTAACGGACTCACTAAAAAGGGATTTTAAGAAATTCAAATGCTAAGTGGGTAAAAACGGGTAAATTCGGTAACCTTATATCTTCAAATCTAACCATAAGCATCTTAATTAGATCAACATGTTCGGCACTTTTGAAATTTGTACATTTAGGGGCCGAAAAAGGGTAAACATATAATTTGGTACTTTTATTTTAACCCGTTTATCTCCTATTGTAATAAAGATAGAAATGCAATTTAAATTGTATTATTCTCTCCTTAAGAAGCCCTCAAATGCCCTTTGGTACTTTTTGGAATTCCGGATATACAGGGTATCCCATAAATCAACGTCAAGCCGAAAGCGGGCAAATAGTGACTGCTCTGAAAAAAGTAGAAAAAATCTATGTCACTTATTTTAAAAGGTGTTGCCATTTAAAAAAAGATCACGTTATGATGATCTTTCTATTGCTGTAGCTACAAATCTTCACTTTTTCTTATTTTTTTTCTCACCTATATTATTGTGAGATATTCTTCTGTAAATGACAGTTAAAAATTCATACTGCAGTGGCCTGATTTTTAAAGAAAATCTTACGTTTTGCCAAACGATGTTCTTAAAGTTATTACTACTCACAACTTTAACCGGGCATGTTGAAAAAAATGTACTAGGTACTTTTCGACATCAAAAGTTGGCGCGTTTGGCCCGAATTCCAAAATGGTATAATACTTGGTCGATTTGTTTTTCAAACTGCGAAAAAAATATTTTTTTCAACAAATCTATTATTTTTAAGTAAAAAATAATTTTTTTTTATTCGCTAAGCAAGAAAACGTTCGAATACAGATACTTCCTTTTTAGGCACTTCAGAGTGCAATGTTTGAGTAGTCGGTTTATAGTTTTTGGTATAATATACCAAAAACTATAAACCGACTATAAACCGGCACGTATTATATGAGCTAAACCAGAAATGAGGTCGCGATATGTATGTATATTTTAATACATGCCTTCTCTTAAATGGAAACTATTTTCTTTAAATAAATTTTGAATAAAAAAAAACTGAAATAACTGGGTAACTTCGTGCACGAAAAAAAAACTCGCATAATTTTTTTCATATTGGCGGTATTCAGTGTTTTGGTGCAAATGGTCTTGCGGAAAAGCTTTTGTGTAAAATCCAACAACAAAATACACATAGTTGCTGTTAGATTTCTTAAAAAAGCTACGATATTTTGCATTTACTCTTTCCCAAGACCATTTGCGCCAAACACTGGTTTTCTGGTTTTGGTTCATAATAAATTTTCAAAACAATGGTTTTGAAAATATACCGACTTCCATAACATTTTATTATTAACCATGACACTAGTTAATTTGGATCTTTCTTTTTTTTTCAGGCGCAAAACATTTTGTGGCACCTTAGATTATATTCCACCAGAAATGGTAGATGGTCATACATACGATGATGCGGTCGATCAATGGTGTTTGGGTATTCTATGTTATGAGTTTCTAGTAGGTGCCGCCCCATTCGAATCAAATGACACTGATAAAACTTATGAAAAAATACGACGTGTTGAACTTAATTATCCATCACATTTAACAGCTGGCGCTAAAGACGTCATATCGAAATTATTGCGCAAATCCGCCAGTGCTCGCATAACATTAGTGGATGTAATGCAGCATACTTGGATTAAGGAGAATATGGAAAAACGTAATTTGCAGTTGGCAAAAATGACTGGACAATTTTAGTGAAGCAATTTTTACCGATTTCAATTTGGAATAAACCATAGTTACGTCACTAATGACCAATTTTTAACTTGGATTTTCAATGTCATTTATATTTAAATTCATTTTAAATACAAAATTCTGTTTTGCACTGAACACTTAAATAAAATTTAATTCACCAATCTTGTATATTTAAATTCGCTTTAAGTTTTATAAATTACCATCATGATCAATCAGTGTTTAAAATGCAATTGCAATTTTAGTACAAATACCAAAATGTTGAGCTTATTGTAACTAAAATAAAAATTAAATTACAGTAGCTAACAAGAGGTAAATGTTAAAAAGCCCTCACTTTTCAAAAGCAGTGGGAAAAAAACCTTTTTAAATGTAACATTTTGAAGAGCACTAGCTCTCGTCAGCTTTTTTATTTTTAACAATAGCCAAAGATGATAAATTGTGTGCTTTTAGTCTATGTCCATACGAATCAACTTTTGCTGAGCAACTTTTGAGTTTATGGGAGAGAGAGGTGAGAAGATAGGGAAGGGGTACACTGCTCCATGTATATGCAACTCTCTTTTGTTTTCTTCTTCGTAATATTAAGCAACAACAAATTTTATGTAAAAAACCAAAAGCTGCGCAGCAAGAATTTCATTATATAGACATGAATACAACTTCAAAAGAAAATGTAAGAAAGTTGCAGAAGCAAAAGTTGACTCATATGGACATAGACTTACATATATCAGTTTTTCTTGAAGCAACTTTTATTTTCTAGTGAGAAAGAGCAAGAGAGGAACACATAAAATATATTCCTCTCTTGCTCTTTCTCACAGGAAAATAAAAGTTGCTTCAAGAAAAACTGATAGTGTAAAAGCTGACATTGAAAAAAGGCAAAATGCAACAAAAGCTCTAGCAGTGCACACAGGCATAAGTAAAGCCCTGTACAGACAGACTGTTGTCAGATCTTACAATATTGTCAGATCTGCTAATGTGCTGACGATGTACATACTGACAATAAAAAATTTTCAGCACAAGCTATATTGTTAGTTCATGCGGTTGTATCAAAGTTGTTAGAAAAGCTTACAATTTATTGCAGACAATTATCTGACAATAAATTTATCTGACAATATTGTCAGAAAAAAAATTGGCAGTTCACACGATTGTCAGATGCAAAAATTGTCAGATCTGCTGTTTGGTGCTGCCAGACTTAGATCGTTTAACAGAAATTATCAATTATCTATCATCTGTGCTTGTGTTAACTTTAAAAAGTTAAAATATAAATTCGTATTAAACATAAAGAAGCAATTTTAACTATTTTAGCTGCATAATTTCCTTTATTTTCCTTTTTCCCTAAAAAAAGATGTGTGCCGTGCTGCCAATCTAAAGAAGTCTCTGACAATGACGCCATTGTCAGATGCAGAAACTTCGCAGATCTGACAATTAAAATATGTCTGACAATGCAAATGCGATGTTTTCACACGATTGTGAGATCTCTGACAATTTTTTGTCAGCAGCATGGTAGAATAATATACATGGTACGAACTGTCAAATGTTGTATATATGTGAAATAACTACACTGCACACACTATACCACACGTATGTTTGCTGCTTCTGACATACAAACACACACACACATACCCGCTCTATTAATGTTTGAAATTTTCTATACCAAAATGTACATTTGTATTAGTTATGCGGCTACCTGTTATATTATTCTACCATGGTCAGCAGGTAGTATTAAAATCGAATGACTTTTCTGCCAACGTTGTCAGACAAAAATTTTCAGTTCACACGATTGTAAGAACTTTTTAGCACATTTTACTTACAATATTGTAAGATCTGACAATCGTCTGTTCATAGTCTCCTTTTACACTCGTCAGTTTTTCTTGAAGCAACTTTTATTTTCCTGTGAGAAAGAGCGAGAGAGGAATATATTTTATGTATTCCTCTCTCGCTCTTTCTCACTAGAAAATAAAAGTTGCTTCAAGAAAAACTGATGTGTGTAAAATCAGACATAGCTTAAGTAGAATCAAAGTGTATTAATAACAATTGGCCTTATTAGCGCAACAACAACTGGACTTTACCAATCTGTCATGTTAAATGCATACATAAAAAGTTGTTACAGTATAATTCGTTTATAAGCTACACCGCTTATAGTAGAATTAGCGATATATTCAAAAATGTTAGTTTTTCTGTCATCTATAAGCAAAATACCTGAAAAATATTTTTTATTTAATCCATTAGTCCTATAGTCCATTTTCGCTTATACGCCACCACGATTTGGTTTGAAATATCTTAAATATATGCAAGTTATGGAAGATATAATCCAAAATGCAAAAGTCAAAAATAATATATTTTGTAATCATCATTTATGAAAATATTACTGATATTGAAGTAGAAATTGTTTTTATTTTAGCAATCTTAATTGCAATATTTGTGAATTGAGTAAATAAGGAACTAATTTCTTAACGTTAGTTTTATTTTTCTTTGTTAAAAGAAATAACTATATGGGGATTCGCATATAAGCCACAAATTGGCTTATATAAAAATCAAGATATAGTCCAATTCGCCTTATAGTCCACAAAAAGGGTGCAAATAAGACAGTGGACTATAAGCGAATTTTACTGTAGTTTTTTTACATAGTCATGGTAGAATAATATAACATACGTGTGGTATTGTACAAGATTTGATAGTTCGTACAAAGGTACATTGAACAGGTACCACTACAAGAACAGCTGTTTTAGTAAATTTGAGAATGTGTGCGTCACACAGACAATAGATTTTGACACATGTCTGAGATTTTTCTATCAGCAACGGGCATGTGTTAGTAAATTTGAGAGAGCTTATGAATGTGTGCGACTCACAGATAATGGATTTGACATATTTCTGGGGTATTTCTACCAACAAAATACATGTGTTTTTTGGTGTTGTATTTGTTTTAGTTATGGTGCTACCTGTAATGAATATGCCTTGGTTCGTACCATGAAAAAAGCAAATAAACGAATCAGCTGGCGTTCCAGGGCTACCTTTATATTATTCTACCATGCAGAGTTTACTTTTTTGTTTTAAAAGAAACAGATGGCAGAGCAATACGCAAAGTGCCAAGGTATCCCACACGAATAATTAAAAGAAAAACTGGGAATAGTTGGGCATTAAAAAATGCCTACTTCCTCTAAATAAAAAACGTTGTATGTGACTAAAGGTTGTAAAAAGAGATAAATTAAAAACGATCTCGAATGTCAACCTGCTTAATAAAATTAATTAGCTGACGGCATATGCCGATGTCATAAGAATTAAGTAAATCAAATAAGTTTGTGAACTCACGAAAAAAACTGGTGTTGATCCTGATATTATTAAACTGCGTACAATGAAAAATAAGATGCTCAGAGTTGTCAATCATGTTACAAAAATCACACACGTCCGTCGGCTTTCTACGAATCATGTGAAGATAAACACCACTATAGCAGTGGCAACATAAAAGTCTGTTAATGATCTTCATATCAGTCGGGTCCAATCTGACATTTCTGTACCGTGGCTTGGGATTTCAGGAAAAAGAGAGAAGAAAAAACGGCCACAAACCTGAGGTCTAGATTGATAAAACTCCAACCATTCCCTTTGCAAGGAGTATTTAATACTTCGAAGTGCATCACTATATGGAAGACTAACATCCAAAGGAGCCCCAAGAAACACGGCCTGTTTAGACAGAAAGTCAACTCGTTCGGTAAAGTAAATTTCTTCATGGGCAGGAACCCAAACAATGTACTTCCCGGATATCAGAGTTCTCTATTGAATTCAAAATATCCGAAACAAGATAATTATTCGACTTAGCATTTTTCAATAACTCAAGCATTCCTGCTGTCAGTATAAATAACAATTCGAGAGACATTGTCCTCAATGGCAGTATAATCAGCAATCTTGATGACAACTCTAGTTACTGGTTTTTCTCTGTTCTGTGTAGTTATTTTACTTGACGTTGCTTGTTGGGATTTGAGTTGCCACTGCTATTGGACGTAGTTATCTCTTTTTCTTCTCTTGGGGCTGGGGAGCTGCTGTGGTTTTATGGACTTAATGCGACTTTTAATTTATTGATTTTGGTTGTATTATTTTTAATATAAGTTTAAATTATTACCTGATTTGAGTTTAACTTGTATGAATTAGACTTTTTGCTTGTTTTATTTTTTTATATTTTTCTTTATTTACATTTATGAATTATAAACAAATGAACTCTTATCTATACATAACTTAATTGTACTTAATACTTAAGATATCCTGATATATTGGCCTTATAGGCTTGGTACTGCTGTTTATTAAAATAAATAAATAATGATAGTTCCTTATTTGCAGCCTACACTTAACTTAACTTAACTTAGTGCAATTGTTTTAACAACGCAGTCATAACTTCAAGTTACAACAGCATTTCAAGTTAGGTGGAGACGTAGAGTTATCAAAACTTAACAAAAATTAATTTTTTGAGTTTATTGCGTTGTTTATTGTTCATTATTATTAGGTGGTTTGAGTACTCGATAATTTGTACAATTTATTACTTATTTGTACTGGATTGCGTTCGTGTACTTTTAAACATTTGTAACGAGAGTGTATAAGAAACATTTTTGTTGCTAAGAACTTGCTGAATTTTACTGGTGAAATTTTTTCCAGTAAAAACTAGCAACATATAAACATGTTTATAAATAAATAAAGTTTATTTTGAAATGTAAATAAAATGAAAATATTGAATTGAACGTTTTCTAGTTTTTATGTGACAACTTTTATATATAAATTGTTGAAAATATTTTTAAACAGTTGAAGTTTATTGCGTTGTTTATTGTTCATTATTATTACTTGCAAGTTTTTGCAAAATGTTGTTTGACAACTTTTTTGAATATTTTTTGAATAGAGACTAAATTTGATTGTACTATCTATCATTGTGTTACTGGATAAACCTTACTGGAAAGTACTCAAACACACCTAATATGAGTGGCACTTGTTTGGAATGGAATTTACAACAAACACATGGAGTTTTTTACAAATGTAAGAAATTGTAGCATAATTTAAGACCTTGTTAATATTCCGTACGTCAAAATTTTCTTACGAAATAATCAATGTTGCTCTATATTTTTCAAAAATTTTAATAGAGTACCAGGGGCCGAATCGTCGCTTTCGATATCGAGCTGATTCGATCGAGTTTTCTTAGTTTGAGATTATGGCATTCGCTATCGAACAATATAAACACATTGTTCGATATCGAATGTCATAATCTCAAACTAAGAAAACTCGATCGAATCAGCTCGATATCGAAAGCGACGATTCGGCCCCAGGTTTTATGTACTAGAAACAGATGTAAAATAAGGCTTCAGCTTAATTTTTTTTATTCTTTAAACTTCGTATTTTTTGAACCAAGCACTTCTGACCCTAATACACTTCAGTTGAATATGAAAGCTATTTTATCAAATTCTAAGAAAATTTAAAAAGGATGACGGTCACGACAATGTGCGTTTACAAAATTCTTTTAAAAATCCTAGTCCGCGTTTTGGGATTTAAAGCAGAACAAATTTGAAACATTAATTTCAATATTTTAAATAGTTGTAAGACGAAATTCTAAGAAAATTTAAAAAGGATGACGGTCACGACAATGTGCGTGGACAAAATTCTTTCAAAAATCCTAGTCCGCGTTTTGGGATTTAAAACAGAACAAATTTGAAGAATTAATTTCAATATTTTAAAAACAGTTGTAAGATGTTACCAATTAACTTGGTTTTAAAGTTTTTTTTATTCATATTGTTTATGAAAGTGGTTCTGGGCACAAGCGTTTCTCTATGGAACGAGTATGAGGTAGCAATTAAATACTGTTCTCAATCATTGTGCACAAAAATTCTTAATTCTGAGAAATGCGTTTCTTATGACATATTCTTCAATGATTACTCTCCTATTTTGTTGTTGTTTTTTTGTTCTTTCTGCCTCAAAACAGAGCTCAAACAGCGGAGACATAAAAATAAAATTTACTTTGCAATTGAGCCATTTATTAATTTTTATTTTATGGAATTATTCGCTCTCTGCTGTGAAATAAATCTAAAACAAGTATTTTTAAATCTCTGAATAATTTATTCATAATGTAAAATATCGTACAAACTTTCCGGCACTTCGAGAGGATTGCTGTGGTCGCGTAAATTCTTTGCCTAAGTTTTGAGTGTGTTTTTGCATACGCAGTAATCACTGATATAACATAGGCCCAATTTAGATGATGAATTTTTTCAATTTATCTTTGAAAACATCTTCTAAAAACCTTTTGCATTTATACGATGAATTTTATTTTCATGCTTTTTTATTAATTTCTCTCAAAATTTGTTTTATTTACTCATTCATAACAACAAAAACCATAACACAATCACATAAGAGAGAAAATTCAAATCAAGCTAAAGAAGAATATAAAAAAATGCATGGAAAACAGAAATCGTGCCGTTTTTTATGCCCCGTTTACTTTTCTTAGTGCGGTTGTGTGTATATACATTGTGTTTGTTTTTCTGAGACTCCGCTGACAAAAAGCTGTCTCAAGGGTAAACTCCGGCAGTAAGGTCATAGTTTGTTGGCTTTTGCTGTATTGCCGCTGTGGTATTTTTTGGGCATCAGTGTTGCCGTTGTGACTTTTTTGCGGGGAAATTCTGGGATTTTGGGGATTTTCGGTATAGTTTTTCGGGATTTGAACCCGGGTTTGACCAATTTTGGACCCGGGTTTGAACCGGTTTTTTTCGGTTTATTTTTTCGGTTTTGATCGGTTTTTCTTTGTTTTGTTGACGATTGGATTGTGTTTGGACTTGGCTGCTGACTGTTTTGTGATTGACGCCGTTTTCAATTGAAAACGTACATTTCTGGTGGTGATTGGTACTGGTGAGTATTATTGAATATAGTACTCAATATTTAATGTCTGCTGGGAAGAGGAAGGGCGATATGCCTAGAGGTGAGGAGTCAGACGTTTCGGCTGATGTTCCGGGGTCACATCGGGAGTTGAGTGACTTGTCGGGTGCGGATGAAGGTGTTAGGGTGAAGGTGAAGCGGATGAAGGGCGGAGGTTCGCCTAAATCTAAACATGCGGTTGGTGAGAAGAATGTGTCTCCAGTGGAGGATGGTATGGTCAGCGCGGTTTCGGACATCATGTCGGAGGTGGATTTTGTGCCTTCTCGTAAGAAGGATAGGTCCAGAAGGAGAAATGTACCAGCTGCGGCCACAATTGGGGCGAATGAGGCCATTATTGAGATGAAGGCAGTAACGGCTGCCTTGATGGATGACTTATTGGTTGAGGGTGTAGAGAGAAAAGTTGTGAAGGAGGTTTTGGGTCACTCGGCTAGGTACGAGACATTGCTTATGAGGCTGATCTCTGAGAACGAGCGTTTGAAGGGGAGGATCGAGGGTACCGCGTCAGTTGTCGCTGGCTCGGTTGGTGATAGGTACTCCTCTGGTTTTGCTGTTCCTGAACCTGTTGGCCCTGTTCGTGCTACTGCTGCTGTTCCTTCTGCGGTGGTGTCGGCTGCTCCTGCGGCATTTAAGCCAGCGGATACATGGTCTGTGGTGGTTCGTGGAGAGGGTGTTTCGTCGGGTGATGTTGTGAAGAAGGTGGTTGGGGAGGTTGGGCCCACTCTGGGAGTGCGGGTTCATGACGTGCAGCCGCTGCGGGATGGTGGTGCGGTTATACGCACGCCATCAGTTGCTGAGAGGGAGAAGATTGCCGGCAATACCAAGTTCGCTGAAGTAGGTCTGGAGGTTACGGTGAATGAGAAGTTGGGACCGCGGGTCGTCGTACAGAGGGTCCACTCGGAGATTACGAGTAATGAGTTCATGGACGAGTTGTACGAGATGAACCTGAAGGAAAAGATGTCCCTGGAGAAGTTCAAGAAAAGTGTACGTCTGGTGTCCAAGCCTTGGAGCACTAAGGCAGGTGGTCAGATTAATGTGTTGTTGGAGGTGACAAACAAGGTATTGGAGCAGCTCGTTAGTAATGGCGTTTACATTAAGTGGTTCCGCTTTATTGTGCGACGACAGGACCCTGTGATGGCTTGCTTCCGGTGTCTCGGCTTTGACCATCGGGTAAGTGAATGTAGGATGCGTGAGGATGTGTGTCGCCATTGCGGTTTCACGGGTCATTGGGCTTCCCAATGCTGCAACCCCATTCGCTGTAGAAACTGTGCGTTTAAGGGTCGTCCATCGGATCACATGATGATGTCCGATTCGTGTCCGATGATTGCTGCCAAGATTGCCGTTGCGAACGCGAGACACTAATTTGAACATGGCTACTCTGCGAATTTTACAATTAAATTGCCAACGGGCGTATGCGGTAGTTTGTGAGCTGGGGCAGGCAATGTGCACTTTGGATGTGGCGTTTGCACTTGTGCAGGAGCCATATGTCACGGGTGGTTGCATACGGGGCTTACCGGGGGATGCGAGTTTTTACGGACGAGGGGGGTAACTCTGCTGTTTTGGTTAGGGACAGGGACATTGATTGTACTGTAGTTAGTTGTAGCCAATGGGGGGTCTGCGTGTCTGCAGAAGGGGGGTTCGGGAGGATGTTTTTGGCTAGCATCTATTGTAGGTTCGGTGCCCCATTGGAGCCGTATTTGAGGTATATGGATACGGTGCTACTCCTCGCGAGTAGCTTTCCGCTCATCCTAGGCATGGACGCGAATGCATCCTCTCCCATGTGGTTCTCTAAGACTCCTGGACTTACATCCGGGGGTCGGAACCGCATGAGAGGTGAGATGCTTAGTGAATGGATGGTTACGATGAGCCTCGGTGTTTTGAATGAGCCGAGTGATCTGTATACCTTTGATGGACCATTGGGAGTGAGTGACATTGACGTGACTGCTGCGAACGGGGTGGCAATGACTGCTTTTGACTTTAGGTGGGAGGTACTTGACGAATGGGGTGTAAGTGATCATAATCCCTTGGGGATTACGGTCACTTACCGCGAACAGACTGGGCGGACAGTGTCACCGAGGCGGTGGAGACTAGAGGGTGTGGACTGGGACCATTACGGGGGGTGTATTAGGGCGGCTGCTTTGGCGCAGCCGATTGGCGACTTTAGGGCAATGGGTGCGGATGACTCGATTGGCCAAATTAATCAGTGGGTGTTCACTGTGAATGATGCTGTGCTTGGCCGATATCGTTCAACTAGGCAGAGTAGTCAGGTGGTGGACCAGTAAGTTAGATACGATGCGGAGGAATGTCAGGCGCTCTCGGAAGCAATTACAGAGGGCTCGGCGTTCCAATGCTGAAGATCTAACTCAGCGTAAAGCTGATTATTTGGCTAATCTTAGGACGTACAAAAACATGATTGTTAGAGTTAAGGAGGACGAGTGGAGGGGTTTTGTACGGGAGAATAGGGATGACCCATGGGGTAGGGTTTATAGGTTGTGTAGGGGGTGGGAAGCGGACTGAACTCACGTGCCTGCGTGTTAGCAATGATTTGTTGTCATCATGGAGGGACTGTACGGACGAACTTTTGAGGGTTTTCTTTCCGAGGTCGGAGTTGGTCGATTACTCTCCTCTCATTAGGGAGATGGTTGGCCCTCCTATCTTGGAGAGTTCGGAAATTTCGGACAGTATTGCTCGGGTCAGGTCCAGTTCTCCTGGCTTGGATGCTATGACTGGGGAGATGTCTAGGAGCATGTGGGGGGGGGGGGCGATACCGGAGTACCTGGAGTCGGTATTTAGGGGTTGTTTGGTTGGAGGTTATTTTCCGCTGATGTGGAAGGAGACCCGTGTTGTAGTCTTGCTGAAGTCTCCCGATAGAATTAGGAATGATCCTCGTTCTTATCGGGGCATCAGTCTTCTGGTGCTTGGAAAAGTACTGGAGAGGATCATGGTGATACGACTGAAGGAATTCGCCAACATGGGTGCTTCGAAGCATCAGTATGGGTTTAGGGAGGGTAGGTCTGTTGATGACTCTTGGTTGCATGTCAATCGTTGTGTTAGGGCCTCGTCTGGCAAGTATGTTCTTGGCATATTTGTTGATTTTAAGGGTGCGTTTGGCCATCTCTTGTGTGGTAAGGTGTTAGATAGGCTACGTAATGTAGGTTTCTCTGGTAGGAAGGCTTGTGTAACGGGTACTAGCGGCACGGTTTGGAAGGATGTTGTTCGTGGTTGTCCGCAGGGTTCCATATGTGGTCCATTTATATGGAACCTCATGATGGATACTCTGTTGTGTCAGCTCGAATCGTCTTACAAGGTGTGTGCGTATGCAGATGACTTGCTCATCTTGATCGAAGGACAGTCTCGTGCTGATCTGGAGAGTAAGGGTGGGCTTGCCATGCGTTGCGTTAATGATTGGGGAAGTAGCGTGGGTGTTGAGGTGGCTATGGATAAGACCGTGATGATGCTTCTGAAAGGAAGTTTGTCACGGAATCGTTCTCCGATCATTCGTTCTGGTGGCATTAGTCTTAGATATGTGACTCAGGTTAAATATCTGGGAATAATGGTAAGTGAGAGGATGAATTTTCTGATTCGTCTTACTTATGTTCGTGAGAAGCTTTCCGCTTGAGCCGGAGGGCCGTGCGTATCATTTATGGCGGATTATTTGTTGCATGTGCAGCATATGGTGCGCCTATTTGGTATGAAACGGTTATGACTGTTAGGGGCCGTGCTAAGATCCTGTCTTGCCAGCGTGTTGCTATACTGGGTTGCTTGCCACTTTGCCAAACATTGTCGACAGATGCTCTTCAAGTGTTGTTGGGTGTGGCTCCGCTTGACTTGCGAGGTGATACGACGTGCTATCATCTTTAAGGTGAAGAGGGGCATAAATCTGGCAGGACATGATTGGCTTTCTGCCGATGACCGGGTGGGGGCTGATTTGGACCAGGTTTTGGGTAATCTTGGGTAGTAGGGTTGACTGGGATTGGGGGGACAGGTGGGTGGGCAGTGGGAACTGGAGGGTGATATTTCGTTTAATCGGGATGCGACTTTTGTACGTGACCGTCCGGACTTCGACTTTGGTCTGTTGTTGGGCTTTTTACTGACGGGACATGGCTCGCTGAATGAATTCCTATATCGGAGGGGGCTGTCGCTGTCCCCGGACTGTCGATGTGGGGGTGGACCAGAGGACTGGGAGCATGTACTGACAGCATGCCCTTACTATGATGACATTAGGAGTTTAGGGAATATGGGCGTTGTTTATTCGGGGGGAGTTTGGGATGTTAGTATGGTATTAGAGGACAGCCGGACGTTTAAGGGGTTGGGCGATTTTGCACGCGTTTTGTTTTGTAGGAGAAGGACTGGACGTTAGTGGAGGTGGCCTCTGCAACTACTCGTGTTCTTGGGTACTGCAACTGCTGGCCTTCCTATCGCTGTTGTCTGCTTATCCGCTTGCTGTTGCTGCCGCTGTCGTCGGATCGTTGGTAAATATATGATATGATGTTGTTTCTTCTCCCTGCTGTTTATCTACAATGGTGCTGCTGCTGCTATTATTGATGCTTCCCTTACTGCCGTGATGAATGTTTTTAGTTTGATTATTGTGATTGAGTCACCCGTGAGGGTGTCTTTGTCTTTTGTTCGTGTTTGTCCTTGCTGGTGGTACATGCTGTGCCCACTGAATCGCCCGTGAGGGCGATTGTTTATTGTTTGTTGTGTTCTGCTGTGGGCCACCAGTCCCGAACTATTTGGAGTTCAACTGGAAGTAGTTTCGATTACGAGGTCTGACCGGAGACTTAATTCTGGTACCACGGGTGTCAGAGGCCCCTGGGACTTCGGTGCGACCCCTTCGGGAGCAACGTGGTGCCTGTGGTTTAGACCAAAATCGCGGGAAGAGCACAAGCTCGGTGTATAGTTGCATTGCGACCGGGTGCTGTGACCCATAGATCGGCAGGAGTTTTAGATAGGCTCCGCTCCTAACCAAGCCATGCCCAATTACATGGTTTCGAATTGGTACTCATACGTAACATTGTTGCGTGTGGGGGCGTTGGTAGACGCATTGTATCCACCCGGTGTTTGGAGCACAGTGGGGTTAGGCCGTAGTGGCAGGTAACCACTATAATCTAGAACACATCTGCCGAACTCTATATGAGAAAAAAAAAAAGAAAAAAATATATATAGTTTCACAGTTAGCATTTCGCCTTTTTAATCAGGCCAGCATGTGATTGGTAATTACTTAAAGTGCAACTCTGTAAACCGGATGTTAGCTTCGAACAAAAATAGTAAATTTTCGAACAAAACAATTCCGATACGGTTTCACGAACCCATTCATGATTGGAATTGGAAACGGATTTCCAATCCAATTCCGTAACGGATTCTATGAACAGGCTGATTTTGTTTTTTTAATATTTTACGAAATCAGTTTATTTTACTGTTATTATATCAGAAAATGAAAATAAACCATGAAAAATGTTTGTTGGCGTTTATAGGAGCGACAAAGACATTCTCTCGTTCCTCGTTCATTCACTGTTCAAACAAAAAAACCGGAACGATGAACGACCTATGTAGTTCCTTTAGTCTTTCGGATCGGTCGGAACGATTCCATAAAATAACCGATTTTGCCCAACTCTAGCTACGATCGTAATGCAGAATACATACACTCGAAAAACAAATCGTAATGACACGGGGGAACGGAACGCAGAATGCCAAACGGAGAAAATTTCGATTCGAATCGTAACGCAGAATAGGGGTGAGTATATGTTATTTACTTTTATTTGAGGTTACAACGTACCTTTAAGAATCTTAATATATTTAAAATTCTTCATAACTGTGTAGATTTTATTCCTAGCGCTGCTTAGACGGTCTTAGGCCGGGCTTAAAGGTTTTCTTCTTTATGTATGTCGAATAGTGGCTTCGCCGAATAAAGATTACGATTCGAATCGTAACGCAGAATAGGGATGAGTATATGTTATTTGAGGTTACAACGTACCTTTAAGAATCTTAATATATTTAAAATTCTTCATAACTGTGTAGAGATTTTATTCCTAGCGCTGCTTAGACGGTCTTAGGCCGGGCTTAAAGGTTTTCTGCTTTATGTATGTCGAATAGTGGCTTCGCCGAATAAAGATTTCCTGCATAGCTCTTGTCTATGAAAATTTAGATTCAAAACTGTAATTGGCGAATGAATATTGCTTTTAAGTTTTCTTCTTTATTTATTTCTTTAAAACAATCTGAAAACTTTTCACCGGTAAGTACTTATAAATCAAATTTTTATTGCTTTTTTAAAGTTTTATTTGCACAAACTCACCTTAAATCAAGCGCGGATCCAGCTTGAGCTTTTGGGCAGGGGGGAAATTCTAAGTAATACATACTATTTTTCCAAACTTCTTTTAGAAACTATAAAAATTTACTCGTTTGGGGGGATATCCCTCCCCCTTGTATCCGCGCCTGCATTAAATAAATGTATTTGAAAGAAATTTGTTCAAACAAACTACCGAAATATCGTAACGAGTTCGTTACGACAAACTACCGAAATGTCTTAACGAATTCGTTACGGCAAGTCGGACTCAAGGTAGATTGAACAGGTACCACTACGAGATCAGCTGTTTTAGTAAATTTGAGAATGTGTGCGTCACACAGACAATAGATTTTGACACATCTGTGGTATGTTTCTATCAACAACGGGCATGTGTTAGTAAATTTTAGGGAGATTATGAATGTGTGCAACACACAGACAATAGATTTGACAACGAAAATACATGTGTTTTTTGGTGTTGTCGTGGTGATACCTAATTATTGTATCATGGTCGGACTACAGAAAAAGTCTAAACTTTTGGTTTGGTGGGTATGGCCACCACTGATGTAAAAAAAACAAACAGAAAGCTTGGTATTGTATGCTCTTCTGGAAACTTTCTTCATTCCTTTTACTCTTTGTCTTTCTCATTTCTAATTGTTACAAGTCAGTCGTTTTTCAACCCTTAATACATACAGTCCACTCAACACAACATACAAATAATTTAAATACCACAAGTGTTAAAATAGATAAAACCAAATATTTAAATAAAGTTATTTAAATACAATAAACTAAGTGTATCGTGGTTTTATTTATTAAAGAGTAATCGGAGTGAGTTACTTTTATACTGTCAAAAGATTTCATGGTCTAATCACATCTTTACTGATTCTTGTTTACTTCAATTGGAAAGAAAACTGTTCGAACTTCTATGTTATTTACTTTGCTTTTCGAAAGAATTTTCTTTCGATTCGGATTACAAATTAACTCTCCAGGTTTAAACAAACAAGCGATCTGAGGAAAATAAAAACGTGAAACTTGCCAAGCCATCAGAACGGCACCATTTAGAAATTGGAGATGTTTAAGTGTCCTACGAGTTTGTAAAACCAAATGTCTGTATAATTTCAAGAATCTATTTTTAACACCTACATAAGAAAACCATTAAATTCGCCATGAGATAACTTTAAATGCACAAAGCAAAATGTGTATTTCGATTTTGCTTGTTAAAAAAAGAAAACTTAAAACAACTGCGCTTAGTTCAAAATATAATTATGTATTATTATTGCATATCTTAACAATGTGTAGGCGATAAAGTTAAATAAGGACAAGTTTGGGCGTCTAAGGGTGTTTTTTGTTATTGTTGTTTCTTCTGTAACTAAATTAAAACTGGCCTTTATAATTTGTTGTATGTTTTGTTTTTCTTATTAATTTTTTAAAATAATTTATAACATTATTTTTTATACGTATAATTTTGTTGCTGTGTATGTAAGCATATTATTGAGATGATGTTGCTTCTTATTTCTTACACACTAAATTTTATAGTTTTTCTTCTTGTTGATGAAGAATTTTATGAACAAAAGAACGGAGTTGGTTTGTTGTCGTTTGCCTTTTATTGGTAGTGTTAGAATTAATTTAAAAATAACTTAAGAATTGGTTTAGGCTTCCAATTCCAAAGATACGCCAATCTTGTGGCCACCGGCATTGAAGTTCTTGCCATCGATCAAAGTGGAAAGAGTAAGTGTAATGCCATCACGCAATTTTTGTTGATAACCCAAACCAACTTGGCAGTTGTTGTTAACTTTGGCGCGCAAAGCGGCATCACTATCCAATTGATATTTACCGCCTAAACCGAATTTAGTGTTGTTAGTTCCAGAGGTCCAGGACAATTGTACACCTACATCGATTTTGTCGGAGCATTTTTGGAAGATGGAACCACTAAATTCTTGGCCATCATTGCTAAAATTTTAATGAGAAATTTTATGAAATTTAACTTGTACTCCAATTTAATTTCATTAATAAATACTTACACAGCTGTATGCAAGACAAAGTCCTTTGTGGTGTAGCCCAAGGCAAAGTTGTTAGTGGTCAATTTAGTATTTTTGGTATCGAAAGCTGTTTGGTAACCAGCCAACCAACCTTCATAGCCCAAAACGGCTGATGCATTGATCAATGGACCGTTCAAGTCAACGTTAACATCCGAATCAATTTTAACATTATCATGTCCGTAGCCAACCTTGAATTTTCCAGATTTGTTACCCGATTGAGGCGCAAATGAGCCTTCGAAACTCAATTTTAAACCTTCGAGCAATTTGTCTTGTACAGCAACCTCAGTGAAGAGAGTATTGTCTGTGTTCCATTTTTCGGTCAATGTCAACCCGTAATCGGAAACTTTGTATTTAGTTTCCAATGAACCGAAAACTTTGCCTGATTCTTGATTAGACTGACCACCTGTATTGAATTCAATGCCAGAGGCAGTTTTTGTTTTGCAGTCCAACTTCCACAAACCAAAATGATAGCCTTTGCCAAAGATATCACGAGCTTGTTTACCTAAATCAGAGAACGATGGAGGAGCCATCTAAAAAAAGGAAAAAAATGTTAGTTTATTATTACTGAAAAACTTGTATCCTAAAAAAAAGTCAATATAATTATGAGAAAATATGTAGTAAGATTCCATTAGATATTAGTTCGCTAGCTAAGACAACATGGGGTTTTCACGTAATATAATATCTAACATGAGGACGTCAAATTTAATCGCAGAATCAATTACAGTTAGGAACAAAATTGTTCACAAGATTATCGTAAATATATCTTGGAAACCCTGCTATGACCATAATTTTGAAATTCTTCAAATTACTCAGATACTTTGGCATATAAAGTATGTCAAGAATGAGTGTACACACTAAAAATAAATATATTTTTTTACGTCATTAGCAAAAAATTATACATCTTGTCTTATTACACAGATTTTTTTGATTTACGGTAATTATATGCAATGCCTACAAAGATGTACGACAAAATGATTTCAAGGTTAGCGTAAAATATATGCACGGTACATGTTAAGTACATTTTTCAAAAATTAAAATTTGTGCACTAATTTTTCTATAGCAAACATAAAGTTCTTTCTCCATTTAATAAGAAGTACGAGTAAAGTAACAAATTAAAATTCATTTTTGAAAATTTTCAAGCAATATTCCGTTTGGTAGTACGCATTTGATGCGTCGTACAGAGTTCTTATTTGCAGGCTACACCTAACATAAAATGACTAACTTTAACATTAACTTCAAGTTAATGTTTTAAGTGTAGACTGTTCAAGTTAATGCTTTTTTCAAGTTATAACATAATTGCTAGTGCATTTGTTTTAACAACGTAGTCATAACTTCAAGTTACAACAGCATTTCAAGTTGGTTGTGTGTGAAAAAAACTTTCGGGAATTCACGTTGGTAAATTCCTTAAAGAAATTTCCGTTTGCTAGTAAGGAGTTCCGAAATAAAAGTACACGGAATTTTTGGCCGTTATTGTCTATTACAGGGATATGATTGTGATTGTGTGTTGTAAATTAAAAAATAAAGGAATTTATGTATATGCAAATATTATTCTCTACAGAAGGCTAAACGATTATTTTTCCGTGTATATATTTCCAAATGTGAATTTCCGTAAGTAGTCCGTACCACGCTTGAAGTGAAAAATCACCAAAATCATTTTTGTCTAATGCAGGGATGTCATATCTATTAGCATTCGTCTCCACGTAGCAATTTTTATTGCTGCAATTGTCAAGCACCATTTAAAAAATATACACTAGAAATAATGTAATTTTCTATATAGAATTTTACAATTGCCAGCAATAAAAATTGCTACGTGGAGACGTAGGGTTAGCGGAAATGTTTTTCTGTCAAGTGAAACAAAAATTAATGTTCAGACAATTGTTTTTGAAAGGAATTTTTGACATTTTGTATCGTCTTGTAAATAAATGTATGTGTTTTACATATTATAATTAAGAAATTTAAATGAATTTGGATAGAATTAAATGCAAAATTTCGACCCTTAAATTTAGGCCGTACTGCGTACTAGGCTTTGAAAACTAAATCTGGGATTTTGTTTACTCATTGTAGTTTTTTGTACATGTACCATTGAAGTATATAAGCGAGATTTTTTATAAGCACTGCCTATGCATATAAGCGAGTTTTTATAAATGCATTTCTCGCTTATAAGCACAAAAAGTCGTGCAAAATTTGAAATGCATAAAACCGATAAATACTGTAGTATCAAGCAACTGTTTACACTTTTTTGGTTTACTCTTTTCTGCACTAACACGCAATTCATACGATGATTTTTTCGATGTTTTTTAAAACATGATTTTTGGAGTATGAAGGCGATGGGGTAGAGAAGCAAACGGAGTAGAGAAAAAATCACATTTTCAGTTTTCGGTGATTTTTTTCATATTTGTCTTTAGTTCTAGTTGCATTTTCTCTCATTGTCTATCTCTTATGTAATTGTGTTATGTTTTTGTTGTTGTGAAAGAGCAAATAAAGCAAATTTTTAGAGTAATTTATAAAAAAGACATGCAACTAAAAAACATCGTATGAATGCAAAAGGTTTTTGGAAGCAACTTTTAAAGAGAATTAAAAATAAAACATGATTTTTAAATCAGCGTATGAATTGGCTGTAAGTCCCAATTCCCACTATGCAAGTCTTATTGATCAGCTTCTTATTTAGCTGTGAGAAAAACAGAGAAATGTGTATTTATTTCTCTGTCTTTCTCACAGCTGAATAAGAATCTTATCAATAAAACTTGCATAGTGTGAATTGGGACTAAGTCGACGTTTAGACGATGCAAGTCTTATTGATCAGCTTCTTATTCAGCTGTGAGAGACAGATAAATGAATACACATTTCTCTGTTTTTCTCACAGCTGAATAAGAAGCTGATCAATAAGAATTGCATAGTGTAAACTGGGACTAACAAGAAAGTTATCTTTGCATTTCCCGTTATTTTTTATGTGCGTGGTTAATTTCTGTATATTTTTAAATTACTTAAAAATTTTTTTGCGCGCATCGTCTATTGAAAAATTTATTAAGATTTAATATGCCAAGAAAAAGGTTATCTTATAATGTAATTTAGTTAATTTATTACAATCTCCACTTGGGAAAAAGCGTGAGCGAATTATCAGAAATGTTTTCAGTGTGTCGTAAAATAATTTACAATATCATAAATCGTGCAGAAAACCAGAGTAGATTAGAGTTAAGGAAAGGTGGTGGACCAAAACGAAAAATAAATAAACGTGTGAAGCCCGTAATTATTATTAGAAAAATTATTAAAAACCCCCAAATTTCTACAAGAACAATTGCTAGAGAGCTTCAGGAAGAATGCGGCACTTTTGTTTCTCATGAAACAGTTCGCCAGGTGCTATTGAGCAACAAGTACTCATCAAGAGTAACACGAAAGAAACCTCTGCTTTCTGCTTCAAATATAGAAAAACAGCTTTCCTTTGCAACTTTGAATGTTACACAGCCAACTGAATATTGGGACAACGTTATTTTCTGCGACGAAACAAAGATTATGCTATATTACAATGATGGGCCAACTAGAGTATGGCGCAAGACCTTAACATCGCTAGAAAATTGCAACATCATCCCAACAGTGAAATTTGGAAAACTTTCGATAATGGTGTTGGAGACATAGCGTTTATAGAATCAACGATGGATGCACACGAATATTTAGACATTTTGAAGAAACATTTGACAAGCAGTGCTGAAAAATTTGGGTTTATAAGGGATAGCATCCCTCAATTTAAATTTTAACAGGACAACGATCATAAACATAAATCCCATATGGTTCGTATGTGGCTCTAGTTGCGCCAACCAGCTACCAGCCGGCCTTCATACGACATTTTTAAGACTAACCAGCCCATAGCGCAAAACATACCAAACAGCCAGTTCTCGTACGCTAATGCTTTGAAGTCTAACCAGCCCACAGCTCAAAAACGGCCTCTTGCCAACGAAAACAGTGGTTTCAATTTTGATCGACTTGAGGCTTCAATAGAAAATTTAATACAAACCGTAAATTTTTTTACAAGCAACATGACCTGCATGATGCAGTAAGTGTTGAAAATGCAGTCTACATTATTGCAGGCTGCATTAAACAAACCATGAACTTAAAAATCTGTTTCTGGAACGCAAACGGCATCCGCCAACATAAAAACGAACTAGAATACTTCATGATGGATAAACAAATTGATGTTATGCTTATCTCTGAGACGCACTTGACTGCTAGAAGTTTTTTTAAAATCAACGGATATACTCTATACGACACAAAAGACCCCCAAGGTAGAGCTTGTGGTGGCTCGGGTATACTAATAAAATCGCGATTAAAACACTACTTAATGAGTGATCATTGTGAAGACTATCTTCAAGCAACTAACATCTGCATTGAAGCTTTTCATCAAAACCTGGTGATTTCATCAATTTACTCTCCTCCCAGGTTCTCTATTACAGAAAATCAATATAGTAGATTTTTTAATTCACTAGGCCCACGCTTTTTGGCCGTCGGTGATTACAACGCTAAGCACACGTTCTGGGGATCTCGCCTCATCACGCCAAAGGGTCGCGTTTTGTTTGACACAATTTCAAAAATGCGGTTAAATGTTATATCAAGTGGGCAGCCAACTTACTGGCCAACAGATCGCCGAAAAATACCTGATGTTATTGATTTTGGAGTAGTAAAGGGTGTGCCCAGCGAAATGATCCAAGTTGAAGCATCTTTAGATTTGTCTTCAGATCACTCACCAATTATTGTCACTATATATTCACATAAAACATATTCACCCACTTGTGATTTAACGATGACAGCCACGTATAAATTGGTTGAAATACAAAAAATATTTGAGTGCTCATTGCCCAGAAAATATTCCATTAAAAACTCCTGCTGACATAGATGACTCTATTAGAATGTTTGAGGCAAACCTTAAGCAAGCTGCTCCAAATGCTACTACTACAAATATTCAGGTGAGATATAATAACATTTTTTCAGCAGATGTAGAACGGCTTTTATCCGAAAAAAGAAGAGTTCGTAGAGAATGGCAACGCTACAGATCCCCTCAGCTAAAATCTAGGCTGAAGGAATGTACTAAACAGCTGAAAACTCTACTAGAATATCAAAAAACCGCTTCTCTTCAAAACTTTCTAAATGGGCTCGACGCAACACCTCAAGCAGACTATTCGCTATGGAGAGCAGCCCGAGGCCTCAAAAGACCAGTGATATATAAGCCTCCATTGCGAGCTTCGAATGGAGACTGGGCAAGAACTGACGCTGAAAAAGGTACTCTGTTTGTAAGCCACTTGCAGAAAGTATTTACTCCAAATACGTCTGATACTATAGTTGAGCTGCCACCAGTCCTCGCTATACCAGATGTTACTTTGAGGTTCAACATTCGTGAGATTGAACACTATATTGCGGGCTTAAACTCGAAAAAAGCCCCAGGCGCTGATAAAATAAGCAATAAAATGCTCTTAGAGCTACCCTGTACTGCAAAAAGGATAATTCTATTTATTTTTAACAGTATTTTGCGCCTCAAATACTATCCCGCAGAATGGAAGGTTTCGCTGATTACCATTATACCTAAACCAGGCAAAGATCATACGAAGGTGGAGTCCTATAGGCCTATAAGCCTGTTGTCTAACATGTCAAAACTATTTGAAAAGCTACTTATGAGTAAGCTAACACCCATACTGAATCGTACTGGATGCATTCCAGACCAGCAATTCGGTTTTAGGAGACAACATAGTACGATTGACCAAACACATAGACGTGTTTAGAAAAACCTTCGAAGAAAATAAATTTTGTTCTGCGCTCTTCATCGATGTTTCTCAGGCATTTGATAAAGTATGGCACGCAGGTTTAATACATAAACTAAAGCTAAACCTACCCGAAAACATCCTTAAACTTTTAGAAAGCTACTTAACTGAGCGAAAATTTGTTAAAGAAGGTAATTTTCAAAGCCCTCCGCAACCCATCGAAGCCGGAGTTCCTCAAGGCAGCATCCTCGGTCCTGTATTATATCTGATATATACCTCTGACTTGCCGGTAAGCAGTAACATACACATATCAACATTCGCTGATGATACAGCTTTTCTAAGTGTTCACAAGAACCATCAAGAAGCCACCCGCAATTTGCTAGATTATATACCCCAATTGGAACAATGGCTAAAACAATGGCGGATAAAAATTAACGAATAAAAATGTCTACACATTACTTTTACATTGTGCAAAGAAACCTGCCCACCTATACAAATAAATAACCAAACTATACCTCAACACACTGAAGAAAAATATCTCGGTGTTCATCTTGATCGTCGTCTAACATGGAAGTCACACATAAATGCAAAGGTGACCCAAATGAAATTAAAAGCAGCTCAAATGAATTGGCTCATTGGAAGGAACTCTACTCTAAGCCTAGATTGTAAACTTCTTCTATACAACTCCATTCTAAAACCAATATGGTCCTACGGAATCCAGTTATGGGGCACTGCCTCGGCATCAAATGTAGAAAAAATTCAAAGGCAACAAAATAAAATACTCCGTACGATTACAGCAGCCCCATGGTATGTCAGAAACAAGCGAATTCATAAAGACCTAGATGTGCCGCCGGTTAAGACAGTGTTTTCTAAACACGTGACAAACTACATAAAAAGACTTGAGTTGCACCCAAATCCCCTAGCCCGAAATATCATTAACTTTAGAGGCCACACTCGGCTGAGAAGGAGGGACACTCTTGCTCTCAGCCGAACACGAGAGACGTAAACAACCAAACAACCAACCGCTGAAACGAATATTTTTGTCTGGCACTGGCTGGACTTAAAAATTAAAATTTTAGAGTTAAGATTTGATTACTTATTGTTAGTTCAATTTTATTGAAGATACAATAAATAAATACATATAACCGAAAAAAAATATAATGCACAATATCTCTGAAACTAGAGGTGCTAGGAAAATAATAAAGCCATTTTCCATAAGAATCAGTTATTTTAATTAAAAAAAATTAAAATAAAAAAAAAGGCTTTAAGGACTAAGCCAAAAACACACGAATTTTAACATCCTTGCAATCAATAACAGTAAGATATCCTGATATACTCATTAATGTAACTCTACCCAAATGAGAGACAATTTTGTGGAGACTAATAGTCCAGAAAGTATTTTAAAGTTTGGAGGACGAGTAATATTAAGCGAATAGTGCAAAAAGTGGTGTAAATTATGCAAATGCTAAATGTCACTATATCTTTAAAGCTAGAACTGCTATGGAAAAACTAATGACGCTATCGTAATCAGGAGATAAGAATTGGATATTTTTATTGAAACAGCACACAAAAACATCCATTTTGTTGTGCTGTGTAATTTTTCCTACTTTATTCGTTGAAATTATGTGCTTGATTCATGAAAAATTTATTAATCGGTTAACCGGTTAATACAGAATTTAACCGATTATTAAACGATTAAGCCAAAACCTCGATTAATTAATCGAGCATTAATCGATTAAAGCAGAAGCACGATTAAATGAATACCCTAGTTGTTATCCATTAGTCTAACTTTCTTGTTTATTTTCCTAAACATTTTTTTTTCAACAACATTTACTGCAGTTAAGGTTAATTAACTTTATACGGTGGTAGCATGGACGAATTAAACTGGCATTGTGATGTACAATATATGTATGTCAATCTTCATATTTTCTATAGAGTTGGACACCTATCGTGGACAAAAAATTATTGCTTTTTTGTATCAGGGTTGGCTGCCCACTGGGTAACCCAAAAAAACCCACCTGGGTTTTTATGGGTATTTTGTTTAAAAAAACCCAAGCGGGTTTTTTACGTTATATCCATTAAAACAAAGATGAAGATAGTTTTGAAGTTTCATTTACAGAAAAATAAAATCATTATAAAATTCATATGAACGAATAACCCAAGTACATACACATGTATTTATATGCCCATTTGTGTGTATATATATATATTTAGCCCTAGTGGGTTTTTCAGTACTTTTAATTTAAATAAAGATCAAAATAATTTTAAGACAATAATTAAAAAATTCATAAAAAACAGTATTCCAAACACGTACATAGAAAGTTATTTAAAATCAGTTACCACTCTGGTGGCTCAGATTTTAAATGCTTTTAACGGCCCTTTTCATAATGTACTATTAAAAGTTAACGCGGACTTTAACAGCAAGTTTTCTATGCCGAACTTGCCATTAAAGTCCACGTTAACTTTTAATCGCACATTGTAAAAAGGGGCGTAAGAGTAGCTTTTTCCAATCTAAGGCGATTTCAAAGGTTACTCCATATTAAACCATAAGATGAGAACATTCTTTCTATTGATGGTGGCAATTCATTACTGAAGTGAAATAATCGCAAAAGTTTGCAGGTAAACATTATTAATTTTTGTCTTTTAATATCTTCAACCATTGTTTTTTTTGTGGAAAGTGTTCTGCATCTTTAATTTTAAATGCCAAAAAAAGGGTGCTGAAAATGGGGTGCTTTTGACTTACGCATTCTTCTCCTATCTTTTCGCTTTCTTTAGTAATTACTTTGCCCATATATTTGGAATGTACGCTTTTTAACAAAATTCTGTTTTGACAGTAGTATAGCATTGTTCAACAAATTACAGTCTAGGCACCCTAAATAGCCCAACAAAACTAATTTGTACCTTAAAAATTTTAGTTTTTTACCGGTTAGGCTATATTTTTATTGAATTTTTTTACTTTCTTTGTTATTGTTCCACTTCTTATGTTGTTTATTTTAGTATTTACTATTTTTTTATTGTTTGTTGTTGTTTTGCCAAATATTGTTAGTGAAAAATGTGGAGTCGCTGTAAGTTATGCTGAAAAAAGTGAATAAAATATGTAATTGTTTCCTATATTTTTCTAAAAAAGTGCGGAAAAAATTGCTTTTTTTTTGCACAAGCTGTTGATGAAACACAATATAACATAACAGAGAATTATGCAATTGGATATACTATTTAAAAAAAACTTAGCATAAACAAATAGTGAAAACCTAAAATTTTCAAGGTAAAAAGTGGTCAGTGTGAGCTATTAGGGTGGCTAGTCAAGTTCAATTGTATTGATATGTTCACAAAACTTGTTCAGCTCTACCGTAACTACAAGTTTGCCGAATATTGTTAGTAAAAAATTACGAGTACCAGTAGGTTATTCTGAAAAAAGTGAAAACAAATGTTTTTCTTAATTTTTTCAACAAAAATGCACGAAAAAATTTGTTTGGCATTAAATGGTAAAAAAAACTGTTAAGCAGACTCTTAGCAACATTATTGCTATATACAGTTAAGCGGTATCATTAAGTTTGAATTAGCTGTTGGCCAAATACTGATGACACCGTTTTTTGAAGTCCCACTGATTTTTCAAAAAGTCCTTGCGTTTTCCCAAAAGTCTTCATTTGTCGCATAGTTGTATTAATGATTTTCTTGATAAATCTATACCGAAAAGGGCTAATTTGACAACATTGCTTAGATCATTAAAAAAAACCAATTAAACCCAATAAAGCCCAATAAAACCCATGATAAAACCTGCCGGGCTGGGTTTAATTTAAAAAAACCCGGGTTTTTTCCAACCCTGTTTTGTATTGATGTATTTGTATAGCATACATATACAAATACATCAATACAAAAAAGCAATAATTTTTTGTCTACGATGGGTGTCAATGTCAGGAAATAAACAAGAAGAATGTCAGGATATAAACAAGAAGAAATGTAAATCTGTGCACTAGGTTCCCCTATATGTGTAGAACATTTTTTTTCGGATTTTGACTGTAGATCCTCCTGGAAATGTTCTTTTTAGTAAAAAAAACATTGTGCTGATGTTCTAGATAGATAAGGGGCATTGTAATGGGCAATTAGGGAGTTATGGAAAATTATAGCGATGGGTATTGTACCAAACAAAAACTCAGAAATAAGAAGTCAGATCCGCACAAAAAATTTGAAAATAAGGCCAAGTTCCTATCCAAAAATTTCGGCCGGTAAAAGAACTGAGATCAAAATGATTAACAAGTGATAGGTACAATACTATCTCATTTCTATGAAACCTGCTAGCTTAGCAATATGTTTTACATTTTTAATATTGGGAAATTGGGAAGAATTATTGGGAAAATATTGCCAAGTTAGCAGCTTGCTTAGTTATGAGATGGTATAGTACCTATCAAAAATTGGATCCTCATTTTAATACCAGTACTTTTAACGGCCGAAATTTTTTGGATAGGACGTTGACCTTATTTTCACAGTTATGTTTTTGTGCGGATAGTATTTACATAAACTGTTAAAGCTAATTAAAAATAAAACTTTTGTATAATAATTTTCTCATTAAAAACCATGGTTGACAGGTATTTTCTGAATTTCAAAAACCGTAACCGGTTTTTTTAATTTCAAATAGTCGAAAAAATCTGTCTCGAGCTGAGTTTGCCATAAATTAATACTTTGTAGTTGAAATAAAAGTTTCAGCATAAGGCCTTTGTTAACAAGTGTATAAATTTGATCAAGTAGTTCCGATAAGTAAATCACCGCAATCTCATTTAAAAATCCGCACAAAAATTAAAACAATATGATTAACGCTGATAATGGATGGCAGTCGCCATATTAGAATTTGGCAGCAATAGAAAACAATTTAATTAAATAAACAAAAACTTCGTGCATAAACGACAAGTAATAGACAAATTACACACAGAAAAAAATAGACAAGAATTATATTCAATAAAACCATGTTATTAAAAAAAAATATGAATTTCAATAACATTTATCTTTAACATAATAAAATATTTCGTTGTAAGTATTTCTTTTCCATTCCGGTTATTTCTTTTCTTTTTATACATAAGTACTTAAAACAAGTTGTATCCCATAAAAAAATAAATGGGATATGGCTCTGCTAGAGAGTGTATGCTTTACGTCCGGAAAGCCCGGGTTCGTATTCCAGCCATGTCAACATTTTTTTTAATTTATATATATATTTTTATTTTGAAATAATTTTGTTATCAATATAGGGGAATTCTTTATCACAGGAAAGTTGAAAAAAATATTATTGAATACCGGGATTTTTGTTATCAAAAACGAAACTTATTTTTTTCTGTGCAGAAGGAAGTTGATGACGATATTGTTTTATTTTTGTTTGCACTTAACACATAAAGCATTTTAGTTAATTTATAAATTTAAGTTTCTATTTCAGACATTTTATAAAGACAACAGGTCATTGAACGCACATAAATGCAATATTTTGTCTGGCTTTGTTTAGGTTCATTGTACATATTTTCTTTTCTTAATTTAGTTGGATATTTTCTGTATATGAAGTGTGATTTGGGAATTATTTTTAGGATTTAAAGATTAAAATGGCTTAGCTGTATGCTAGCAACTTGCAATGGTTTACATCAGATAGGAAGGAGCCTACAACAAGAAATTCAAACGACCCACACCTTCGCATAGGAAGAAGAACTCTTGATAGCTCTCCTAGATTTTGTATGGTGTCTACCAATATCAATCCAAGACGCTTAACGCTCTGATTTAGGTTTGGCTGTTAATGTTTTCAATTAAACTATATCTTTAATTTTGTGGTGGTAATTGGCATTGTGCTTGCTAAAAATTATTACACGAAAAAAATAGTTCATTTATTTTGCAGTAAAAAATAAATTCTAATCCATGATATAAAAAAAAGTCAAGGTTATTGATTGAAACAGATTTTAAAATAAAGGAATTGACATTAAAAACTCAAAATTGATGTAAGTCGACTTACGCTGTTAGTCATTTCTCTTCTTGCTATATATAACAAAAATAAGGTATATTTTTATTCCCAAGGCATTTTATATAAAAAAAATAAATCGGTAGTACGGAAAAATTAGACCTAAGAGCCGAATACCACCCGAAACCAAAATGTTGGTCTAGTATTAAACCTAATCTCGATCGGATTCTACTTAATTTCAATTTAATCGGTTAACAGACAGAAATTGACCGATTTATCGTTAATCGAAAATAAGTTCGAGATAAATCGAACGGTTAACTGAAGAGAAGTTAATTGGTTAAGCCATTAACGATTAATCGTATGTACATTAGGCATGTAACTAATTTTTTCAAACAATTTGGTATACCACTACGTGGTGGCAAAAATTGTAGAAGTAATGAATATCGCTTTTTTAGGTGATTTGGGTTCAAAAATGTTCCGCGCCAAACGAGTTTTCTATAAAAGGCAACCTTTTTCTTTATTTGTATATTATAATTCTTGCAAAAAAAAAACCGCCTACATAATAGGCGTAGACTGCCCATACTTATTGTCATAATGATGTACTTTCATAAGAATCGGTTAAGTAGAAGTAGTTTAAATGAATATTTACTTTTCATGGGTGTGGCACTGCCCAATTTTCAAACCAGAATGTTGTATTGTAACAATAACTAAATGTGTATACAAAATTTCATACGAATCGGTTTAGTAGAAGTTGTTGATAAATAATATTTAGTATTCAAACACAAGCTTAATGTGTGTGCAAAGTTTTATAGGAATCGGTTAAGTATAGGGTGGCGCATAAGTAACGTTAAGATTTGATCAGTGAATACATTTTTTAATTTAAGTCTTTTTTTCGTCTCTTTACAGAATTAACTAAATAATACTTGGGAAATTTATGATGGAAAGGCTTAGCACAGAACAAAGAACCAAAGTTGTTCAATTTTACTTTGAAAGTCAGCATTCGATTATTCAGACACAAAGATCATATCGAAATTTCTTTCATGTTCGCCTGATTTAACGGCTCCCGATTTTTTTCTTTGGGGTTACCTAAAGGGTAAGGTATATGCCAATAAGCCTAGAACCATCCAACAACTTAAGGCCAATATCCGAGAAGAAGTGGGGGCGCTGGGACCTGAAATTCTAAGAAAAGTTATGGAAAATGCTTTGGAAAGAGCACGTCAGGTAGAATCAAACAATGGGCTACATTTGAAAGATATTATCTTTAAAACATAATGTGAACATATTTCCAAACTATATTCTAAATTTTAATAAATGCCAACGTTAAATAAAAGCAGAAAGAAAAGAGTTATAAATACATTGAATAAATCTTAACGTTACTTATGCGCCACCCTATATAAGTAGATGAAAAGACATTTGTATGTAATTCGTATGGGCCTGACCCCGCCCACATTTTTCAACGAGACCAATCTGGAAGTGCATCCAATTAAATAAAGAAAATATCCGAAATCGGTTTATAAATAGCGGAGTTTTGAGAGAACATCTTTAAAAACAAAAATACATAACGAATTGATAACCTTTCTCATTTTTTTGAAGTCGGTTAAAAATACAACTGTTTTCAATTGTTGTACGAAATAAATTTTATTTTTCAAGTATGTGATTATTTACATAATGACAAAATCTATTCCATAATTTCGATTGCATATGGTGCGATACTTCCCTTGACACAAGAAAATGGTTTTGGAACATTATATCTGTTAGCACTTGTACCAATAGCTAGTTATATGAACAAGAACGGATATAAAGTTTAGGCATTTTGGACAAAAGTTGTGAAAAATTAATGAGAAAAAGTACAGTGTATTGCTATCATTGGATCTGTCAAAGTCGTTTGATACAAGTTTCTCATTCTGGGCTAATCTTGAAATTATGTAACCTATTTAAATTCTCTAAATGTGCATGTAAATTGGTACAGCCATATCTGTCGGGAAGGTCGCAGTATGTGGTAGCAGGGGACAAGAAGTCAAATGAATTGGAGGTTATTAGTGGAGTTCCACAGGGATCGGTAATTGGATCATTGCTCTTTATGGTATACTTGAATTACTTTATTAATTTGTTTGATTATATGACTGTTGAGCCTTATGTATATGCAGATGATATTCAAATTGTTTTTTCATCGCAGTACTCAGATGTTCTGGAGAGTAACGTACATTTTTACTTGCGTCAGATATCACAATGGATGGATGATAATGGGTTGAGTACTAATCCTGAAAAAACGACAGCCATGTGTTTTGGGTGTGATGCTGAAGAGTTTAGTTTCTCTCTTAATGGAGTTGGTTTGAACTTTGTTGATGAAATTAATGGTGTTTTCTATTCTACAAAAAAATTTGATTTTTTTTTACTTTTTATTAAAAAAATTTCAATTTAACATTCCTTTAAAGGGAAAATTTGCCCTCGTAAGGGATGATACAATAATTTCTAATAAATTCACATCTTCGAAACATGATTATATTGCAAATTTTCATTAAAAAGGGCAAATAGTGCAACACACTTTTGTAGAAAAGAAAACGCCATAAGTGTCTTGGGGTTGTTTTGGATAATAAGTTAAAATTTTCGAAACATATCGATCAAGTCTGTGCAAAAGTGAATTCCACCCTCAGAAGATTATATATGCTGGATTTGTATCTACCACTCCCAATTGCTATACGTCTTGGAAGTGTATTCGGGAACTACTAACACTATTTTAAGGAAAATTAATTTGACTTTTAACCGGGTTATTAGATTTGTATATAACTTGGGAATCAGAACGCATGTCTCTCCTTTTTTTAATTGATTTTACTGGCTTTTCATTCGAAAATTTTATCAAATTAAGAGTACTATGTTTGTTTCGTAAAACTATGGTGATGAATTGTCCTAGATACTTAGTGGATAGTAGTGTAGTATAGCTTCGTCAACTTATGAAAGATCGTTGCATGTAAGAATTACTAGAGCTTGGAATTCCCTTTATAAGATTGAAATTATTCTCGTTTTCTAATGTTACTTTTAAGCGTAGATTGCAAACATATTTCTCTGACTAACATCATGACCACTGTACTTCCCCTTTTACTGTTATCTGCGATAATTGGCTTGATAAAATATGATCATAGTCTCAAAATTTGGCTTGGAGAAAAGAAATCATTTTGTTTATATATCTAAAATAATTTTAATTTTGCTTTATTTAAAATTTTATTTTTTGATGTGTAAACATCTATACGCTAGGGGGTAAAAATCTTTTTCACAATACAATCACAAATTTTGAGTAAGATTGTAATAACGCGGTGTGAGCTGTGTATGAGTGTAATCATACGGACAACAAGAAGTACAGAGAAGCTTACCCTGCAGCTAAATGTACAACTAGTTACGTTTTGGGACAGGTATATTACTAGTTGTAACGTTACTAGTCAATAAAGGACTGTCATTTTACTAGTTGTAATGAGGCTAGTAACAATACTAGTCAAACAACAACGTTTTGGAACAGTCATACAACTAGTTGTAATGAAACTAGTAATTTAAATTATTTTTATAAATTGACATATATTCAGCTGTAAATACATAAAACAAAATTTTTGCTCCAAATATAATAAGTAAAAAGTGGCTCAGTAGACAGAGTACATGCCTTGAAATATGAGGACTGTGTGTTCATACCCCGGTTGAGCCAAATGTTTTTTAATATTTAATAAGCGCACTAGTCTATAATAATTAGTATTTCAACTAGCATATAACTATGTACAAATGAACTAGTTGGGCTCTTATGACAACCTAATGTTAAAATCGATAGTTCGATATATGGAAAAAGGACAGTTAGACAACTAGTCTGAATTAAAAAACAACTAGTATATTTCTAACCACATACTAGTCATTTTGTCTGCAGGGTTAACAGCTGCATAGAAATACACTAACACCATCTAGTGCGCAATAGTAGTAGTAGTTTTATCATTCATGGATTAACGAGATTCCTTCTGTCCCTATCTACTCTCCCCGGGGGCAGGGTTCATGCATCTTGGTGATTACTCACACCTTGGTGATGTGCTTTGGGAATAGGGTAATTTGGTTTTTGCTGACATCACCTTAGGCCAATTACCCATAAAACTTATGTTACTACCCAACCTCTTGCAGCCGAGTAACGGGCGTGCACATATTTATATGTATAAGGAAGTAGGCTTGCCTACGCTAGTCAGTAAGGAGGTGAACAGGCACCTAGGGTATCTCTCTCAAGACCAAAGTCGATAGAAAGTAAACCTCTAGGGGTTTTCTTTTGAGGCTTGACCAGTAACATAAGCTGGTACCACGGGAACTAGTGGCCCCACAGATGACTAGCCTTCCAGAGGGTTAAAGAGATGATGCTCGCCGTTAAGCGACATCATCTGGGATGATGTCGCTGGCGGACTTCGTCTTACCCTCTGCAGGAAGTATGATTCTGTGTCTGGTTGTTTGGTGAGGTTTCCTTCGGGAGCTAATCACGTGGTGGCTGTGGTTGCTACCAAAATCGCTGGGAGAGGTTTGGTTAAAGGACTGATGCTCGACCAGTGCTAGTGGTAGGACTTCGGTCTACCACATGCCCCTCTTTGTAAAATCTATTAGTAAAATCTATAGGTAAGATTTTTCGGAAGTGATTTTCAAGTTTCATTCGTAATTTTTGTGAGTATCGGTAGCTTGGACTGTCCTCTTTTAGAGGTGATAAAAATTTTTCAAATCGGGTTGCGTATTCCTGTGATATTGTGAGATTGTATTTTGGGATCGATTTTGAATTTTTGTGTCGATAGACATTCATTATATACATAGTGCGTGTGTGTATTTATAGTGTGTTTAATTTTTTGAGACTCCGCAAGCAAAGGGAGTCTCAAGGTCAAACTCCGGCAGTAAGGTCGTACGTTTGTTGGTTGGTGCTGTGTTGCCGTGTTTTTGAATTGAGTGAGTATTTCGGCGTTGCCATTTTTTATTTTTGCCGGGAACTTCTGGAATTTAGGGGATTATGGGTCCAGTTTTTCGGGATTCAGACCCGGTTTGTCTCTGTTCTTGAACCCGGGTTTTAAAAAAACCGGTTGTCCGGTTTTACCGAATTTGTTGCTGAACTTGGTGCGATATTTGGCTAACGGTTTACTGACTGCTGGTTATTTTACTGTTTAACTGCGGTAATTCCAAATATTTTGTACGGGTATATTATTTTTTGCTGGTGGATAAATAATACTATTATTTATGTCTGCGGGGAAGCGGAAGGGCGATATGCCTGTCGGGTGTGCAGGAATTTACGAGGATGAAAAAGAAGCGGATGACGCCGAAGTTGAAACGGGTGAATGATGAGAAGAATGTTTCGGTAGAAGGTGAAATGTTTCATTACTAGATGTTTACACATCTCCCCTGTGATCGGACTAGAGATGGTCGCGTGTCGACATTTTTCAATACGACACGACGCGAACACGAATCCCGGATGTCCAACACGTACGAAACACGCATTCCCAAAATTTTCCAAACACGAACACGACACAACACGCACGAAATCAAATTTAAAAACAAAACTTTATATTCAAAGACATATTTTTCTTCTATTTTAACGTTTCATGTTCTATTTGTATTTTTATTTACATATTTTTGTTGAGAAACAGTATTCATACATATTTTAATCTGAAAATCGTTTCGTGTTTTTTTGTGTCAAGTTTGCTCAAAACGACACGGCACGAACACGAACGAAATCAGATTTTCTGTCACGAACACTTCGTGTTGTCGTGCGTGTTCGTGTCACAAAAAAAAACTCGACACGCGCCCATCTCTAGATCGGACTCACATTATTTTTTTTTTCTTGATTTTACTCGATATACATATCGCGACCTTAGTATTGTTTTGGCCGACCATTTAAAAAAAATTGAGTTAAGTATGGGGTATATATATCGCGACCATTTAAAAAAATTGAGTTAAGTATGGGGTATATATATTTTGAATACTCTCTTTCAGAATCCAAATACTGTTTCGCGAAATTGTTCCTGGTTTCTGAGATATCAAACATTCATTGTGCTCGATGTCATCATTTTTGATAAATTTTTTGTAAAAAAAAAAAAAAAAAAAAAATTTTTAAATAAAAAAAATAAAAATCAGAAATCAAGTAAAATACCAAGTTTCATCAATATTAACTTTTTATTCCATGTAAATATCTTTTCTAATTACATTTATACGCTTATTTTCAATAAAAAGTAGAAAATTTCATCTCAATAACAAGTTACTCAATACACAGCAGTTAGTATACATATGGAGCAACAAAAGCTACTTTTTACAAATAAAAAAAGTGGTTACTGGAGCAGAAAGCAAGATATTTTACTTTCAGTAAAAAGATGTTAATTTCTAATCGGATTGATGAAAATTCACAAAAATTTACATTTTTCTTCCAAACATATGACGGAAGCAGTGGTGAGAATACAAAAAAAATTCTATCAGATATATTTTCAGAAAACTATTGTAAATGTTCTTTGTTGTTTTTCTCCATTCCGACTTTTTGGCATATGGGCTAAGCCATACTAAGGTCGCGATATGTGTATTTAATTATCATTGTATTTTCAATTTAATTTAATTTGTTACATTTTTGAGAAGAATATGAATCATATTTGGCCTTAAAGGCTTGATTCTAAATTTATAAATAAAAATAAATAAAAAAGTGCGTTTGTTGCGGAAACTTTTTTGCAATTGCGAAATAAAACTTACCATGTTTCTTCTTATTTGTTTTTGCTCTATTCGACTATGTCATTTTTATTATTTACAAAAATTGTAAAAAGTTATTGCCTAATGTACGTAAATACTTTAAAAATCATCCAAATAACATTCTTTTGTGGAGTGGAAAAATTAAGAACCCCCTAACGTATGTTTAGTATAATATTGGATATAAAAGAGAAAGCTAAACAAAATACTAGACAAAATACAACAAATTGGAAATATGTATGTATGTATTTGTATTTTAAGTGCAAAACAGTTCTAAATATTTAGCAAATACTAAAGGAATTGTTGTGAAATAAAAACAAATCAAATAAGAAACAAAGAAGGTACATAGTACAGCATATATGTAGTATGTATGTTTAGTATTTATGCACTATACATGTATGGAAAAGATTTCTTTATTCACGAAATGCTTTTTCGTTTTGGGGGAAAATATCATAAAATTTTTTTTTAACTTTTTAAAGCACCTCAAAAATGTCGGTTTCGTGATATATTTTTCATAAAATGCAGCTAATGAAAAAGAGAATATGATGATGTAATCAAACTAACAAATTATATAGTAGATATAACTGAAATGTATATTAATATATCGTACATATTGAACAAATTTAAAATCCCTTTGTAAATAAAGTACACACTTGCCTCATTATTGTAATCATCGTCTTGATAAATTAAGAAATCTTTATTGAATTCTCTACAATAATCCTTATTTCTAGCTGAAAACCAAGTAGAAGGTTGAAAATAAAATGTTGCTAAAATACGCGGAGGAGTCTGTTTCTTTTCTTTATTTGCTTTTAGATTTTCCTCCGAAGACGAACAGGACATAGTTTAAATACTGTATTAATTGATTTTATACAACAATAACACTAAATCGCATTAAACAAGTTTTTTTGGTGAGGAAGTAATAAATATTACACAACTTAAACGAGCATTTTGCACTATATACTTTTCCAACTTGGTAAGAACAACTGTATCTATATTGTGGTAAATATTTCTTATTAGTTTTCAATGCCGTGTAAGATTGATGAATAGTTTTTGATAACACATGGGCAAGGTATTTGTGAATATTATAAGATATTTAAATGTTCTTTGTTTAACGTACTCTTTTATTTATAGCCTAATTACTTTCACTATTATGTATTTTAAAAAAATTTCTGCAATTTTTGCTTTTTGGTACCACCTTGCAGACACCAAGAAGACAACTGTGCAAGCAAAATTAATATTCTAAAACTACGTTTAGTTCTTTCTTCTGTATTTCGATTTTTCTCATTTATTTATTTTTTTATTTTGAAGGGGTGTGTTGTTATTATCACTCTGAATATTATATTTTAGGTAACAGCTGTTATCTTTACACCACGCAACACTCACCACAAGCTAAACACAATAACAATTGTTACATTATTTCCATCCATTATTTTATACAGAGAAAAGAAATATTTTTTTTATTGATTTTATTTAACTGTGACGTCATATTTTTTTACAAGGCATAATTGCATGTAATAAGGTAAACAATGCAAATATGTATGTTTTTATCGATTGCCAAATTTCTTTTTTTCAGGAACCGTAACAATTTATAATAAAAAACACGATGGCCCAATTCACAATCTTGTGCAAATGGTCTTGCATCGTATTGGTATAGTATATTGATACTCACCACTTAACAATTGTTAGTGGTGAGTATCAATATACTATACCATTTTGTAAATGCAACGATGCAAGACCATTTGCACAAGATTGTGAATTGGGCTGATATGATTGGTATTTTATGATTCTTTTTTTTTGTAGCAAAGAAATACATTTTATTTTCTGATTTGAATTTTTTTTGTCAGCAAGATTTGTCAATTTCTTATTTTTATTTTTTTTTGTCAGAAAATTGGCCAATTTTTGATATTTATTTTTTTGTCAGAAATATTTGTAAATTTTTGATTTTATTTTTTTTTTGTCAGAAATATTTGTCAACTTCAAATTTTTATTTATTTTTGTCAGAAATAATTGTTATTTTTAATTTATCAAATAAGAAATACAAATCAAAATGATTTTTTTTTATTTCTGTCATAAAAGTAAAAATCAGAAAATAACAATTATTTCTGACAAAAAAAAATCAGAAATTGACAAATTTCTAAAAAAAATATAAAAATCAGAGTTGACAAATATTTCTGATGAAAAATATAAAAAATCAGGAATTGACAAATATTTCTGACAAAGTTAAGTTAAGTTTATTTGAGACTTTAACCGCCAGTTTTTGACTCAGTAATTAAATATTTATTTAGTTAATTTTCATATAAATTTAAATTGTAATTAAATACAACTTTTGTTTTTCAGTTGTATTTAGTTGTTCTTATTTAATTGTGACAAAAATATGGTAGCACCATAAAATACCACAAATTTGTCTTAAATTTCCCAAAAAAAGCAGCTGTTCAACATAAACAAAGAAAAATTCCAAAAAATAAATTTTTCTTCATTCAGGAAATAAGAATATTGAAGAGTTTCTGCAATGTTTTAAAATAATAAAAACAGCTTACAAAATCACAAAAAGACAAATATAGACAAAGAAAGCCCAAATTTCTCGACAACAAAAGTTGAATTGTTAGCGGCCACAATTTTTTGTTTCCACAAGAACAAGAAGCAGTCTAAATCATATGGTAATTTATAAAACTTAATTATTATTTAATTACACAAGGTTGGGCAATTAATTATTATTTAAATATGCAGTCAAAAAGACAATTTCGTATTTAATTATAACTTAAAAATAATTACAACTTAATTATCAAGTCAAAAACCGGAGGTAACTCCCGGTTCTTGACTTGATAATTAAGTTGTAATTATTTTTAAGTTATAATTAAATACGAAATTGTCTTTTTGACTGCATATCTAAATAATAATTAATTGCCCAACCTTGTGTAATTAAATAATAATTAAGTTTTATAAATTACCATATAATTTAGACTGCTTCTTGTTCTTGTGGAAACAAAAAATTGTGGCTGCTAACAATTCAACTTTTGTTGTCGAGAAAGTTGGGCTTTCTTTGTCTATATTTGTCTTTTTGTAATTTTTTAAGCTGTTTTTATTATTTTAAAACATTGCAGACACTATTCATTATTCTTATTTCCTGAATGAAGAAAAATAATTTTTTAGGAATTTTCCTTTGTTTATGTTTTTTTTTGGGAAATTTGTGGTATTTTATGGTGCTACCATATTTTTGTCACAATTAAATAAGAACAACTAAATACAACTCAAAAACAGAAGTTGTATTTAATTACAATTTAAATTTATATGAAAATTAACTAAATAAATATTTAATTACTGAGTCAAAAACTGGCGGTAAAACAGGCATACATAAATAAATTAAGTGCGAGTTTGGCTCGCACACGAAGGGTTCCGTACGAATACACATATGTATATCCCTCTTTGTTTTTGCCCCTTTCGGCATTTTGGCAGTTTTTTCGTTGCGATTTCTTGTTTAATTTTAGTTTTTTATTAATATGATTATTTCGAACGTATTTGCTTTGTGAATTCAAATTGATTATTAGGCTAAGGTTCGTAGTTTTTTATTTTTTAAGTATTTTTTCGTTGTTTTTGGGTTTTTTTTGGTTTTTGCGCTTTTTAAATTTTCGTGATTTTTTCATTTTTTTCAGGCGATTTTTCGTTTTTTTAAATTTTTTGTTTTTTGTCGATGAGTTTAGTTTTTTGGTTATGGTATTTTTGTAACGTTTTCACTTTCCTACAATAGTTTTAGTTTTAGCGATTTATTTTAGTTGTGACGATTTTTTTCAGTTTTGGCGCTTTTTTCGTTTTTGGGGATTTTTTTCTCGGTTTTTTGGTTTTTTAGATTTAGCGATTTTTCTTGTTTTGACACTTTTTTTCGTTTTTGTGATTTTTTTGTTCATTTATGGCGATTTTTTAATTTTTTGATGATATATATAGTTTTAGCGATTTTGTAGGGATATTTTCGTTGTGCGACTTTTTTCGGTTTTTGAAGTTTTTCTAGTTTTTTTGGCGATCTCTTTTTAGTTTTGGTGATATATTGTGTTTTAGCGATTTTTTTAATTTTGGTGCTTTTTTCCTTTAAGCGTTTTTTTCATTTTAGCGTTTTTTTTCATTTTAGCCTTTTTTCCGTTTTGAAGTTTTTTTAATTTTGGATTTTTTTATTTTTAGCGTTTTTAAAAATTTCATGATTCTACATCCTACGGTTTCAAAGATACAGTATATTGTCTAAATTACATAGTCAAAATTACATTAACTGATAGAATACCCTTTAATTTTTATTGCTTTAAATATCGGTGTTAATTGGTGTAGTCTATTATACAGACTACACCAATTAGCACTTACTTTGAAAATTTAAAGTGTCTATATATAAGTGTCTTCATATTACATTAGTATTTCAACATATTGCGTGGCTCGCTTTAGAACACCCTTTAATTTTAAACTGTCATTTATTTGTTGTTGTAGCGGCCAAAGTTTTACATATTCTGTGAAAATTTCAGGTCCGTAGCTCCTACGGTTTCCAAGATACAGCAGATTGTCTAAATTACATAGTAAAATTACATTAACTGATAGAACACCCTTTAATTTTTATTGTTTTAAATATCCGTGTTAATTGGTGTAGTCTATTTTACAGACTACACCAATTAACATGAACTTTGAAGATTTAAAGTGTCTATATATGTCTTCATAATACATTAGTATTTGAACATTTTTCATTGCTCGCTTTAGAACACCCTTTAATTTTTAGTTGTCATATATTTGTTGTTATAGCGGTCAAAGTTTTACATATTCTGTGAAAATTTTAGGGTCCGTAGCTCTTACGGTTCCCGAGAAAACATTACATTAGTATTTCAACATTTTTCGTTGCTCGCTTTAGAACACCCTTTAATTTTTAACTGTCATATATTTGTTGTTGTAGCGGCCAAAGCTCTACATATCCTGTGAAAATATCAGGTCCGTAGCTCTTACGGTTCCCGAGAAAACAGCCTGTGACAGACAGAAGGAAAGCGTAGCGAAAACAATAAGGTTCCTTTACACTTTTGGTGCATCGGAACCCTAAAAAAGAAGTAAAGGTCAAATTACAAAGAAAATTTAAAACTATAATGTTTTGTATTAATGAATATTATTGTTTTACAGTAACATACCTGTCTGTTTTTGTGAAAGATTACTAACATTAAACGTTATGGTGCTTGCTCCCGGCACAACGTTTTGGAATAATAATAAAAAAGTATATGTGCTTAAAGACTAAACTTAAGGCTAAAAATAATGAAAGAAAAAAAAATTAGAAGAAAAAAAATTATCCCCTGTGGGCACCTGGAATTTTTGAAACGTAAAATTTCGATAATAAATTAATTATACATGCAATTTCATGTTCAACATAACCTAAGGGTGAGTAGTAGTTGGTATTGAGCCAATTGAAACCGACTTGATAGTTTATGACATTTTGAATAAGAACATTATCCAGATTATGTAGTCAGTAAAAATTTAAAATTCCTTCATTATCGAAGGTAAAAATGTATTTCTGACAAAAATAAATAAAAATAAAAATCAGAAAGCAACTATTATTTCTGCCAAAAAATAAAAATCAAAAAGTAACAATTATTTCTGCAAAAAAAATAAATCAAGAATTTATTTATTTATTGTACTTAATTACAATAATACAATTATGGTAATTAAATGCGAAAAAAGAGGGATCTAGCAGCTAAGGCTTTCGTCACGAAAAAATAATATATAATACATAATAAAACATAATACATAATACATAATAAAATAATATATTAATACATAATACATAATATATAATAAATAATATATAATACATAATAGTCTCAAGAGAATTTGTCGCTGAGAATTTATATTTGGATACATTAACACAGTTGACAGTTCAAATATTGAAAAGAATTTGTAGTAATCTGTAGTGAAATTCACTAACTTTTAACGCTTAAATAAAAGGTAATTTTGTCACCAATAATTACTGTTTGCATGAACACTTATTTGATTCGTTAACATCGTGTTAAGGCCTTTGTTAAAATTTTATATCACTTTCCAACACTATTAAAATAAACGAAAAGCACAAAGAGGAATAGAGAAAAAACAAAAGAATTTATGCTTGTTCACGAACATATTTTCATGAATTTCTTTAATTTTGAGAAATAAAAGTTAAATTAATTGTCCAAATAATATAAATATTGTTATTTATATATAAAAGATTTTATATGTGTGTATATTGTTGTCGAATAATTATTTGAGTTTTGCCAAAAGACGACGTGCTTTAACTGAACAGCTGACTGTTGTCTATTCAATAACACCACAAAAATTATTGCTGTTTAATTAACGCAGCTAGTAGTGCTTAAAAGTTTAATGAATAGTAAAAACAATAATTTTGGTGTTAACTTCTTTAAACGCCTTGTTTAGCGTTAAAATAAGTTTGTGAATTGCACTACTGAGCTCTCTAGGCCACCTGGTATTAATTCGCCTTGCTAATGAGCAAAACATAAAACAGCTGATTCGAATATCGGTTTTATTTGCATTCGAAAATAACAAAACCGACTTGTTTTCATGACACCAAATGAAACCAATATCGATTTGCAAAACCGACAATCAGCAAAACCGACTTGGATTTTATGACACCCCTGAATATTCGGCCGAATCCGAAACTTGCCGAAACTTTTTAGCATTAACTGATATTGACATTTTAACAACTTAACAGAACTGAAAAGTTATTTATTTTATTAACGGCTCTTTTCACAATGTGATTAAAAGTTAACGTGGTCTTTAACGGCAAATTCGGCATACAAAACTCTCCGTTAAAATATACGTTAACTTTTATCTGTACACGGTGAAAAAGGGCGTAAGAGTATTTCTACATACATACAGTGTCAGTCTATATAATAGTAGAAATTGAATATACATATCGCGACCTTAGTATTGCTTTTGTTGGAGTTATATTTCTGTTATGATATTAATGTGTCAACACAGTTGATAACCATTTGTTACTTTGAAATACAACTAAGTAAAATATCCCGCCATTTTCTCTTTATTACATGTATTGTATCATTCCTTCATTTTCTTATTATTAATAAAGAACATTATATTAACAGGTTATGGGCCCAGGCTCGCGTGGTAATTTTTTAAATCGTTTTAAGTACGTCACGTTGACATAAAAACAGCATTTCTTTATGGTGAATTAGACAACGAAATATTTGAAATATATTGAAATATATTGAAACAATTGGAAGGTTACATTATACCCGGAAAACAAGATTATATGTATGTGTAAACTGAACCATAGTTTATACGGTCTTAAGCAGTCGGCTCGGTGTTGGAATCTCCGAATCAATAAAGTTTTGATAGATTCAAGAGGGGAAATACGGAACCCTGCTTGTATGTCAAAGGTAGCGACAATTCAATTACTTACGTCATAATTTATGTCGACGATGTTATCATTGCATCACGTAACGATGTCGAAATTGATAATGTCATACGTGTCTTAGAATCTCATTTTGAAATCACTGATTTGGGCGATTTAAAGCGATATCTGGGTATTGAAGTAACAGTTAAAGACGGTATATTTTATTTGGCTCAAGAAGGATACATTAACAAAATCCTAGATGAATTCAATCTACAAGACGCAAAGGTTTCATCCGTTCCTATGGATCCTGGCTACCTGAAATTAAAATCTGAGAATTGTCTTGTAAACAATAACTTATATCGGAAAGCGATTGGGTCGCTCTTATACATTTCAAACAATACACGTCCGGATATTGCTGTGGCTATATCGATTTTATCCAGGAAAGTTAGCAGTCCAAACGAAATTGACTGGACCGAATTGAAACGAGTGATGAGATATCTTAAGGGCACCAATGACATGAAGTTATGCGTGGGTTCTAAATCCAACTTGGAATTGAGAGGGTTTGCTGATGCTGACTGGGCAGGTGACCAAAATGATCGTAAATCTACGAGCGGTTTTATTTTTAAACTTGACGATGCTGTCATAAGCTATGCCAGCCGAAAACAAGCAAATGTTACTCTGTCGTCCACCGAGGCTGAGTTTGTTTCTCTTGCGGAAGCTTCTCAGGAATTCTTATGGATATTTCAGCTTATGAAAGAATTTGAAATTGATATTCATAGCCCGATTATATTTGAACAACCAAAGCTGTTTGAAAATGCTACTAGATGAGAGAATATCACCAAGGAGTAAGCAAATACTATTTCGTACGTGATTTATTGAAGACTGGAAAATTGTTGTATAATTATTGCCCTACAGATTCAATGCTGGCTGATATTCTAACGAAACCCTTGCAGAAAATAAAAATATGTAGAATTAGGGAGCTTATTGGTTTATATAAATAACTAGCATTATATTTCATGGGATTTTGTTTTTTTTTTTAACTTATATCAATATTCATATGCAGGGCAAGTTTTTCAAGCATTTTGCTGGAAAAGCTTGATTTTGCTTATTTTGTACCTTTTTTTTTGCAAAATTGCTTTATTTAATACAATCTGCTTGAATTTGCTTATAATGCAATTTGGCAGCCCTTGAAAATAATTTTTGAGTCTTTCTGTTGCAAATAAAAAGCAAAAGTGTGTTTGTCCTTTTCTCACACATGCAATTTTCTATTCTTTAACTATTCACATTGCTAGCATTTGTTAATGTGTAGTTGTGCTTCTGAAAAAAGCAGTTAGTTTCTGGTTAACTATTGTAATTTATTTAAACTGTGAGCAATTTTCTGTGTAACCAAAAATGCCTAAGGAAACTAAAAAAGAATTTAATGCTCGTATTGTAAGAGAATATCCAGGAGTGTTTAAGGCTGATAGTTCAATTCTTTTTTGTGTGCTTTGCAATTGTACAATTTCTGGATGCAAAGTATATAACGTTCAGCAGCATTTAGGAACGGCTAAACACAAAAGGTTCGATGAAAAAACTCAAACAACTCCTTCACAATCATTGTTGACAAGTTACTCAAGTGACCCGAGTATAAACCAATTTAGCATGGAATTATGCCAAACATTTTTGGCAGCAAATATTCCATTACATAAAATAAATAATTCAGACGTTAAATCTTTCTTGGAAAAGTATACAAAACATTCTGTACCATCCGAGACAGTTCTACGAAATAAATATGTACCCACACTTTATGAAAAGCATAATAAGAAACTGCAATCGAAAGCTTTTAATAAAAAAATCTGGGTTTCTTTAGATGAAACAACTGATAGTCAAAAACGCCTGGTTGCAAACTTTGTTTTTGGCATATTGGATGAAACAGAAAAAGAAGTCTTATCTTCTTAATTTGGCACACGTCGAAAGAGCTAACAATAGCTCTATGGCAGCTTTTTTTTACAGATAGTTTGCAATTATTATGGCCCAATGGTATGTATTTATACAGTTCAAATTTCATGATCAGGTTCTAGTTTAAAAATATTTTTTATTTAAACAGGTATTGAATATAAAAACGTTATGTTGGTTGTTACTGACGCGGCACCGTATATGGTTTCTGCAATGAAATCATTAAAAATTTTATACCCGCAGATGCTTCACGTTACGTGCCTATCTCATGGACTGCATAGAGTTGCAGATTTCATACGCTTGCACTTCGTAGATGTAAACTCCCTTATTGCAAATTGCAAAGCTGTTTTTCTTAAGGTATGTAATACATACATACATACTATGTGTGGTATATATGTACATATGTATATATACTATACTTATATACATATGTATATTTTTAATATGCTTAAAACAATTTTAATTCAATCATGAATCTCTAGGCACCATCTCGGATTGGTTTATTGCACGATATGTATCCAAATATAACCGACCCCCCGCTCCTTGTATAACTAGATGGGGTACTTGGCTCAAAGCTGCTATTTATTATTGTGACAACTATACAGAAATTTACAATGTGTTAAATGCACTTTCCGATGATGATGCGGAATCAATATGTAAAGCAAAAACTCTATTTAAAAATTAATCTTTAAAATTTGATCTTGCGTACATAAAATGTAATTTCGAATGTATTTGCCGAAGTATAGTCAAACTAGAAAGAAGAGGACTTTCTTTAAAAGAAAGCTTGTCCATCATAGAAGAAGTGGAAGAAAAGATGAAAAATCTTGAAAACAAAATATTTTTTGAAAAGTTCAATAAAGTTATGAATCGAAACGTTGGAATTCAAACATTAATTAAAATTAAAAATAATATTTTTCTAAACAAAAGCGAAGCTGATGAATACATTGATTCGCTATCTCCAAGCGAATTATTGTTGTTTAAGTTCGCTCCTACTACATCCAATGATGTAGAAAGAATTTTTTCAATATATTCTACAATTTTATGCGATAATCGAAGATCTTTCCTTTTTGAAAATCTGTGCTTTGTAATAAAAAATTATTTCAGTAAAATAAATGAAAAGTGGTTACATTGGTTAATTTTTGGAAGCTTATTTGAGCTTTTTTTTGCTTATTCTTGGGCTTATTTTGTGTTTATTTTGCGCTTTTTTGCTTGCTTTTTTTCTTTAATTTTGTGCATATTGAAACTTGCCCTGTTCATATGTATATTTAAAAAATATTTATAATATTGAGAAGGGGTGTTGGAGTTATATTTCTGTTATGATATTAATGTGTCAACACAGTTGATAACCATTTGTTACTTTGAAATACAACTAAGTAAAATAACAAGCCATTTTCTCTTTATTACATGTATTGTATCATTCCTTCATTTTCTTATTATTAATAAATAACATTATATTAATAGGTTTAGCCCATATGCCAAAAAGTCGGAATGGAGAAAAACAACACAGAAGATTTAAATAATTTTTTCTCAAAATATATCCGATAGATTTTTTTGTATTCTCACCACTGCTTCCGTCATATGTTTGGAAGAAACATGTACATTTTTGTGAACTTTCATCAATCCGATTAGAAATTAACATCTTTTTACTGAAAGTAAAATATCTTGTTGTATGCTCCAGTAACCACTTTTTTTATTTTATTTGTAAAAAGTAGCTTTTGTTGCTCCATACGTATACTAACTGCTGTGTATTGAGTAACTTGTTATTGAGATGAAATTTTCTACTTTTTATTGGAAATAAGCGTATAAATGTTATTAGAAAAGATATTTACATGGAATAAAAAGTTAATATTGATGAAACTTGGTATTTTACTTGATTTCTGATTTTTATTTTTTTATTTAAAAAAAATTTTTTACAAAAAAATTTATCAAAAATGATGATATCGAGCACAATGAATGCTTGATATCTCAGAAACCAGGAACAATTTCGCGAAACAGTTTTTGGATTCTGAAAGAGGGTATTCAAAATATATATACATCATACTTAACTCAATTTTTTTTGAAAATGGTCAGTGGGCCAAAACAATACTAAGGTCGCGATATGTATTTCATTCCATCGAGCAAATATAAAACTTAAACATTTACGAGCATATGACTAATAAAAACTTGGCATGAAATTAAATGATGAATAGAATGACGTTACAAGAGCACCAATCAAAAAGTTGAGTCGGAATAACTTAAAAGATATAAAGTGGAATATTTACCTATTTTTGACACTAAATTTATACGATTTCATTCATTTATACTAAAGTGAAGTTTTTTTTGTTTACGCCCGCGTTTCATCGATGACATACACAATAAAGCATTTTTCTCGACGGTATTGAATTTATCGTGAAGATTGAAAATGAGCTTTTTTCATACTTTGAAATTATTTTAAAAATCTATTTAAAAAAACAAACACATAATCAATTTCAGTGCACAATTGCAGAAGTAAATTCGATTGCTAAAAATCGATTTACTGTAACATAAAATAGATTTTCGATTGGAATCGAAATCGGTTTACCATTCTCTAGTTTATACTATTGATTTCGGCAACAAACAGTTGAATACTTTATGTTACTATGTATATCTTTTGGTTGCGCTTTATAAAACTAAGTAAAATAAAATAAAAAATAAATAAAAAAGTGATTTAATACATACCCAGCAAAAACTTCGTAATGAGTTGTCATTACCCAACAACATACTTTTCAACCACAAACTACATACCGTCTGAATTACTTTACAGTAGTTGAACAATTACTTACTAGTAATTAAACAAGCCATCTATTCTCTTATTGGCAGAGTACTAGTGTGTCTGCTTATCATACAGAGGATAAACAGTTCAAACCGTGGGGAAGCAAAATAGATTTTTTTAATTGTGTTCATGTTTGTGAAAACAAGTGCTAAGCCCATAATAAAATAGTTGTGCAGTAGCCTAGTGAGTAAAATACTTGGCATAAAATAACACAATAACTGAAAACGGCATAAGTTCAATGCTTAGCAGAGGTATCTAATTTTTATTGTGTTTTGTGCATTCAATGCCTTCTAAATATTGAAATTTATAACTTGTTATTTGTAATCAAATGTGGTAAGTACTTGCCTCCAATGACACCGCCATGTTAAAGTAATTGGTTAAAATGCCAAAGTAGAAGTAGTGAAGGGTATGTATTTTTAGCATTTTAACTAATTACTTTGCCATCAAAATTTTTCCTGTATACCCATGTATAAAAACAGTATACATATGTTTTATTAGTTTTTTAAATGATCTTAGGCCGAAAATAAGGTACACTACTAAGTAAAATTTTCATTCAGTTTGAAAAGATATGGGACGGAAAACCACAGATTCATGACTCCTTTATTTATAGAGAATAAAAAGTTTCGGTATTCGGCCAAAAAGTTGGCCTAAACCGAACATTAGCCGAAACCAAAATTTTGGCCGAATCCGAATATTCGATCGGACTCTAGCAAATATATATTAAAATCTATTTATTTATACATATTCTTTAAAAAAAATAAAATTTGTAATTAATTTAAATACAAATTGAGTACAACAGAAAAAATTTTCGCGAAAAAAAAATTACCACAAAATAAGCTGTTGTAAACTATTATAGGTTATGTCAGATGGAACTAAAAACATAGGTGTGAAAGGAAATATTATAAACCGCCTGTAAATTGCCAATTTTGACAGATATGCACAATTACAGATGGATCGTCAAGCTGACAAAATCCACAAAAAAAATTTTGAGTAATAAGACTTATTGATGCTTACTGAGAATGTCTATATCCGCGACACTTCTCTCTCCCTAACAACATGCCTACACCAAAGGCAAAACTGTGGAAACTGCCCTACACTCTCTGGTTACCCACATAGAAAAATCTCTGGAACACAAAGAGTCCACTATGGTGACCTTTTTGGACATTGAGGGTGCCTTTAACTACGCCAAACCCGATTCCATTATCTTGAATATGATAGAACTAGGGATTGATTCTAATATCTGCAGTTTCGTTAAGAACCTGCTAACAAATAGGGTCATAAGTGCCTCGATTGGAAATGTTACTGACTACAGGGCAGCCAATCGGGGCACTCCACAAGGAGGGGTTCTATCACTACTCCTGTGGAATCTGACTATTAATTCTCTGCTGCTAAGTCTGGAGCGTAAGATGGTTAAGACTGTCGCATACGCAGACGACGTGGAGGTAGCCATCTCTGGCAAGCACCTAAGTACAATCTCTCAGTGTATGGAGTCCGCACTGGCACTCGTTAGTGAATGGAGCGTCAATTGTGGGCTGGGCGTCAATACAGCTAAGACTGAATTGGTGCTTTTTACTAGAAAGTACAAAGTCGAAGACTTTGTGCCTCCTAGACTCAACGGGATCACATTAACGGTTCCGGATAACGCCAAATACTTGGTCTCGGATAACGCCAAATACGTGGCTATCTATACGTGTAAGAGCCATTGGTCGCAGCTGGGACATAGAGCCCAAAGGGATCAACTGGATCTTTGAAGCGGTAGTTAAGCCCATTTTATTTTATGGTGTATTAGTTTGGTGGGAAGCGGTAGCCCAAAGACTCTCATCGCAGAACACTAAATAAAATATTTCGGCTGGCAGCGACCCTGATAACAGGTGCGCTCAGGTCGACTCCAACGAAAGCACTCTTCACGATGATGAACTGGCTTCCGGTGGAGGGTATGGCCAAGCAGCTAGCTTTATTCTCGGCGATCAGGCTGAACGCTACATGCCCATGGTCACGAAATGATTATGGGCACTCCAGGATTCTGCGACATCAAGGAATTCACAGCAACATTGATTATTGCGCACCGAAGCCTTACTTTGGTGGGCTATTCCTCTCACTTGTTCCCAGCAGGGAACAGTACCTCTCATCCCTCAACCCGGATGGAGCGATCAGTCTTTACGGATGGCTCCAAAAGGGGCAACAGAACTGGCGGAGGTTTCTATGTGGAAAACTTCAACGTAAAGGTCCCATTTAGGCTGCAGGACGGTTGTAGCGTCTTGCAAGCTGAAATCTCCGCTGTCACTAGAGTGGCAAGATGGCTTAGGTACTATAGGATATCGGAAGATATCTATATAATTACCGACAGCAAAGCGGCCATCGCCGCTATAAATGGTGTATACACCACTTCCTTGGCGGTTGTCGAATGCCGGGTATCTCTAAACGAGATAGCGAGACATTCGATAGTAACACTGGGTTGGGTTCCGGGACACTCAGATTATCCCGGGAACGATATTGTGGACGGAATATAGAAAAGCTAAAGTATTTTTAATACTAATAGTAAATAAAATAAAAAATAACTGCCAAATAGGGCGTGACATTGTGCAACTCGATGATATGCTACTTCGTTGGCATCGCTCTGTCACATTGTAAATCACTGATACAGATTGAATCATTCAGGCTGGCACAATATAGATGGGAACGCGAAGGCACCTGCCGCGTGGCTAGGTCCACGTGGCCCCACTACGACCTCAGCAGGACACGAAATCTGCTCAGGCTCGGTAAAGGTCGAACGAAACTATTAGTAACAGTGCTCACAGGGCACTGTAATATTGGTACCGATGCCAGAAGGATGGGTCTAAATCATAACGAGTACTGCAGAAGTTGTAATGATGAGGAAGAGGAGGAGACTGTTCTCCATCTTCTATGTCAGTGTCCGGCTCTAGCCAGCTTAAGGACGAGAATTTTGGGCGCTATAATATTTTCAGACTTAGAGAGTCTGGCTAATGTAGAACTAGTAAGGCTATCCTCCTACTTAATTCAATCGGGATGGTTTGACACGGCGGTAACACGAAGATACCGAATCAACGGACACAAGTGAGTCACCTCTACAGTCGTGACTGCCCTCCTTACCTAACCTAAGACTTATTAAAAAAATTTTTGTATGAAAATTTGTTTTATTAGTCTGTCAGAAATTTTTTTTTTAATTAAGGCATATGTGTGTAAAGTAGCTATGTAGGGCCATTAAGGGCGCGCATATAGCTATCTTTTCCGATAGTCAGACAGCTCTTAAGTCTCCCTTTCTTGGGAATTCCGTTCTAAGATTGTTTTAGAGTGCTTTAACTCACTACAGGAGCTATCGTTACGAAACATATAATGGCATCCTGAATTTAACTGAACTTTCCTGTGGAAGGCTAACCAAGTTCGTTCACCCTTGTATCGTTTATACTTGGAAGAGGATGAGACAACGGCACATAGTCTGTGTGTATCGTCTTATGTAATAGTAGAAGGCGTGTTTTTCATTCAGAGTTTCTGTATCCGGATATTAAGCGGGCTTCTCCAAACTCTGTGCTGGCTTTCATAAGGAGTCATGCAAAGCTTGATTTAATTTATGGATTTATGGCACAAAAGATCCACTTGGTGTCGCAGAGCCGGTCTGTGGACCAGATCTTTCCCCTACTCTATCAACTGGTCACTATATATATGTATGTAGATTTGGCTTTGTGGGCTAGTCCACTCTTATCCTCATTGCCTCATATAATAATACTAATTAAAAAGTACAAATAAACAAACAAAATTAGTAGATAGATAGGAAACAGATAAGATACATATGCATGTACGTACATACATACATACATAGGTATAATAAATTGGTGTGAATTAATCAAGGAGATTCACATGATTTCGGCCATCAAAAAAAAATATTACTTAAATTCTGGAAGTTTTTATCTATAACATACTCTATCAAATTATCAATCAATTTGAAAATTTTGCGGACATTAAAATCGCGTATGAAAATTAAAGGAAAATATATTTTTCTGTTAAATATAAAGTGAAACACGATTGTTACGTAATTGCGCTTTGAACGAGTTTTTTCTTCTTTAATTTGCGGAGGTCTACGTTTAACGCGAAGCCAGCAGAATTTGAGCAGAACTTTCACGTAAAGTGATTGACCGGCTAACATGCGTTTAACAATGTCCCGGCAGCTAAAAAAAACATGTTGGCAAATAATTTTATATATATACAAAATTTAATGCTTTTTATACAAATCGATCAATAAATGCCTTATGTACTTCTTATAAAAAAAGAAGTAAATTTTAAAATTTTTCATTAGGAAGAAGTGTTTTCTCTTCACAACCAACACATACTAATTATACACATCATATTTTTTCTTCTGCTTTTTGATCGTTTCATTTCTAGGTTATGAAATCACATTTTCATAAAATGATTGCAAGTTTTAATTTCTTAATTTTCACACATTATTTGAGTTTGTTCATTTTATTTGTGTTATTAATCTTTAATTATTGTTATCTTACTTACTTTTTTCAAATGATATATTTTATTTGCAAAGCTAGGAACAAGTACGACCACGAACAACACCACAAAAGTAATGTAACAAATTTATGTTGCAAAATGAGAAATGAAATTAGACATTCGTCATTCGCTTCCTTCTTTGTACTCGCTCGAAGTCAGAGTTGCCAGTTTACCGGGTTCCCCATTGATTTAGGGGTTTCTATATTAATTATAGTATGTTTCCACCAACTTTAAATTATGTAGATTTAGGTAAATTACTTCGAACAGTTTCCACCGAGCTTGTGAGTGATTTGGTGCTCGAACTTTCGTAGTCAAATGATGCACTTACTTTATACGGCGTGCGCAGCAGCATTAATTGAATTTTTTCCATATACAGTTTGATATTTATAATTAATTAAGTATTATTTAATGTCATTTTTTCGAAATTGTCAATCACAATCCCACAATCCCAGGGGTGGAGTTTCTAATTTTAAAAGCAACGCAGGGTTGTATAGATAAATACAGTTCGAAAAATAGTATTTTCGACATAATTTAAAATAAATCACCTACTTTGAGGTAATTTGCTCATATGCAAAATGTATGGTAAATCATATATAAATCAACATGATTTGCTCAAATGACCATGAATTGTCGAAATCATGCCGGTGGAAACACACTTTTAGTCCCCTTTTACAAATTGCTAATTGATGGGCAGACATTTTTCAATTCCCTTTTGAACTGCCAATATCGGAACAAGTCGAGAACGCTGTTGAAAATGAAAATAAAATACCATGAGGTAAAAGCACTTTTTAGACAAACAAATTTCGTGATATTTTTTCGGCGGTCTCTTTTAGTTTTGGAGCTACGGAGTTCAAAACTTTTATTTTGAACTGGCTATAACTTCTACAATTCTGCACGGCTATAAAAGATATGTATATCAATTTGAAGTGCTCTAAAATACCGTGTTGGTGGTATATAAATTTTTGATATCCATTAACCCATTCTGAGCCATATACTATTTAAAAAAATTTTAGCCCGACATTTACGTAAACCCACCATTATCTCTAAAAATGATCAATATAACGGTACTTAAGCGTGTATACAGTTTTGCAGAGAACCTTTTAAGCTTTCATTTGATGTATTAATTCAATCTGTTGCTTTTGAAATGCGGTAGTTATGCAACTTTAATAATAAGTTTGTAGAAATACATAGTTTTTTTTAAGTAGTCTGCACAGCCGGCATTAGCCGGATGCAAAGATATAACAAATTAAGTTTAGCTACCGATCTCCAAAAAAAAAGTAAATTCAGTAAAGTGCGACTTTGGCTCGCACGCGCCGGGTTCCGTACATATACATATCCCTTTTCATTTTTGCCCTTTTTTCTAATTTTCTAAATTTTTTCGTTTTGCTTTTTCTTTTATTTTATTATTTTTTTATTTTTTAAGTTTTTTTTTTGTTGATTTAGCGATTTTTTTGGTCTTGGCGCTTTTTTATTTTTGTAATTTTTTCGTTTTATTTTTGTTTTGCGATTTTTCGTTTTTTGCCATTTTTATTGTTTTTTTTGCCGATTTTTTTAGTTTTTACGGTGTTTTGGTTTTGGCGTTTTTTGTGTGAGCCTTTACACGTTATGTCCGGTACACAGAGCCGTGTACTACATATTCTGCATCTTCGCCCCCTCTTCTACTAACTTTGTCTGTCTGCCCATTAATTTTCAATATGTAAAAGGGGACTTATAGTGCCTTTTCATATACATACTTATTTTTGGCCAAAATATGAGTTTTGCGCAAAATACGTGTTTTCCTACATGTGTTCTCATACAATTATCATGTGAGCAAAACACCTCAAACAGCGTGTGAGTTGTTTGTCTATTACTACGTTTATACGCAGTGGCTATTTGCTAATAAAAACGTAGTGTTCCCAAGTCTGTATTTTTATTGTAACTTACTAGCTCACGAAAACAATTGCTGATTAACGCACTATTTGCAAATAAGAAGTTTTAGAAGCCACCTTTACACATGTTTGTTAATAAAAAATAAGAAATAGATATATATATATTAATATATAGATAAATATTCCGTGTTTAATATATGACAATAAAAAAGTATTTGGCAGCATTTTACGTTTTCATTTGCAAATAAGCACTGCGAATAAACGCAGTATATGCAACACTTATCATCACAGATGATCATCAACTGATTACACCCCATCAGTCAAACTCTATATAAAAAAAGAGAACAACTTTAACCCGAACTGTCAAAGCACAAATAAAAATAGTCCTACACCAACTTTGAATGTGTGTTGTTTTGATGATAAGGCCTTTTGATTTTAATTCGCTTTGGCCTCAATGATTACAAATGCAACTTTATATCATCCATTTACTGTGATTGACAAATGCGAAAAACGTGACAAGCAATAAACACTTAAGCGGTGTGGCAACGTATCAACCTGTTTGAACTGTATCATGGTAGAATTATACTACAGGTACTAGCGAAGCTACAACAACCCAACAACAGCAAAAACAACACGGCTTTTTATTGTTGTTTATGTTCGAGGTTGTCAAAAAGCACAAAAGAAAATTTGAAAAAAAATTTATATGTTCACATGTGTGTGTTTACTTCGCCATGTTTTTTTCAGTACTGTGGGTGTGTGTTGGTATAACATAAACAACTTTTGACAGAGTCGAACCCAAAAAAAAAAAAGTTCATTAACGCTTCACCACTACCTGTATTATTCTACCATGAACTGTATTAGTGCAAAAAACTCACACGTATAGTTTAATGTGACTTTGATGAAAAACAAAACACTTTTGATTTCACTACCGCCGATGACGAAATTTGAAGCTTGTTTGATGTGTGGCTGTGTAAATACTTCAAATGTCATTTTTGTTTAGTGTTCGTAGCGACCACATCATTTCTATGGAGACGCACTATTTAAAAAAACGGATGAACAAAATTGAATTTATTAAAGTTTATCGTGGTTTGCCTGCTTTATGGCGAGTTAAATCGAAGCAATATAGCAATAGAAATTAAAAAAATGCTTAGTACGAGATATTGCTTGAAACATATACAGAAAAAAGCCCAAATGCGGAAAAAAGGATGTCGCACAAAATTTTAACTCTCTTCGAACTGCATATGGAAAGGAGCTAAAAGGAATTAAAAAAGGGAGTAAAAAAACTAATTTTCAACAAACCAAAAAGTTTTTCAATATATAATGAAACATTTCCGCCCAAAATATCAAAAGTTCTTTCTTTTTCACAACAATTTTCAAATGAAGTTTGATGATATGAAGTTGATGTGTTGCTGTGCTAAGCAAAACAAAATATTACCAATACATACAAGAATTTGATCAAACAGTTTGATAAATTGCCGAGGCCCTTTACCCTACGTCTCCACGTAGCAATATTTATTGCGGTAATTGCCAAACTTCATATAAAAAATACAACCTTAAAAAAATAATTTAAATTTCAATATAAAATTTGACAATTGCCGGCAATAAAAATTGCTACGTGGAGACCTAGGGCTAAGGGCACTATACATTTGTCAAATGCATGACATCATGCTCATGTACGTGTGCATGACGATAGGACATACACTTGTCAAGCATTCATTTTAAATTTAATTTTGTATTGTGATGTATGCTGGTTGCGGAGGAAAAATTAATAGCAATTATACGAAGAAAACTAATTTTTTTTATCATTTGTTAATCATTAACATATATTTTTTTAATTTTTATAATAACTTATTATTTGTATTATTAATTATGATTTTTTTAACAATCACCACCAAAACATTTTTCTTGTCCGACATCTTTAGCATCTGTTCTGTTTGAAATCTTGTTAAAAGTGTGTACGTGCATGAAGAGTAAAACCTATACATTCATCAAAATCATTAGTCATGCATGCCAAAAATCTAAATTTTTTGAATTTCCATCAAGTACCGTCGGTGTCACACATACAAACAAATTTTCACAGATGCCACCATAATGCTTTAACACATTCGCCACAGCAGGCTACCGACTACAACCTGTCAAAAATAGAATAAATGTGTGTATATGAAAATGATTATTTTCACGACTGCACGGCTACACGACTGCAGGTTGTTGTCCATGCTACTTCTGTCGTGTAGTCAAATTAAACTAATTTCTATTTTTGTTGGCTACAAAACAAAAACAGTGTTGACAGTATAACAAAATATGTAAATATATAAATTAGTGATTAGAAATATTTTTTATTGAAAAATATAAAAGAAAATTACAAAATTTAAATGTTATAATATATATGCATGAAGAATTTTTAAATAAATAAACTATTTGTTTTGTTATATAGAATATTGACTTAAGTCAAAAATACCAACTTCATTGAAAATTTAAAAAATCACAGGGTAATAGTCCTTTTTAACACAAAAATTTTACTATAATTTATTTCGGTGCTCTCTCCTGATTCCGGAGTTACGGGGTTCAAAACTTTAATATATTATTGATCATAAGTCCCACAATATAGAACGGATTTAAACGATATATACTACGTTTATACGCACGGGTTATATGCAAATAAAACTGTAAATTGTTGCCATATAATTGTTTTATTGCGACTTATTAACTTACGAAAACTATTCACGATTAACGCACTATTTGCAAATAAAATGATTGGTGCTGGCTGCACCGCTTTGTTAATAAAAAGCAATAAATAGAAAAATATTTCGCGAAAAATATTGATAGAAGAAAATAATGACAATTAAAACAAATAATTGTTTGTTCCTTTATACATTTCAACTATTTTTTTTTTGTAAAATACAAACGTCTTCTATAAAAGTGCTACCAAGTTTTTGTATTTTGATATGCCATATAAACAGTGAATTAACTTATTTGCAAGGCATATTCATTACAGGTACCACCATAACTAAAACAAATACAACACCAAAAAACACATGTATTTTGTTGGTAGAAATACCCCAGAAATATGTCAAATCCGTCAACTGTGAGTCGCACACATTCATAAGCTCTCTCAAATTTACTAACACATGCCCGTTGTTGATAGAAAACTCCCAGACATGTGTCAAAATCTATTGCCTGTGTGACGCACACATTCTCAAATTTACTAAAACAGCTGTTCTTGTAGTGGTACCTGTTCAATATACCTTGCTTATTTGCTAATATTTTTATTTGCGAATAGTCCGCGTATAAAATTTCAAAATGCTTTAAAACACCTTTCTACTGGTATATAAAATTTTTAAATCCGTTAACACATTGCGAGCAAAATGGAATTTAAAACATTTTTTATATGACTTCTCACGTAAAAGCACCATTATCTTAAAAACTGGCCGATACAATCGTACTTAAATATGTATTTAGTTTAATAGAAAGCATTCCAAAATTTCATTTGATGTATACTTGAAAGCTATCATCGATGAAATTAATCAGTTATGGCACTTTGAAAATAAATTTAACTCTTAAACTCATCTTTAAAGTACCATAGCTTAAGTATTTCATAGGTGACATCTTTCAACTATACACCAATAAAAGCATGGAAAGTTCTCTATAAAACTATACATATGTATAGTATATATGAACTATGCATGTGTACCGTTGCCTGAAAAGTCAGATAAACAAATTTTTAAATTGCATTTCACTCGGAATGGGTTAATTGTTTTAAAAAAATTGTATACCAGTAGAAAGGTATTTTAGATAAGTTTAAAGTGATATCCATATGAACCGCGTAACTCCGGAGCCAAAAGAGACCAAAAAAAAAATTACACTAAAATTATAAGGTTAAAAAAAGCTACTGCCTCATAAGTTTTTTTTTTATTTTCAACGATGTTGGTATAATTGACTTAAGTCAATATCCTATTTTATTAAACAGAAAAAAACATAAAAAAATGTAAGTATGAAAAGTGCCATAACAATCAATAGGTTTTAAAGAAATAAATTGATTTGTTTTTACATTTTGCAAGATGTAAGAACATTTTGAATTAGGGGTTTTTTATACAAGTAAAACTTTTGAAAGTGGCACCACTGAAATATGTACTGCAATAACAACATGTCAGCTGGTTACGATGTAGCTGCCGCGTTCAAAATAATTAAGTAGCTGACTACCCGACGACGATTGCTGCCAACAGCATTTGTAGTCGTATAGCCGTGTAGCCTGCTGTGGCGAATGTGTTTATAGCATAATGCATGATGTGAATTGACCAATGTATAGTGCCCTTTAAGGGCCGTGGCAATTTATCAAACTGTTTGATCAAATTCATGTATGTATTGGTAATATTTTGTTTTGCTTAGCACAGCAACTTATCAAATTCATATCATCAAACTTCATTTGAAAGTGTTGTAAAAAAGAAAAAGCATGTGATTTCTTGGGCGGAAATGTTTCATTTATAAAAAACTTTTTGTTTGTTGAAAATTAGTTTTTTTTTACTCCCTTTTTTAATTCCTTTTATTTTAATTCCTTTTAACTCCTTTCCATATGCAGTTCGAAGAGAGTTAAAATTTTGTGCGACATCCTTTTTTAGCATTTGGGTTTTTTTTGGTATATGTTTCAAGCAATATGTCGTACTAAGCATTTTTTTAATTTCTTTTGCTATATTCCTTCGATTTAACTCGCCATAAAGCAGGCAAGCCACGATAAACTTCAATAAATTCAGTTTTGTTCATCCGTTTTTTTAAATAGTGCGTCTTCATAGAAATGATGTGGTAGCTGCGAAAACTAAACAAAAATTACATTTGAAGTAATTACACAGCCACTCATCAAACAAGCTTCAAATTTCGTCATCGGTGGTAGTGAAAATCAAAAGTGTTTTGTTTTTCATCCAACTCACATCAAACTATACGTGTGAGCTTTTTTGCACTAATAAAGTCAAAAATATCTCTGTTTGATAAGTTGCCATGCCGCTTTAGACGACAGCAGGCTACCGACTACAATCTGTCAAAATTAATATACACACCATGGTGAAATAAGTATACAGGTGACCGCACTAGGGAAACAAATACAACAAAAAAATAGATGATGCTTGTCAAAAATATATACGTGCTGGACGTGGATTATGCACAAAACTAGCAGAGCAAAAAATAATCAGCTGGCGTTATGCTGCCACCTGTATACTTATTTCACCATGGTACACACGTTTAAATAAAAACGATTATTTTGACGACTTTTATGTGTTGTTTCCACAATGCTCGTCTAAAATATATATGAAAAACACTCAGTTTTTTGAGTGATTTCCATACAAATTTTAGACATGCAGTGCTTGTTTGCATTGTGGAAACAACACATTAGGTAAATTACTTCGAAGTGTTTCCACCGAGCTTGTGAGTGATTTGGTGTTCGAACTTTCGTAGTCAAATGATGCACTTACTTTATAAGCTGTGGGCAGCTGTAACTGAATTTTTTCTATATATAGTTTGACATTTAAAATTAATTAAATATTCTTTAATGTAATTTTTTCGAAATTGTCAATCACAATTGATGGATGACCCAGGGATGGAGTTTATAATTTTGAAAGCAACGCAGGGTTGTATAGATAAATACAGTTTGAAAAATAGTACTTTCGACATAATTTAAATAAATCACCTACATTGAGGTAATTTGCTCGTATGCAAAATGTATGGTGAATCATGTATAAATCAACTTGATTTGCTCAAATCACCATGATTTGTCGAAATCATGCCGGTGGAAACATACTATTAGCCTCATTTCTATTTTGATTGGCGACAATAAACAGATTAGTGCTGCCAACATAATGAGTAATGTGAAATAAATAAGCGCTTAAAAAATTTTTTAAACTGGACAAGAATATGCAAATTGGTGAAAATAAAAAAAACATAAGGTAATAGCCCTTTCAAAAATAAAAATGACTGTGTAATTTATTTCGGCGCTCTCTCTTGGCTACGGAGTTACCGGGCTCAAAACTTTTATTTTTAAAGCTGTGTTCTCACTATGTGTATTTGCCGTATGGAATGTCACATTTTCGCATGGTTAATTTGTACATATAGTCTGAAACCCTTGAAACAATAGCATGTGTTATTTCTCTGTGTACAGTACACATGATTTGGAACGAGTTCGATTTTCAAGTGACAAAGCAGCTGACATCAGTTGGTTTTTAATAAAGCAATTGTTTTTGCGGACGGGAAAATGAAATAAAATATTTATTAAATTAATAAAGTATTGAATTAAATAAAATAAGTATAAAATTAAATAAAAGAAGTATATATAAAAAAAGCATATGTATAGCCGCTCAGCTGTTTTAAGATTGTTTTGCTTTATAGGTTATGTCAAATGTACGTTACATACCAACTGGTGAACACAAAAATTATAAACCTTATGTAAAACGCAGATTTTGACGTACACATGAAATCACATGTGTATAAAAAAGTGACATTCCATATGGCAGACACATAGTGAGAACACAGATTAATTGGTTATAGCTCGGAGAAGATAGAATGCATATAAACGATATTGGTATCATTTCAAAGTGCTCTAAAATGCCTTTCTATTGGTATGTAAATTTTAAAAATCTTTTGAGCCATTGCGAGTGAAGTGCAATTTAAAAATTTCATTATCTGAGTTTTCATGTTAAAATAATATTATCTTAAAAAGTGCCCGATGCAACGATACTTAAACTTGTATACAGCTTTGTAGAGAGCCTTCGTACCTTTCATTTGGTATATATTTGATAGCCGTTGTCGAGATTTCAAAAATAATGAGATTTCAAAAATAAATTAGCTCATTTAACTCATAAACTCATTTTCAAAGAGCCAAAGCTCACGTATTTCATCGATAACGGCTGTAAAATATATACCAAATGAAAGCTTGGAAGGTTCTCTGTAAAACTGTATCAAGCTTAAGTATCATTAATTCGAGCACTTTTTAAGATAATGGTATTTTTACATGAAAACTCAGATAATAAAATTTTAAAATTGCATTTCACTCGCAATGGGCTAAAAGATTTTCAAAATGTATATACTAATAGAAAGGCATTTTAGAGCTCTTTGAAATGATTTCAATATCGTTTATATGTGCTCTATATTCTATGAGTTATAGCCAATTAAAAAGAAAAGTTTTGAACCCCGTAACTCCGGAGCCAAGAGAGAGAATCTTATATGATTTAATTTATTATATGTACATTATATGATTTAATTTATTATATGTATGTAATATAATATATAATAAAACTATAATTGTAATTGAAAGATTAGAGTCGTAAGTCTTTTTAATGATTTTTGCTGTCGGTCCTTTGCGGTGTAACAATATTTCTTTGTTTTCATTTACTTTTTCGTAGCTTGTCGGGCTATAATTAATTGCTAATGCACGAATCAGTCAAAATGTTTTTTACTTCTATTTGAGGTTGCAACCAGTGTGGCCATTTTAGAATTTTTGCATCTAGATTTAGCATTTTTTATTTTGACTTAGCTGCAAATTTTCCATTTAGCAGTTAACATTATTTTTAGAATTTTTTAATTGTTTATTTGGCATTTTTTAGCATTTTTCACAATAAATATCAAATTATATGAAAATCTTATAGAAGAAATAATAAATGTATATGCCATAAACAAAGTTTATATGATTGTATAAACCAGGGGCCTATTTCGCTAAGCTGCTAATTGTATTTCATAAAAATACAATTACATTCTAGAATTGTAGTTTAGTGAAACAGGCCCCAGAACTCAACTATTGTGTCCTGGGGCCCATTTCTCAAAACTACAAGTTACAAATCTACAAGTAAAATACACACAAAACAACAACACTTTTACAAACTTTATTGTTGTTTTGTGTGTATTTTACTTGTAGATTTGTAACTTGTACTTTTTGAGAAACGTGGCCCAGGGTCCATTTCTCAAAACTACAAGTTACAAATCTACAAGTAAAATATCCACAAAACAACAATAAACTTTGTATAACTGTTGGTGTTTTATAGGTATTTTATTTGTAGATTTTTAACTTGTAGCTTTGAGAAATGAGTCCCTGAGGACCGTTTCTCAAAAAGTATAACTTACAAATCTACGAGTAAAATACACACAAAAGAACAATAAAATTTGTAAATATTGTTGTTTTGTGTGTATTTCACTTGTAGATTTGTAACTTGTAGTTTTGAGAAACGGGCTCCTGGTACCTATTTATCGAAAATACAAGTTACAAACCTGCAAGTAAAATACCAACGAAACAACAACACTTTTTTTGTTGTTTTTTGCGTGTATTTTACTTAAAAAACGGAGGAGGTTATTTTTAACCGACTTCAAAAAAAGGAGAAAGGTTATCAATTCGTCATGTATTTTTTTATGTATGTTCCTTCAAAACTCCGCCATTTATGAACTGATTTCGGATTTTTTTCTCTATTCAAAAGGATGTACTTCCAGATTGGTCCCGTTGAAAAGTGGGCGGGTCACGCCCATACAAAGTAAATACACTATCATTTTTAAATACTTCTTCTCAACTGATTCTTATGAAACTTTACACCCACATTAATCTTCTGTTTAAATACTATATCAGGATCAATAAAGTGGGCAGTGCCACGCCCATGAGGAGTAAATTAGCATTTTAACTACTTCTACTCAGCCGATTCTTATGAAACTTTGCATAAATATTTAGTTATCGTTACTATACAACATTGCAGTTAATAAAGTGGGCAGTGCCACGCCCATGAAAAGTAAATATCCGATTCGTATGAAACTTCGCACACAAGTTCTCGTAAAAGTACATGATGATAAAATATGGGGGCGGTGCCACGCATATTTTGTAGTCGATTTTTTTTGCAAGAATTATTATAATTTTGTTCAATTATAAATGCTCCATCTATAGATCGACGTAAAAAAATTTAGTTCATATGAACAGGTACACTTGCAGATTTTGTAGTGGGCCAAACGTGGTAGGAAAATACGATTACTTCAATTTCATCTAATTTTTGTACATTGTCATTATTGTATTGTATAACTGTCGCATTGAATTGCAACTTTGAAAGAAAATTGAAAAAAATCATTGAAAATTTAAATGTATAAATTTTGTTAGTCTTTGTTGTTTAAAGATTGAAAATTTGTATTTTAAAAGGCTCTATAGTTATGGCTGTTTTGTTGTGGTCTATAAGTTTTTCATATCAAATAATTCGTTAGTTATTAATACAAAATGTCTATAACTTTTACATAAGTATATTCAAATATCATTTTGAACTCTTTGCTGTGAAAAATAAGAAAAAATAAAATAACATTTTTAGGGCACTTAAGAATAAAAGATATTTTTCATTCATTGCAACAGAAAAATACGTTTTTTATTAGATATATATTTGCGAAGAGGAAACATAATCTCTGCAAATGAGTATTATGAATTTTACAAAAATGGTCCATACAGAAATTTAGACGGTTACAAACTAAAAATATTCGTGCTCTTAAGAATAGATTATATACTCCGAATTTCGCTAAAGTCAAAAATGCAGAAAAATTTAAACTTGAATTTTTGTGTTGAAAATTAACCAATAACATTGTATTATATGCAAGCCTGTTCTGTATTGCACGCGTAATGAAAATGTTCGGAATCGTCGTACAATCGTTGTTGTAAATATAAAATAACAAAATTGCTTTGATACCTCCGAACAGAGCTGTAAATGATTGCAATCGATTTAATTGCAATCACATGATTTCGCTTTAATGATTGCTAATTTTTTGATTGCATTCAAAATCGTAAATTGATTTCATGATTTCAATTTGAAATCATGAAATCAATATGATAAAAACGATTGAATCAATTTTTTTAAATCAATTTATATATAAATTGATTGCAATCAAATTTGATTGCAATCGATTTGATTGCAATTACTTTAATTGCAATCAAATCCAGTAATTGCAATCAAAGTTAAATCAGAATCAAAATCTTCGTTCTTTTCAAATGAAAAATGGCAATTTTTATTTACAAAGTTTTGTAAAATTGGTAAACATTATTTCTAATTGCAATCAGTTCTTCCGTAGAAAAAAAATGCAAGAAATGACTAACAAACCTACGTTTTTCATGTCATTTTGGAGCCGATAAGTTTTAGTTGTTATTATCTAATATCCTCTACTTTGCAAAATTGCAAAGAATTCTTTTTTCAACGCATTCAAATAATTTGTTGCTTTTGTTGTTTTTTTTTATAAATACAGTTATTTTTTTTATTATTTTCTAAGAAGTCGAAGTAAGATGGAATAAAATAATTTGTTGCTTTTGTTGTTTTTTTTTTTAAATAGTTGTTGTTTTTTTATTATTTACTTAGAAGTCGACGTAGGCTGGAACAAAATAAATTGTTGCTTTTGTTTTTTTTTTATAAATACAGTTGTTGTGTTTTTTATTATTTACTTAGAAGTCAAAGTTTACTGAAATGTTCAGACATATTTTCATAGTGCATAAATCGTCATTTGTGCTATTGATTTGTTCATTAAATACGTGTTTTCTATATTATTAAACGTTTGGTGTCAAATTGCTAATAAATTAATAGTTCATATTAAACTGTTCATTGTTAAAACTGAAAAAAAGTAAAAAAAGAAATTGTGATCAGAATGTCAGAAATTTTTGATGATTTTTCGTCTGATGATTATGAAAAAGATCCAAGTTATGAATGTGAAAATTTTTCAGACGAAAAACCAACAACAAGTAAAAGAAGAAAGATTGAGTTAAAGACTTCGCGCTCTTTGAATGAAACTGCTTCTTGTAGAAATGAAGCAGACTCTGATAATTCGAATTTACCAGAAATGTCAATTTTGTTTACAAAGTTTTTTAAAATTGTAAAAAAGGTGTGTATCAAAATTTTGTTGTTTTCGAAATTTATTTCTAATATCATACAATTATGCAGATAGATGGTGCTTACAGCCGTAACCAAAGTGGCATTCAGGCTAAGTGCAGAATATGCAATGTATATTTACAAGGATCAACGCAAATAACGTCCAATTTTATTCGACATTTAAGACAACGCCATACGGAAGAATATAATGCATACAATCAACAGAAAAAGAATCACGTCGCCAAAAACAATTCAAAGGAACGCTTTAATGAAGTGACGTGTCGCGTTATAATAGATAACATGTTACCAATCTCAATAGTTGAATCTCAATCCTTTAAAGAGTTTGCCAAGTTTACTAATCCAAAATTGAACTTGATTAGTAGACCAACAGCTGTGAAAACTATTGACAACATGTATACTTCAATGATTGATAAACTTAAAGAACAAATTAAATTAAACAAATTTGTATGCACAACAGCCGACGTGTGGTCAACTAAGCACCGTAGCTTTCTAGGCTATACATGTCATTGAATAGATGAAAATTTCAATAGAAAGTCGGTAGCTTTAGCTTGCAGACGCTTTTCTGGTCGACATACACATGACCGTATCCGAGATTTGATGGTAGAGATACATGCGCAGTTTGATCTAAGTATCTCTAATGTAACGGCGACAATTACAGACAATGGTTCGAACTTCGTGAAAGCGTTCAAAGAATTTGGAGTTGATAGTGTAAAGATCGGTGCAGAAATAAATGATGATGATGATGATGATAATGATGGTGACGATGATGATCAGGAAAATCTATTTGGAGAGCCTACGGAAATTCCAAGCAATATTTTCAATTCTTGGTTGCCAAGACATATACGTTGTGCAACCCATACCTTGAATCTGGTGGCGACAACTGATCTTTTACGTATATTGAAACAAAACATAAAATATTTTAAAAGCACCAATCAGTAAGTATTCTTTTGATAAAAAATCTTGAAGCTTTGATTAAAGTTTCAATCGTTCACGTCCAGATAATGCAAAAATGTTCACATCTTTGGAGAAGAGTGAATAAGCCAAAAACTTCTGAAGATATAAGGACAGTATTAGGATGCCAACTGAAATATCCCGTGGCGACAAGATGGAACTCTATGTACGACTCGCTGAAAGATGTTATAAAGAGCAAGAGTAAACTCAACGAGTTGTGCAGAATGTTCAAGGAACCAAGTTTTTCAGAAAGCGGTTTTATTTACATTGAAGATTATTTGATGTTATTAAAGCCAATAGCTGAAGCCATCGATTTTTTGCAGGGAAGCAAAGGAATGATCTACGGATATCTTTTGCCAACTTTGGCCACAATTCGAGTCCAATACATTAAAATATCAAATAGTCACAACAACGAATATATATCGCTCTTGTCCGGTTTAGTTTTAAAAGCAGTGGAAGCTCGGTTCCAAAACTATTTTGATTTGACACAAGAAGTCAATGACGCTATCATAGCTTCCGTACTTTGTCCACAAATTAAGTTGCAATGGCTAACAGCTTTAAATTCGTCATTTACTCAAGTAAAAATCCACGAAGTAATTACTTTAGTCAAAAATGCTCTTCCCAATGAGACTCCATTGCCATCGCCCGGAGTGAATTTAGATGCATCTAACAAATACTTCGATTTTTGCCTTGAAGGTATAATACAATTATATCAAAATAATCTATTAAAAAAATAATATAATATTTTTTCTTTTAGATAATCCTGTTAATTTATCGGAAACACAACAGAATCCCACTCATACAAGCTTTCATTCGTATCTTACAGATACGGACACATCGTTTGAAATGCTTGATCGGTATCCGACTTTGAAATCCACATATATGAGATTCAACGCACCATTACCATCATCAGCTGCAGTAGAAAGGTTATTTTCATTTGCAACCTTGCTAAATTCTCCGCGTCGTGGATCGCTTTCAGATAGAAACTTTGAAAAGTTACTTTTACTAAAAGCCAATAGAGAGCTTTCTAATGTAAAAAATGCTCAAAGTAATGAAATCTGAAATATTTTTCATATTGTTTTGTTCATGTTATGTTTGTCATGACTTTTTTTTAATAAATTCACAATATTAAATTTTTTTTGTTTTTGACTTTTATTTTTCTGGTCAAATATAAGTGGAGGTTTGCAATAGAATCTGTTGGTTTTCACCAAAACTTTAGTGATTTTTACTAAAATCTAGTGGTTTCCACCAAAAATTTGGAGGTTTCCACCAGATTCTAGTAGAAACCGCTAGATTCCAAATGTAAATTATTTCATTGGACTTTTACTATAGTTGTGATTTTAAGGGAATTTATTGAAATCACATGATTTCAAGGGAATTTATTGAAATCACATGATTTCAAGGGAATTTATTGAAATCACATGATTTCAAGGGAACTTGTTGAAATCACATGATTTCAACAAAAATTTGATTGCAATCGAATTGATTGCAATTAAATTAATTGCATTCAATGATTTCTAAAAAAATGATTTCAAAATGATTGCAATCAAAAAATATTGCAATTTTGACAAGATTTCATTTTGAAATCTGAAATCATTTAGAAATCAAAGAATGAATTCAGTTTGGTTGAAATCATTTTGATTTCAATGTCAATTGATTGCAGCTTTTTACAGCTCTGCCTCCGAACATTTTTCTTTTTATTGACTTTGAATTATTCTTGTTTTACTCGAGCAAAATCAAATATTTTCCAGAAAATAGGGGCAAATTATGAAAAATAAACGAGCTATGAAGAAATCCTAGTTAAAAAAGAACTTTTTAAAATTTGAGCACTATATTTTAGCATTTTAAATTATATTTTAGCATTTTTAGCATTATTTTTGACCTGATTTAACTGCAAAATATTTTTAGATGTGGCCACACTGGTTGGCAACGTACCTTTAAGAATTTTAGGGCCATTATTACAACTCGGCTTTAGTTATAATTAGCATTTTATCAGACGGATAAACAGTTTTTCATTATTACAACTTTAATTTAACCTAAAAGTGTATGATAACTTACTGGGAAGTTCATTCTTCTGCTAACTTTTATCGGCACACAAATTCATAGGCTGCCATACTTGCTTCTTTATCAAGTAAACACCAAGACGTATCTAACAGGTGAACTCACTAGAACACATGACCTTACTCGCAAAAGTTAGTGGAGTGATGATATTATCACAATAATGGCCCTTATTACAACTCGGCAGTAAAGTGGAAGATAGTTACTGGCATGATTAGCAGATGTGATCGTGAAACTGACCTGCAACAATTTTTCGTTATTACAACTTGCCTGTAAAATAAAAAATTATCTCTTTCAAAGTATGGCTATACCAGACCACAAGTGGCAACGTCATACATATGTTGTTACAATGGCAAAGATAACAGGTACACACAAGTCTACAACAAGAATAAATTTTTTGTAGAAACTACACTACAGTTGTCAAAAAATGTTGAAAGATGGGTGGAGTTAGCGCAGGTAGCTCTATAATGAAATGTCCAATACAAGGGAAGCTCCATATAGTTACGAAATTGTGATAATTACATCACTCCACTAAGTTTGCCGAGTAAGGTCATGTGTTCTAGTGAGTTCACCTGTTACATACGTCTTGGTGTTTACTTGATAAAGAAGCAAGTATGGCAGCCTATGAAAATGTGTGCCGATAAAAGTTAGAGGAAGAATGAACTTGCCAGTAAGTTATCCCACACTTTTAGGTTAAGTTAAAGTTGTAAGAATGAAAAAATTTTTATCCGTCCGATAAAATACTAATTATAACTAAAGCCGAGTTGTAATAATGGCCCTTAATATGTTAAAAATTCTTCACAACGATTTGTAGAGATATTTTTCCTAGCCAGCCTTTGGCCGAGCTTAAGGGTTTTCTCCTCTATATGTCGAATAGTGGCTTCGCTGAGTAAAGATTGCCTGCTCAGACGGTTTTCGGTCGGCCTTAAAGGGTTTCTTCTCTATGTATGTATGTTGAATAGTGGCTTCGCCGAGTAAAGATTTCTTGAATAGGCTCTTGTCCATGCAAATTTAGACTCAGAACTGTAATTGGCGAATGAAGATTGCTTTTAAATTATCTTCTTTATTTACTATATTTCTTTACAACAATCTAAAAACTTTTCACCGGTTTTTACTTATAAATCAAATTTTTATTGCTTTTTTTAAAAAGTTTTATTTGCACAAACTCACGTTAAATAAATGTATCCGAAAGAAATTTGTTCAGACAAACTTTCGAAATGTCTTAACGAATTCCTTACGACAAGTCTGATTTTAGACAAACTACCGAAATGTCTTAACGAATTCGTTACGACAAGTCTGACTTCAGAAAAAGTCGAAACTTTTGGTTTGGTGGGTTATTTCTTGAACATAAATGATGAAACAGAGCTGGGTCTAGACCAGGGCTGCCAAACTATTTTGATAAAAATCTACACTTTTCGGGGAAAAAATCGGCATTTTGGGCACTTTAATTCGAAAAATCGGCATAAATACTACTAAGCATTTTTCGTGGTTTTAATAGTAAGAAAACAAAATTAGCAATCGCCAGTAATTTCATGTGGCTTATAAACAAAAATGTATAATATAAGATTGATTTTGCAAGCTTAAATATACACCTTGGAATAGAAATGGTTTTCAGAATGAATACATATCCGAATTTATAATTTTTGCTAAATCATTAAAAGCGGTTTAGGAAAAAATTTTGTTTCAAAACAATTGGTTTTATGAGTTTCAAATAATCTTTAGAATAACGAATTCCTTCTATAGAAAGTTTAATTTTCTAAGGAACATCGAAATTTAGTTGAGTTACCCCCGTATTGTAGCTAAGAGTGTGCTAGACTATTAACCGGGAGGTTCGATTCCTGCCAAGACTCGAGTGTTTCTGCAAAAACGCTCAAAACTCTTAATCAGTATGTGTGTTTGTAAAATTGAGGGGAGTAAATATTTGTCCGACATTTTCAGACCAATGTGGCAGAACCATAACTTGCTTCAAAAATTCTGCTAAAACTGGAAAAGCCTTTGGGGAATCGCGTCGTTTTATTTTAGAAATTGTTTGCCAAAAATTATATAAATTAATTTCAGTCGTTTTGAATATTTGTTCAAATGCAGAAAATTTCAGTCTATAAGAGAAGACAGTTAGTGAAGTTCCGAACATTTAGAAAAAGTTAATTAATTGGAGCGACTCGCCACAAGATGGCGACAGTCTGTTAATTGCGCTTACTAAAATTAGTAGGATTTTCGGTACAGTGTTGTTGCCACTGTCAGTGCTAGTGTAGGTAAAGGACTCTGACGAGTAGACTTGGTAGTCACGAAACAGCTGTCAGTTCAACCCTTCGTACATCCAACATTTTTCTTTGAATGTTCAATATTTACATGCTTTAGAATTTCTTTCTTAAATAAAAAAAAATTTGATCGAAAGATTAAATTAAAAATGAACTTAAGCCAAACTAATTAAATAACTTTGGATAAAAACCACACAGTTCGACTCAAAATTCATAACTCAATTATAGTCTATAAAATTTTGAAATTCCTAAGAATATCAAAACTAATACTGATTTTTTTCCATTGCGATATTTGGATTTATTAAACTTAGTGATTTGAATTTACCTTCAATGTTTTTTCGTATGAGGATGAGCATTTCTATATAAAAACTCACACAATTATTAATTTTATTATAGGCAAAAATAACTTTTTGCCATTAATCATTGCCATTAATTGACATTAATCATACGCCGTAAAATGCAGTCATGAGCAAGGTCGATATATATCATGAGCTGTAATTGATTTTTTTTCATATATAGTTTGACATTTAAAATTAATGAAATATTCTTAATGTCATTTTTTCAAAATCGTCAATCACAATTGATGTATGACCCAGGGATGGAGTTTGTAACTTTAAAAGCAGTGCAGGGTTGCATAGAGTATTTTCGACATAATCTGGAGCACATTGTCATTTGAGATAATTTGCCAATATAAATATATATGGGAAATCATGTCTTAAATTTCCTCATTTGGGCAAATCAAATATTTTGGCCGAAATTAAGTATATGGAAACGCACTATAAATAAATTACATAGTAAAATTACATTAACTGATAGATATTTCGGCATTTTCGGCACAACAATGTGTTTGATTCAACTTTAGTTCATATGACGAACATTTCTCAAAAATGGCCGAGATGCCCAAGTTTAGTTTTTGAAATCTGAACAGCCTAGCAAATGAAATACGTACAAAAATTCGTTTTTTATGGGTGTATGAATTTTACACTTGAAAAAATTTTTTAGCTAAAGAAATTTATTTTTGCACTTTGGTCTTAGTGCCACCGTCACAAAATAAAAGCACATACCCGCATACCTGTTAATCGAGCCGATTTAAAACCAATCGATTTTGAAAAATTAAATTTACTAAAAGCAACAATTTTCAGACTTCTTCTTCTTTCCGATATTAATTTATCTATATATGTATATAAAAGAGTAACATGACTGACTGGGGTATCATCGCCCAGCCCAAACGGCTGAAGCTAGACTTGAAATTTTACGTCGGCCCCTAACGATGTATAGATCCACTAAGAAAAATTTTTTGGAAATTCAAATGGGTAAAAACGGGTAAATTCGGTAACCTTATATCTCCGGATTTAACTAAGGTAGACACAAAATTCCAAAAACATCACAATAATATCAAAAAACAAGCGGGCAGGTGCTTGGTACTTTTTTTGAAATTTGTACATTTAGGGGCCGAAAAAGGGTAAAAATATAATTTTGGTACCTTTTTGTTACCCGTTTATCTCCTAAAATACTAAAATTTTTGGTACTTTTTCCTGTACAACTATTTGTTATGTACTTTGAATGCACTTCGTATGCCCTCCCGGTGTATGGATTCACTAAGAAAGAATTTTTGAGAGTGCAATTGCTAAGGTGGCAAAAAGGGGTGAAAACGGGTAAATTCGGTAATCTTAAATCTCCGGATCTAACTAAATTAGACATAAAATTCCAAAAACATTATAATAAGATTAAAAACTAAGACGATAGATGTTTACTACTTTTTTGAAATTCGTACATTTAGGGGCGGAAAAAGGGTAAAAATATAATTTCGGTACCTTTTTGTTAACTAGTTATATCCTAAAATACTGAAGATAGAAATGAAATTTAAAATGTACTCTTCTCTCGTTAAGAAGCCATCAAATGCGCTTTGCTACCTTTTAGTAGTTCGAAAGTGTAAAGGGTAAAATTGGTAGTTCTACTTAGTACTTTTTCCTGTATAGCTATTTGTTATGTACTTTGAATGTACGTCGGCCACCCTCCCTATGTATAGATCCATTAAGAAGGATTTTTTGAAAATTCAAATGCTAATGGGGCAAAAAGGGATAAGAACCGCAAATTCGGTAACTTTATATCTCCGGATCCAACTATGGTAGACATAAAATTAAAAAAACAGCATAATAAGAAAAAATATGCGGACAGTTGTTTGGTACACTTCTGAAATTTGTACATTTGGGGGCCGAAAAAGGGTAAAAATATAATTTTGATACCTTTTTGTTAACCCGTTATCTCTTAAGATAGAAATTAAATTTTATAAGTATTCTTCTCTCCTTAAGAAGCTTTCAAATGCGCTTTGGTACTTTTCAGAAATGCGATTATATAAAGGGTAAAATTTGGAGCTACTTTTGATACTTTTTCCTGTATAGATATTTGCTATGTACTTTGAATGTACGTCGGTCGCCCTCCCGATATATAGATCCACTAAGAAGGCATTTTTGGAAATTAAATTTCTAAGGGTGCGAAAGGGATAAAAACGGGTAACCTTATATCTCCAAATCAAATGAAGGTAGACTTAAACTCCAAAAGATCAAAAAATAAACGGACAGGTGTTTGGTACTTTTCGAAATTTGTACATTTAGGGGCGAAAAAGGGTAGAAATATAATTTTGGTACTTTTTTGGTAAGCCATATAACTTATAATGTAATAAAGTTAAAAATAAAATTAAAATTGTCACATTCTCTCCTTGAGATGCCTTCAAACACGTCTTGGTACTTTTTAAAAATTCGTATTTATAAAGAGTATACAAATTTACCTCTTTTTCCTGTACAGCTATTTGTTATGTACTTTGAATGTATGTCGGCCGCCCTTCCGATGTATAGATCCACTAAGAAGAGATTTTTGGAAATTCAAATGCTAAGGGGCAAAATGGGGTAAAAACGGGTAAATTCCATAACCTTATATCACCGGATCTAACTAAGGTAGACATAAAATTCCAAAAACAGCATAATATCAAAAAATAAGCGGACAGCTCTTTGGTACTTTTTTTTTGAAATTTGAACATTTAGGGGCCGAATAAGGCTAAAAATATAATTTTGGTACGCTACGCTCTCCAGCTGTCTGTTTCTCCGTATGTCTGTTTATCATAGGCTGTTTTCTCGAGAACCGTAAGAGCTACGAACTTTAAATTTTCACAGAACATGTAAAACATTGGCCACTAGAAAAACAAATATATGACATTTAAAAAATTAAAGGGTGTTCTAAAGCGAGCCCAAGGTATATTGAACAGGTATGGGCACTACTAAAACAAGAGAAAATTTGTTGTAAAACTACCTTAACAGATGTTAAAAAACGGGTGGTATTATCAGCGCAGACATCTGTTGAAGTAAATGTCAAACACGACACAGAAAGAAGTCTGTATATGGTGTTTGATAGTTCGAAGGTAGTGGTGATATCATGATCATTTCATCAGCACTACTAAGTTTGACGTTTAATCAGGTGAGTCAGCTGACCTAGTGATCCCACCTGTTGGATACACCTTGAGCGAGCCACGAAAGATGTTGAAATGCTAATGTAGTATACAAACACTTTAAATTTTCAAAGTTAGTGTTAATTGGTGTAGTCTGTAGAATAGACCACACCAATTAACACTGATATTTAAAACAATAAAAACTAAAGGGTGTTCTATCACGTAATGTAATTTTGACTATGTAATTTAGATATTTGCTGTATCTTGTAAGCCGTAAGAGGCAACCTCTTGAAATTTTGAAAAACGCTAAAACTAAAAAATTCCAAAACTAAAAAAATTTCAAAACGAAAAATCGCGAAAATGAAAAAAGCGCTTAAAGGAAAAAAAGAACCAAAATAAAAAAATCGCTAAAACGCAACAAATCCTAAAAACGAAAAAGATCGCCAAAAAAACTAAAAAAACCCCAAAAAGCTGAAAAAAGTCTTCAAAACGAAAAAAGTATTAAAAACATAGCGTCCAAAAATTAAAAAAAATCGCCAAAAATGGGGAAGAAATTACCAAAACGAAAAAAGCGCAAAATCAAAAAAGAGAGCCAAAAAACTTAAAAAACGACAAAAACCGAAAAAACGCCAAAACGAAAAAAGTGTAAAAAAACCGCTAAAACTAAATAAATAGCCAAAAACCGAAAAAGTGCAAAAACGGAAAAAAGCTCCAAAACTAAAATAAATCGCTAAAACAAAAAAAAATTTCAAAAAGCGGAAAAAATGTTAAAACAAAAAAAAAAACGCTAAAGCCAAAAAATCGGCAAAAAACAACAAAAAAATTGCAAAATAAAGTTAAAAAACAAAAAGAAAAAAGCACCAAAACCAAAAGAAATCTTCAATACAAAGAGAAAATCTTGAAAAAAATAAAATTAACGAAAAAGCAAAACGATTAAATTGCCTAAATGAAAAAGGGCAAAAACGAAGAGGTATATATACTCGTACGGAACCCTTCGTGTGCGAGGTAAGGTCGCACTTGACTGAATTTTTAGAAATACGAATATATAAATGGTAAAATTGGGTGCTTTTTTGGTACTTTTTCCTGTACAACTGATTGTTATGTACATTGAATGAATATTTTTTATAGAAAAAATTTTTTAATTCGGTAACCTTATACCGCCGGATTTAACTAAAGTTGACTTAAAACAATAAGCGGACAGGTGTATGGTACTTTTTTGAATTTGTACATTTAGGGGCCGAAAAAGGGTAAAAGTTCAATTTTTGTACGTTTTTGTAAACCCGTTTATCTTTTAAAAACTAAAGATAGAAATTAAATTTTAAATGTAATTTTAAGCCCCTTGCACTTTTGTAATTTTTAGAAATTCGAATATATAAAGGGTAAAATTTGCAGCTCTTTTCGGTAATTTTTCCTGTACAACTATTTGTTATGTACTTTGAATGAATATTTTTTAGTAGGAAAAAATTTGTATGTTGGCTTCTCCTTCGATATACGGATCTAATAAGAAGCGATTTTTGGGAATTCAAATACTAAAGCGGCCTTCAGACTATTAGATTTAGTATTAATACTTGTCAAAAATTCAAATCTTAAGTAAAAATCCAGCAGTGTGAAAACAAATTGTTATGATTTGTCAAATAATACGTAAAGAAACTTGACAGTATTATGGTATTCGTCATTTTTAGGAAATTTTCCAAACAATCACATTTTTCATTTTATCAGGGTTGTCTATTGCACAAACAAGCATAGGAATAACAAAAACAGTTGTTTTTTGTTTGCCAGCATAAATAAAGAAAAAGAAGAACGAAAAAATGTGCTTTATTGCAAATTATTTATGTTACGTTTTATTTGGAATGTGATAGTGTAGAAACAAAATGTGATTCTGATTTGATTTTCGTCTTACAAAATCTAATAAAAATCTCAAAGCTTGTATTACAATGTGAAAGCACCTTAAGGGGTGAAAAGTGTTAAAAACGGGTAAATTCGGTAATCTTATGTCTCCGGATGAAATTAAGGCAGACATAAAATTCGAAAAACATTATACAGTCGAATCTCACAGATTCGAACCGTCCAGAAATTAGAACCGGCCATTTCAATGTATGCGACGCTCTGAAATTAGAACCTGTGGTTCTAATTTATGGAAGTGTTTTTTTTGGTTTATATTTCCACTAGAAAAATTTTTTTGTATGATTTTGAACTAAATAGGCGAAAAACCAAATTAAACACTCTAAAATTAAAGCAGAGGGTTCTAGTTTCTGGAAGTTTTTTATTTTATTTTTTGTATTTTCACTATAAATTATTATTTTTTCGTTCATTAAAGTAAAAATAAAACGGGGAATCACCGAGTTATTCGTAGTGTATACAATTCGGTCATGTGCGTGTGAAATTTGATATGCGTTTACAAATTTGGGTCAGTTGATGACTGAAGGTCAAAGTGATTAATTAAACGTTAACAAATAAAAACTGTTTTGTGTTAAAATAAAGCTTACATAACTATTTTTATTATAATTTTATCATTTTCTGTAAAAAAAAAAATTTCCAGAAATTCGAACTTTTCAGAAATTCGAACTGCCCGGTACACAAAGTGGTTCTAATTTGTGAGATTCTACTGTAATAAGATAGCAAAATCAGCGGACACGTGTTTGGGACTGTTCGAAATTTGTACATTTAGGGACGAAGATGGGTAGAAATATAATTTTGTACTTTTTTCGTAGCACATTAATCTTCTTTAAGCCCTTATGATACTATATTTTTCTTGCATTGTTTTGCTATAGGATTGAAAGAAAGAAATAGCAAATGATACACTGATAAACAAAGCGTCATAACCGTGATGTAATCTGACATCAATGCTATGTCAAGTGTCCCCACGACACTTAACATCATGGTGATGTCAACCTTTACATCAGCTCGTCATCAATACCAATGATGACAAATCTATCATCAATGCAATGACGCACCGACATAAGAGAAAGGACGAATTGACATCAATTTTATGTCAAAATGTCATCAATATGATGTCGCTGATAGAAACCCCGTCATAACGCTGATGTAATTTGACATCAATACTATGTCAAGTGTCTTCATTTTTGACCCAATGATACTTTACATCATTGTGATGTCAACTTTTACATCACGTGCCATTAATCATCTTTGATAAACTATAATTGATATTATGGCGAAATAAATAAAAACTACAATATAATTATGTTTTTATTACAATAAAAATTGATTTTATTCATATAATATTTCTTACAACAAATTTTCACTTTTATTATATTACTTATTATTTTTTCTATACACTTTTGCTTTGCTATTTATTAAGTTGATATAATTACACTTTTTTTTTTCTTTTTCTTCACAAGTAGTAGGAAGGCAAAAGCAAATAACAACAAAAATACAAAGTAACTTAAAAAAAACAAAAAAAGTGTAATCAAATCAACTTATAACAAATAAAAATATGTATGTATATATTTATACTTATAAATATCACTCACAAGAACACCACGCGGTACTATTTAATTAACTTTAAAAACACAACTGATCTAGAACAAACAAACAGAATGGTTTTCTGCCACAACTTCTTTTATTTCATTTGTGTCAAGAGTATGTTTTTTGTTGTTTTCCGCACTTTACTCTCTTCGCGCTCATTCTATTTGATATTGATGACAAATGTGATGACTATGTGACATCAATATGATGAAAAGGTGTCATACTATCGCTTGTTTCAACGTTTTTCTTGTGTATGTATGCTGTACTGGCTTAAGCTGTGTTCTCACTATGTGTATTTGTCTTATGGAATGTCACTTTATTATACACATGTGATTTCATGTGTATGCCAAAATTTGAGGTTTACATAAGGTTTATAATTTTTGTGTTCACCTGTTGGTATGTTACGTACATATGACATAACAATCATAAAACAGCCGAGTGGTTATACTTATTTTATTGTTATATATAGTTCTTTTATTTAATTTTACACTTATTTTATTTAATTTAATACTTTATTAATTTTATAATTATTTTATTTCATTTTCCCGTCCGTAAACAATTGCTTTATTAAAAACCAGCTGATGTCAGATGCTTTGTCACTTCAAAATAGAACTCGTTCTAAATCATGTGTACTGTACACAGAGAAATAACACAGGCTATTGCTTGAAGGGGTTCAGACTATATGTACAAATATACCATGTGAAAATGTGACATTCCATATGGCAAATACACATAGTGAGAACACAGCTTTAGTTTTTAAAAGGTCTTGCGTATTTTATCTGTCATAGTAATGATGATAAGTGTACATCAATGCAATGTCATGTTTTTTAACTTTTTAAAAATGCGTTTAAACACAAAAATAAAAAACAATAACATTTGTTTTAAAATACAAACTACAAACATTATAACATTGTTTACTTATTTCTCTTATACATATTTTACAATTTAATAATATATAATAAGTGACATCGTATTGATGTCATTCCAATCATAGCATTGATGACACTTAAACTATGACAAAATTCTATAATGACGTTTGTCATCAGATTGATGTCAGTTTTCGTTGTATTGATGACATTTGTCATAGCATTGATGTCAGGATTCTGATGATAGGGCGTCATCAATGCGATGATACATTTTTCTATGAGTGTAGAAAGAAACAGCTATACAAAATGTAAGCAAAACGTAATGGCTTCTTTAAGTGCTGCCTACTTTTTATTTATAATAAAACGACAAAAGAAAAAAAGTTGAAAAAAGAGGCGCTAAATCGCTGAATCGCATGGCAACACTTTAATGTTTCAAGCTTGAAATGTCAATTTTAAGTTGAACATTTAAAATTTTTTTTGACAGCATAACGTCAGCTGATTATTTTTTGCTCTGATAGTTTTGTGCATAATCCACGTCCAGCACGTACATATATATTTTTGACAAGCATCATCTATTTTTTTGTTGTATTTGCTTCCCTTATGCGGTCACCTGTATGCTTATTTCACCATGGTATTTATCTTAATATAGCTGAACTCTTTCCACCTGGTAAAATTTCCCATTATATTCTATTTGCACTGTTCTCTAAAACTTGAAAAATTAAGAAAAAATGTAGTGTTAAGTAATAAAGTTAGATATAAAATTTAAACTATTAAGCATAGTATGCAGCTCTTCCTGAAATTCAGGCTGCCATAAGAAGTATGTGTAAAAAAAACAAACTGAAATTCAGGATGGTAAATTCCTTAAAGAAATTTCCGTTTACTAGTACGCAGTTCCAAAAGAAAAGTACACGGAATTTTTACATTTATTGTCTATTACAGGCATGTTATAACAATAAGTGGAGATTTTTTTCCATCAACTGAAACAAAAATTAATGTTCAGACAATTGTTTGGTCACGGAATTTTTGACATTTCTAATTTTTCGTACATTGTAACTAATTTTTTGTGTTTTTGTGTGTTGTAAATTAAAAAATATATAAATTTGTGTGTATGCAAACAAAACTCTACCCGATTATTTTTCCGTGTAGAAATAAATGCAAAACTCCAAACCTGAATTTCAGTGAGAACTGCATACTACGCTTAGTTGGAAGTTATTATTATTTTGGCTTAAGTTCACAATAATTGAATTAATTTAAATTCAAATTACTTTTAAGAGTAGAATATTAGAATATCTAATCAGACTAGCAGAACGGATTTGTACTACTAATTTCGACAGCCGCTACGTTGTCATCATCAGCGTCCTTTGTTCGCTTACGTACAAATATTAAAATTTAAACTGTTGTCTTCTCTCCTTGAGAAGCCTTCAAACACGTTTTGGAAATTTTAATATATAAACGTTAAACATTTTAGCTTTTTTTGGTACTGCTTTCTATTCAACTGTTTTTTAAGTATATGAATGACATTTTGCATGTAGGTTTCCATTTCGATATATAGGTTCACTAAGTATTGATTCTTAGAAATTCAAATGCTAAAGGGTAAAATCGAGTAAATTCGGTAACCTTATATCTCCGGATTTAATTAAGGTAGACATAAACTACAAAAATCATCATAATTAAATAAAAAAACTAAAAAAACCCCAACATTAAAAAAATGTCGCCAAATAACCAAATCTAAGAAACCAAAATAAAAAAAATTCGGAAACGAAAAAAACTGACAAAGAACGAAAAACGCCTTAGCTAAAAAAATCGTGCTAAACAAAAAATAGCTAAATAACTACAATATAAAACAAAACAAAATAAAGTCGCCAAAACGAAAACATCACTAAAACACAAAAAGTTAAAAAAACCGAAACGAAAAAAATGTTGCAAAAAACGAAGAAATTCGTCAAAAGAAAAAAACCGTAAAACGAAAAAAACCTTAAATTAAAATGTTGAGTTTTTTTTTCATTTTTGATTGATTAACCTCTAATGTATCGAAATATGCAAAAAACTCGATTTAAAAAATATAATGAGTTAGATCCTTTCTATATTAAGTTATGTATATGGTGATACAGCCGTATTGACCAGTGATCAACCAACAGTTGTATTGTTTTTTTCCATCCGCAACAAAACTCCGGTTTCTACGAATGCTGTAGTAGGAAACGGTGTGCGGATTGTGCAGTTTTTCCTGAATCACAACAAAACTACGTGGGGAACTCCCACACCCTGACAGTCTCACTATAAAGCCGGGCTTGAATTCTAACTATGAGGTAAGTACTCTGATGTACATATGTATTTGTGCCAATCTGTGCAATATAAAATATATCATTTTCGTGTTATTTATAGATGCACTATTCAACAGCGGAAACCTCATCCACATCAATTTGAGAGCAATAGCCTACTGTAGAACTTTCTTTTGGTAAGAAAACCCATAGTGGCAAACCCAGACGATTAAAAGATCTTAATTATCTTCTTGTAATTGGATTGGTTACCAATTGAGCACACAGTGCAATAATTACAAATCAAATCGAACGCCTACAACCAATATTTTGGGGCAAAAAAAAAAATAAAATAAATATCTACTTATGTATCGTCTTTGTTTTTCATTAAACTAATATTCTTCTCTTTATACATTTCTTCTAGATCTTTCAACATGCGCAGGTATCACCTCTATTTATTTTCTCCCAATTGACATGCAGCTCTCTGATATGGAACTATGTATCTCTATAATTCCTTCTTTTAAAAAAAAAGGACATTCGAAACATTAATGGTTCGAACGGTGATCAGTACATCTTCTATTGTGCTTTACGGGAAGTAACTTGTTTTTTCATACGTAATATTAAGAGTTTACTTTTTTTTTCAGATATTTTCCAAAGTCATTTAGATGACAATGCCGTTCTTATATCCTATGGTAAAAGGGGACAACACAACACATTAATATCACAGATGAATCACAAGCTTGCTCAAACTAACTTATATTGCACATGGAGTGGTATGTAAAAAATGTTGTTCTATATTGGCGGTATACGTATATCTATCAGGTACTAGGAATATTTATCACAGATTTAAAAAAAAACAAATTGCTAAATCTAATAAAAGTGGGACATCACAACGAACATTTAATTGTATAAATATATCAAATAATCACTTTCCTTATGTCCTACTCTTGCACCAAAATTTTTCGAATTAGTTCAACCTTTTCTGATTAGCAATTTATACTTTTATATCTTTTACGTGATAAATACCTATTGTTTTACCCTCTAACGTTTCCAGTTCGTACATGTTGTTACCGACAGGTCGAACCACCCTACATTTCAAAAACTTTCGGCAAAATTTGGCATTCACATTCTTTGCAAAATTACTTTGGACCATGTTTCTCCTATACACTTCCTGTCCAGGCAGAAATTTAATTATACGGGCTCTTTTATTGTACCTTTCGGCACTTTTCTCATAGGCTTTGTTCATATTTTCTTTTATTTGTTCCCTTATCAATTCCATACGCTCATTAGGTTTTGCTATGATCCGATGATCGGTAATCGATTGTAATTTTCGACCTAATTTGTAGTCAGATCCGCTTGAATACATGTGAAATCCGAATAATGCAAAGAAGGGAGTAAAACCTATTGCACTATGAAAGGAATTTCGCAATGCACAAGCTATCTCGGAAAGATAGAGATCCCAATCTCGATGATCATCTTTTAAATATGCTCTTATGGCCGATAAGATACTTTGATTAACTCGCTCTGAGGCGTTGCTACTCGGTTGATATACTGGTGTTTTGATGTGCTGTATTTTGTACGTACTTAGCATATTTTGAAAGGCTTTAGACACAAATTGTGCGCCGTTGTCCGTATGGATAATTTCTGGGACACCAAATTTGTGGAATACATCCTGAATTAGGAATTCAATCACATTTCCGGCAGTGGCTTCTTTCATGGCTTTGATGAAAGTATATTTGGTGAAGTGGTCGAGGACTATAAAAACGTAGCAGTTTCCACTTTTGGATCTTGGATACTTGCCTAGGAAGTCCAAATACAATTTTTGAAAGGGTCGATCAGTAATTACTTGGTTTCCTATTTCCGGCCGAAGATTTTGGTTAGACGGTTTTATTTCCTTGCAAGTTTGACAGCTGCGTATATATTCTTTCACTTGAGTGGGCAATTTAGGCCAATAGAAGAATCTTCTAAGGCGTTCAAGTGTTTTTGTAACACTTCCGTGTGCTGATGTCAAACTTGAATGGGCTTTTTCGATTATGGGATGGGTAATATTTGGTGGAATCCATATTTTCCATTCACATTCAGTATCATTGCCCCTATCGAAATCCATTCTTTTATACACGATACCATCCTCAACTTTTAAATCTGGCAAGCTCTCTTTATTTTCAATTACATAGTGGATTAAGTCCAGATATTCCTCGCTTTGGAACTCTGTAGTTTCGAAGTCCAATATATCTTCTAAATCTAATTCTTCTACGCACACATCATCATTTTGCAGCCGTGAAAGCATATCAGCAACTACATTATCAGAGCCTTTCCTGTGTTCTATTTCAAAATCGAACGATTGTAACTGTAGTGACCACCGTGCCAGTCTACCTGTTATGTCTTTCAGGGACATTAGCCACTTAAGGCTGGCGTGGTCAGTGACGATCGTAAAAGGCATCATTTCTATATAAGGACGGAATTTCTTTACTGCCATTACAGCCGCCAAACACTCTTTCTCTGTCACGGTGTAATTTTTTTGGCACCTGTTTAGTTTTTGGCTGTAAAAAGCAATCGGATGTTCTTCCATTTTGTCACTCAGCTGATATAGCACTGCCCCAATTCCGTAGTCGCATGCATCACATTGTATCCAAAATCTTTTTGTAAAGTCTGGATGCCGTAAAACTGGTGCTGATGTTAAGGCTTTCTTCAAGTTTTCAAAAGACTCTATGGCTTCAGGTGTCAATTCAAATTTTTTTTGACTTTTGTAGCCTATCGGTTAACGGAGCTGATATGGACGCAAAATCCTTTATAAATCTGCGGTACCAGCCTGCCGTTCCAAGAAAACTACGCACTTCGCGAGGCGATTTTGGTACCCTGATTTCTTTTATAGCACGTACTTTTTCTGGGTCTGTTTTTAGATTTCCGCCGCCTATAATAAAGCCGAGATATTTTAATTGCTGAAAACAAAATTTGGATTTCTTGAGGCCTATAGTAAGGTTGGCTTTCTTCAAACATAATGCTACTTCTTCCAATATTTTCAGATGTTTTTCAAAACTGTCAGAGATTACCAGGAGATCATCTAAATAGATAAAAACGTTCTCTTTAAGTTTCTGCGGGATGACTTTATCCATAAGCCTGCAAAGACGTTGCGCCGCGTTGCAAAGGCCGAAAGGCATGACTCGAAATTGGTAGAGTGGACGACCTGGTACGGTAAACGCTGTGTACGGCCTACACTCTTCCTCTAGCTCTATCTGCCAGAAATCAAACTTTAAATCGACGCTACTTATATAATAAGTTTCATCAATTCGACTCAAAATACCATCTATATTTTGAAGGGGGTAGGCATCTTTGACTGTTATATTGTTTAGCTTTCTGGCGTCAAGGCAAAACCTGTTTTTATCGGGCTTTCGAACCATGGTCGTTCTATTCGACCAGGGACCTTCACTTTCTTCAATAACATTCAACGCAAGCATCGTATCTATTTCCCTATAAACAATTTCCTGTACGGCTGGTGATAGTGGGTAATGGCGGTCTTTGAACGGAACGGCACCTTCTACTAATTTTATGGAGTGTTTCTCGAGAGGGGTGCAACCTAAGCCATCTTTCTCAAAGGATGGAAACATATCTATTATTTTCTGTAAGCCTTTCTGCTGTTCCGGGCTTAATATATGAGGACAGGTCTCATGGTCTGCAACTTTAAAATCTTCCTGTAACGTCTCAACATTTAATTCGTTGATTCTAAAAACTTCCGGGGCTAGACCAAAAGCCGTCCAAAAATCTACTCCCAGGTAGGCTTCTTGCTCCAAATCTGGACATAAGTAAAATAAAATTTTATTTGTTTCCCCCTTAAAAGTAATATCTAACTCTATTTTACCCAGCAATCTATGTTTCTTACCAGCCGCCGTCGAAACTAATGAAAATATTGGCTTAAAACTAATTCCTAATCTATCCACTAACTCCCTACAATTCTTACCTAATAAGCTGACTGAAGCGCCAGTATCTAATAAACCTTTCATGCAAGTATTTCCTATTTTAATGTCGGCGAACGCTCGCGAATCGCCTTCCCTACTGACTGTCTTTACCGCCTCTATTATTAGTTTTCGCATTTTCTTTTTTTCTGCAAACTTCTTTCTTAATTTAAGTATTTTATTTGAGATGGTCTTCTTAAAAACTATCGATTCATTGAAAATTCTGTTTCTAACTTTTTTATAATTTTGTTCGCGTTCTTCGATAGAATATGTGTGCCGCAATTGAGGAATAAATTCATTAAAATTCTTAACCGTTTTTACTAAATTAATCTTTTTAGGTGTTTTTATCTTAGTATTGATTGCGGGGTTTCTTTGGAACGATGGTTCCCCGCAGTTCCCTCGCTCCGGCGAAAATATCTGGCCTTACAAATTGTACAATTTGGGGACTTGACGTCTGGCTTGCCGCAGCCATAACAAAAAATGGACCTTTCTTCCGAAGGGCAAAAATAAAATACATGGCCCTTTTTGCGACAATTCCAGCATTCCAGGTTGCTGTTGGCATTTTGCTCGTGCTGCTTGTGGACTTCGATAGCTGCTATGTCCTCAAAATGATCATCAGAGTTCATAGGCTCACTTACTGGACTCTCAAAAATTTCGTTCACATGCCTCTGATAACGATTTGCTGGAACTGATGGCTGGATATTTCTGGCTTCTTTGCGACAGAATATTTTCTCCACTTCGATGCATTCCTGCCGCAGTTCTTCAACAGACTCAACAACAATGGGGTAAACTCTATTTCTAATTTCGTCACGTAAATTTTTCTTTATCATTTTAATCATTTCTTTTTCAGACACGGTAATATTTAACCTGGAACGCATCTGAGTCATCATAAAGAAAAATGCATCGATACCCTCGCCATGTTGTTGCTTCCGTTCGACCATGTCGCTCATCAGCTCGAAGCTAGATCTGGTGGACTGGTACTGTTTTAACAATGCTTCTTTTAAAGTGGACCATTCCGTAACCAGGTTAGTTTGCACGAACAGCCAGTACCATTTTTCGGCCACTCCCTTTACTAACAAATGAAAATTATCCAAAACTTCGTCCCATGCAACTCCGTACTGTCTCCGTAGGCGTTCTACTCGGAACACAAAGTCTTCCACAGCCAGTCTGTTGACATTCCCATCAAACTCGATGCCCCATTTATCGATCCTCATCTTTTGGTAGTTTTTTTGAGAATTTGTAGGCTCATTATTTTCCACCGAAGCTCTCGAAGAGTTAGCTGAACTTGTCGAAGGGTGAAGCGTACGGCTAAAACCTAATTCCTCATTCTTTTTTAAGCTAGGCACAATTTCGTCTAAAATTTTTCGGTTTTCCTGCTGGGTATGCTGCAGAACTACACTCAACTTCCCTACTGTGGCGGTTAAATCAGCTATCTGTCTTTTCATTTCAAAAATTTGTACCAAACTATTTTGTTCTAGGACTATCGCCGGGTTTCTAGCGGGCTGAAGTGATCCTGCTGATCCCTGGCCTCTCACTTCGATATTAGCGGCCGAACTAGTAGTTGGTTTATCCGCATTAATGGTTTCAGACTTGTCGTGAATTTGTGGGTTATTATTGCCCGTTTGTGGATTCATTTTTTCGGTAATTCTTTTCGCGCTAATTTTCTGACTCGGGGTGTTGGATTTATAAGTCTTGCCAAATTCAATCGGAGTAGACCTATTTAAATCAAATTGGGCCTCTCGCTCTCGTTTTCGATTTCGGGTCTCGAGTGGACTTCGGGACATACCCTACTCAGAAATTTGGAATTTCGCCCTACTCTCGGCACAAAAATAGATGACGGAAAAAATTAAAAAAAATTGTAGTTTTAGATGAGTTGATATTGTAATTTTTTTTTTATTTTATTTTATATTTATTTATTTATTATTAACCCAAAAAACTAACAAAAATACTAAGCACTCAGTACTCAACTGATTTAAAATTCACTCTAAACTTCTGCACACGATTAGACGACGGGGAAAATTGGAAACTCGAAGTATTAGCGAAAATATTTTTTTCTATTTTTTTATTTTTTTGAGCTTAAATTAAACTACAAATTTGTTAGTTTTATTCCAATTACTCTAATTAACTGTTTCGTAAAACAGTTAAACTTCTTCTATATCGCTACTAAATTTGAATATTGATAAGTATTTGTTAAAAACATAAATGCAAAAAAAAATATTATTTATCTCTCAGAAAATTCTATTTATTGTTTTATGTATTTTTCTTATGGGTTTGGCATGAAGGTTAAAGCGGTTGTCGATTTAAATATAAAAAAAAATCAAAAGGTATTATTTGGTAGTACGTAAGACAAGTTAAACGCAAGTGAATTTCTATAGGCCCTCATATACGATCATAATTTTTCTCTCGCGACTAGTCATGAGTTATACGAGGTCCTATCGGCGACACTCGGTACTTCAGACCCTGTGCTACAAAAAGAATATGAGCACAGGCGGCTACCGATGTTGTCTACCGGGTAATATATCGGCTGAAACTAATTTAAATATGAAAAACAAGAAAAATTATGATAATACAATTAGAGAATCAAACATAAAGTCTCTAAGCTATTATCTATTTTTCTCTGTGAATTTTCCGAGATTCACACTTCTCTGGTAGACAGAAATTACTGTCACTTGGTACTAACTTTCAAAGATCTTACTTCAAAGTGCTACCAAACGACAATAAATCTAACCACCAGATGGGTACTTCACTCGATGAGCTATTGAAAAAAAACTATCATTCTATTTTTACATGTCTGGTTGGAACTACATGCATTTGAATTTGCTTTAAAAATTGGGCGCCATTTAGCGCCAAACTTGATTCTATTTGATTGGGCGCCATTTAGCGCCAAACTTGATTCTCTTTGTTTGGGCGCCATTTATGGCGCAAAACCTAACTGCAAAACTTTATTTTCTATTGGGCGCCATTTATGATACAGCCGTATTGACCAGTGATCAACCAACAGTTGTATTGTTTTTTTCCATCCGCAACAATGGTAACCGTGCGGAACCGTTCTTATGCAAGTCAAAGTCGGGGAACATTGGTGTAAACTTTTGTACTTTTAAGTAAAAAACGGTTTCTAAGTTATTGAATAACTATTTTTCTCTGATTATATCATGTCTGTTTAAAATAAGCATTCGACAAAGTGATTACACTGTACAACAATTTTAAAAGAATTAAAAATACGTAGGGTTTCATGACGGTTTTTTATGTTTTCGAGGTCGCTGAATCCGAATCTGAAGTTATTTTTTTCGGGTCACGTCAGGTTTTTGTGCTACAGAGGGGGCAAGTCCTAACATAACACTGTGGGAGAGGGTTAATACATATGACCAACCCCCATTATTTTTTCGAGAGGAACATTTTTTCCTTTGGAGCCTATCCAACGGACCCTCTTTATGGGTGCTCCCATACAAAATTTAAGTGAAAAATAAAAACTATTTAATAAATAAAAGTTTATGTACGAACTCTGGAGATATACACATACATGGGACCTTAAATAAATTTAGTTCTCTGACAAAAATAAAATAAAGCAAAAGAAACACACCTTTATTTTCCAAACAAAAAAATAATAAAAATAAGAGATAACTATTATTTTCTAAACCAAAAATAGAACTCAAGAAATAACTCTCATTTTTTTAGCAAAAAGTAAAAGTTGAAAACTAGCTATATATTTATTATGTTCCAAGCAAAAAATAAAACTCAGAAAATAATTTTTAAAGCTAATTTTTTATTAAAACTCAAATAATTTTGGTATACTTCTTAATTTTATATCATTTCTCTTTCACTATGATGTTTTTGCATGAAGTTTGGAAAATAATTGAATCAGCAATTTCGAAAAGGGCACACATCTGCAATTTTAAACTTTTCAGGAAATGAAAAAAACTAAGTAGTTGATAATGAAGTATAATAAAAAAAAATTATATATGGACTATATTTATAGGCGATTAATAGAAAGTTGCAGAAATATTTTGACGTTAACGTTATTATGTATATAGCTGATTCTGAGATTACGGTCTAATTTGCTATATTTGTATTTAAAAGGAGAAAAAAGATATATATATATATATATATATATATATATATATATATATATATATATATATATATATATATATATATATATATATATATATATATATATATATATATATATATATATATATATATATATATATATATATATATATATATATATATATATATATATATATATATATATATATATATATATATATATATATATAGCGGTAATCACCCTTCGTAGCATACCTGCAAACTTAGCATATATACTATGATTTTCCGCTACGAAGCATGAGTGTCTTTTTAATAGTTTGTCAAATCTAATAGAACAGCTGTTTTTGAAGTATTACAAAAAACAAAAAATAATAATCTTTTTTAAATAGGAAATTTAGATTCCATTTTTGTTTTACTTATTAGCGATGCCTAAACAAACGGGAAAAAACAATATCATAAATTTTTTGCTTAAAAACGCTGTTGGAGATTGCTGAGACTGAAGGTAAGTCAAATCTAAATACTAATGCACCAAAAACTAGAATTTGTATGCGTAGATTCATGTAAGGATGAAGTATTGGACAACATTTTGGACGATCTTATTGAAGACGTAGTTTTGGTTTTGCCATATCGGCTTGGATTTTGGAATTTGATACCTAAATCGATAACGTGGTCCGTACACACTTTAACTCAATTTGATGACGACCGATTTTTAAACATGTTACAAGTAAATCGACTAGAATTCAATGCACTTGTGTCCAGCATTTCTGAAGATCCCGAGTTTAATAAACCCCATTCCTGTGAACAATTTCCGATAGAATACCAACTAGCAATAGTGCTATATAGGGTTGGATAGGTTGGTATAAGACATGTAGTTGTGGGAAATCCCGGAAGTGTACATGACTCAAAAATATTTAAAAATTGCGACATTTATAAGGACCCAAAAAAATATTTTTCAACGCATCAGTGGATAGCTGGTGATTCAGCTTACTCCTTGTCAAGCGTAGGTTTGTAGTTATTTTGGTCGCTAAAATATAACAAAAATATCAGCTGTTTCAGCATTGCAAACGTTTTCTGCAATGAGTTTTACTGTTGCATATATGCACAAGTATAGGAAATGTCAGTTTCATGTATTTTGTTGTTTTGGTCGTGCAGATTATAGCATATATCCTAGACTTGCAAGACCTGCAAGACTTCCAAGGACAGTTTCCTACGAAGGGTGATTTCCCCCTATATATTCCACTTTATTATTTACTTCACAGCAACGTTTTATAGGTCTTTTGCTGTCTCTGAAATAATTTTTCCTAAAATTTGTTTTTTTTCGCAAAAAAAAATTGTCTGCTAAAGTGCTAAAAAGTCATCACCCTACCCTGGCTATCCCTAACAATACTTTTCTTAAATATATCGAAATGTTTAACAAAATAGTATATAATATTTTAATAAAATGATTGTATAATAAAAAAATAATATTAAATGATAACTTTTTTCATGTAATATATAATATATTTAATCAATTGATGTTTTTATGAATGATAATATTTTGTCCCTCAAGTTTCACGTCATTCCCCTGTAAAATCATATATTTGTTAAAACTTAATTTTCGGAAACATTGGTGATTTGCAATAATTTAAATTTGAAAGAACATTATGTTTTCTGCGTATACATGTTGCACCATTTTCACCAACAATATTAGTAAAGAGAGGTCAGTGCCATCTTGCCTTTCGTATCGAGCATTCACACTTACGTTGAGTTCGCAACTTACTTTCGAAGTAGAAACAAGCATTAATTTGCCATCGGTAAACAAAATAAACAATATAAAAATATATAATATAAAAAAGAAAAATATTCGCAACAACAAAGTATTAACAAACGCCGTTTTGTTTAATATTTTACGTACCTATACATTTTATTTTGTAAAGTAAATTATAAACTCATAAGCAAGTAAGCACACAAACAGCAAACATATTTGGTACTCGTACCAAAACAACAATAGAAATGCCTACGTTGCTATTGTTGCTGCAGAATGTGATAACCCAGTAAACAAAAATTTACACTTGCGTACACGGGTCGCTCAAATTCAATGTCTTATGACAGATCGTAATATAAAAGTAAATTTTTTGAAACCAGCTTCACAGCAAAGCACAAGTGCCAACAATATGAGCCAACATCAAGCCCAAGAAGAAAAAACGACAGAAAGTGGCCCCATAGAAAATGATTCAGAAAATCCAAATGGGTATTGATCGTTATTTTAAAGTGGTAAATAATAAAAAAAATTCAAAGAAGTCCAAGATCAAAAAACATCGCTCCATTGGCTTGTCAGGTCAAGCAAGCCGCCCCCAATATACTTAAGAGAGAAAAACTCAAATGAGCTAATTGAAATGCTAGTACAATTAATCGGCGAAGAGGCGTTTTACGTAATCCCGATAAAACGCGGCGCGATTAATGAGACAAAAAGCCAAGTAAATGAAGAAAAACATTACCGCTCAGTAGTTTCGGAGTTTGAAACACAAAACAAAAATTTTTACACCTACCAATTGAAAAGTGCAAAAGGCCTCCAGGTAGTGATAAAAGGCATCGATTCATACGTGGATCCAGAAGAGGTAAAAGTGGGTCTACTAAACAATAATTTTAAAGTGAAAAATGTTACTAACATTAAAAATAGAGAGCGAGTCCCCCAACCACTATTTCGTGTGGAACTGGAACCAGGTGACATGAAATTAAAAAAGAATGAAGTTCACCCCATGTATAGCTTAAGATATTTGCTGCATCGACGAGTTACCGTAGAGGAACCTCACAAACGAGCAGAGCCCATTCAATGCCTGAATTGCCAAGAATATGACCATACCAAAACATATTGCAAGTTGCGCACTGTTTGTGTCGTCTGTGGTGAACTACACAGCACTGCCAATTGTGATAAGCCAAAAGATGATTCCAAAATTAAAAAGTGTAGCAATTGCCATGAAAATCATACTGCAAACTACAGGGGCTGCCCTGTTTATGTACATGTTAAGCAGTCTTTGTCTAACAGACGAAATCACACCTATGCTCAACCTATTACTTTCGACAATAAAAATTATCCGCAGTTGCGCCAACCAGCTACCAGCCGGCCTTCATACGCCAAAATTTTTAAGGCAAACCAGCCCATAGCGCAAAATATACCAAACAGCCAGTTCTCATACGCAAATGCTTTGAAGTCTAACCACAGCTTACAGCTCAAAAACGGCCTCTTGCCAACGAAAGCACTGGTTTCAATTTTGATCGAATTGAGGCTTCAATAGAAAATTTAATACAAAATATTCCATTAAAAACGCCTGCTGACATAAATGACTCTATTAGAATGTTTGAGGTAAACCTTAAGCAAGCTGCTCTAAATGCTACTACTACAAATCTTCAGGTGAGATATAATAAAATTTATTCAGCAGATGTAGAACGGCTTTTATCCGAAAAAAGAAGAGTTCGTAAAGAATCGCAACGCTACAGATCCCCTCAGCTAAAATCTAGGCTGAAGGAATATACTAAACAGCTGAAAACTCTACTAGAATATAAAAAAACCACTGAAAAAGGTACTCTGTTTGTAAACCACTTGCAGAAAGTATTTACTCCAAATACGTCTGATACTATAGTTGAGCTGTCACCAGTCCTCGCTATACCAGATGTTACTTTGAGGTTCAATATTTGTGAGATCGAACACTGTATTGCGGGCTTAAACTCGAAAAAAGCTCCAGGCGCTGATAAAATAAGCAATAAAATGCTCTTAGAACTACCCTATACTGCAAAACGGATAATTCTATTTATTTTTAACAGTGTTTTGCGCCTCAAATGCTATCAAATGCTATTGTTCTGATGTTTCTCAGGCATTTTATAAAGTATGGCACGAAGGTTTAATACATAAACTAAAGCAAAACCTATCCGAAAACATCCCTAAACTTTTAGAAAGCTACTTAACTGAGCGAAAATTTGTTGTTAAAGAAGGTAATTTTCTAAGCCCTCCGCAACCCATTAAAGCAGTAACATGCACATATCAACATTCGATGCTACAGCCACCCGCAAACTGCAAGATTATATACCCCAGTTGGAACAATGGCTAGAACAATGGCTGATAAAAATTAACGAACAAAAATGTCTACACATTACTTTTACATTATGCAAAGAAACCTGCCCTTCTATACAAATAACCAAACTATACATCAACACACTGAAGTGAAATATCTCGCTGTTCATCTTGATCGTCGTCCAACATGGAAGTCACACATAAATGCAAAGGTGACCCAAATTAAGCGGCTCAAATGAATTGGCTCATTGGAAGAAACTCTACTCTAAGCCTAGATTGTGAACTTCTAATATACAACTCCATTCTAAAACCAATATGGTCCTACGCAATCCAGTTATGGGGCACTGCCTCGGCATCAAATGTAGAAAGCATTCAAAGGCAACCAAATAAAATACTCCGTACGATTACAGTAGCCCCATGGTATGTCAGAAACAAGCGAATTCATAAAGATCTAGATGTGCCGCTGGTTAAGACAGTGTTTTCTAAACACGTGACAAGATACATAAAAAAACTTGAGTTGCACCCAAATCCCCTAGCCCGAAACATCATTAACTTTAGAGGCCACACTCAGCTGAGTGGAGGGACACTCTTGCTCTCAGCCGAACACGAGAGACGTAAACAACCAAAGAACCAACCGCTGAAACAAACATTTTTGTCTGGCATTGGCTGGACTTAAAAATTAAAATTTTAGAGTTAAAATTTGATTACTTATTGTTAGTTCAATTTTATTGAAGACATAATAAATAAATATAACCGGAAAATAAACACTTACGTTGGTCATTCCCCGGTATTGTTTACATAACAAAATTCTGAATGTTTTATAATGTTTTTATCGTTTTTTAAGTTCATTTTAATTATCAGCTTCAAAGTCAGGCAAATTTATTTAGAGGTGAGTACTTCTATTATCAGCTAAGATATTTTTTTAGATATTCGTCATTCCCCTGTCAAAAATATGCACAGAGGAATGATGACTTCTAACAGGGTAATGATAATTTAACGCAAGTTACTGAAGTGTAATGTTTTAAAGTATCATGATGCTTAAAAATAAAGCAAAAACCAAGGAACAGGTATTGGTGGCTAAGCGAGAGGCAGAAAAAAGCGATATAATATGATTAAAAACGACCCAGTTAAGTATTAACAGCAAATGGAAAAGGTGAAATTAAAGTATCTTAAGAAAAAAGAGAAAAGTTAGTAAAACCTATTTCTGAAATGACATCACGAGAAAAACGACCCAAGAGAAAGTCTTGGAGAAATAATTCAAAAAATTACAGAGAAAACAAGAAACATGAAACCGTGATTAAACATTTTTTGAGAGCTCATTCTCCACCAGACTCAGATAACGAGAATGGAAGCAATACACCAGACCTGGAACCAATTGCATCTCTTGAACCGGTAGCTCTTCACCTGCGAGAGAAAGTTCGAAAGGATAAACTGTTGACAACAAGAAACAGGAAAAGATATTCTTTGGCACTGAAGGAAAAAGATAACATCATTCGTATATTAATAAGCAAAAAAGAAATGTATAAGAAAAGATATAACAGATTAAAGGCTATAAGGAAACCAATATGTGAGGTAAATAAAATGGTTTTGGATTCTGAAATATCTCATAGTCCGGAAAGTGCAAAAAAGGCGATAACGATAAAAAACAATTTAGGTAAAACGTATATTTTGCCATTATCTAATATTTCATATTTTTTTAAATTGTATTTTTTTAAACAGATATGCTGCCATTTGTCAAAAGGACTCCAAGGATGACAAAGTTCAAATTGCAAAACTTCTAAGGCGTACATCGAATATCTTTGTTGTAGACAAAAGTGATATATCTTACATTTCTTTATATAAAGTTCTAGGTATATTGCCAACACCAATTGTTATTGTGCACGAATGTGGCGTTAAATACAAGTTTCCATACAAAGTAGACTCTGACAACTAATAATTATTAATAAGTGTGTTCGTTTACACCAAAATTTGCAAAAATTTGTACAAATTTGTACTGGATTTTACTGAAATGCGTTCGTTTACACATAAATTTACAAAAGAGAGCATCAATTGAGAGAGTAAAGTGACAGTTGTTTGATTGAGAGTCTGCAAATTTTTACTGAACAAATTTGTGCCACTAAAATCCAGTAGAAGAAAAAAACATATGATTCAATAAAATAAACAAAGAAAAGTAAGCAATCAAAATGTATACAATTTAAAAAAATCGTTTAAAAGAAGAAAGTTGAATTAAAAGTCCAACAAAAACTGAAAATAATTATTGTACATACATCCTAAGCAAATTTCTTCTCAATTCGTACGTTCCAGAAGTGCATACAACGCCAAGTTTTCTTTTCTTGGCACCCATGGCAAAAATTTTCCTCTAATTGGTTTATTTATATTAATGCTTTAGAGATGTAAAGCTAATACATATTTGAATACGTATTACTGCATGTTACTTGGGGTACCGAATATCAATAATCAAGTAATGATGTATTTTCGTATGTCATTTAAGCAGAAACAAACTAAAAGTCATGTATAAAATAAACAAGTGTAAAAGCTTCCTCCGAAGTTCTATATAATAAATACATTTCGCTACGAATTTATAACTATAGAAATGTATTGTACCAAGTACCAAAAATATATATGTGCTGGATAGTCGAAACAACATACTTATATTTTACAACCCTATCCATTTTAATGATCAGCTGTTTTGCTAAACCTGCAAATTTTTGCAATTTTCCGTTCGCGTACTTCTTTGTGCAAGAGCCATTCTTGTGAGTAAAATTCTCAAATTACCCCGAATTTACTCAACTACTGGATTTTACTGGAAAAGTAAACAAACGGACCTAATAACTAGTTTATAACATACTTGCTTAGAATAAGCCTTTTTTCATAATTCTAATAAACGAACTGAATTAAAATAATTGATTTTAAATGAAATAAATTGATTTTATTTGTCATCGTCATATCCCTGCCCAATAAGTCATTAGAGTGAGTCTATACCTGATAAGTTTTTATCATGATAAATGTCAAATCGTTATCAAGATAAAAATTTATTAGGTATAGACGGCATTTATTAGTGTTATTGCAGTGTCTTGACAATTTTATCAGAGCTCAAGCTCAGACAAATTTGTCTTGATAAAAAACGTAAACAAACTGTTTGACTTTTCAATTTATTTTCAAAAACTAAAATTTTTACAACATTTTTACAAAAAAAAATACGAATAAAGCAAAATATCAACGCATTAACTAAATAAAAGCAGTTTAATGAAAAAATAAGTGAAATAATGCATGAATAGTGACAAACTACATACCTTCACGATGCCAAACAAATTGTGATTTATCATAACAAAAAAACAATAACGTATTCGCATGTATACTAACAAAAAGAAAAAATTTACAATTGTTCTGCCGACGTTTTGTTACTTGTCATGATAAAAATATATGAGGTATAGACGTACTGTTACCCTGGGGGGACATATTTTGTAATTGCACATAATTCGGTTAATCATTAAGAAATTGATGTGTACCTACGATAATTAAGTAGCTATTCTTTGAAGGATTAAAGCTACATACTTGAAATTCTTAATTCCGCCAAAAACTTAAATGCCGAAATATGATGTCCAAATTAGCCGGTAATCTCAGAATCAGCCATATATGTTTTATATATGTATATATTTTTTAAATTAATTAATTGAAATTTATCGTAATGAGTACACATAACTTAAAGAAAAAAACCACATTAATTTACAGAAATATTTATTTTAGTTAGGTATCTAATACCAAAATCCTCGGAAACCCTTATTTTCGGAGTTACGGACCTCCAAAGCTTTAGAAATCTTAAGGATTTACTTGCAAAATTTTTAATTCAGTGTAGCAATATGGGTATCATATGAAAAAAACATATATAAAAAAATTAGCCCATTTAGGACCGGTATTTTTCCTGTTTTTTATTTTTTCAAATTAAGTGTATTAATATGAAAGTTTACCAAACAAAAAAAGAACGGACAGAAAATCTTTACTCAGCGAAGGTTATTAGAATTATTCGATGAAAAACCTACATATTTAAAAAAATTAGCCCATTCTGGGCCAATATTTTTCCTTTTTTGTATTTTTTCAAATAAGTGTCTCCTTTTTAAATAAATAAACAAAATAAAACATAAAAAAGTATATAAATAAATCAACGGCACTTTAATTAGAATAAAGAACAAAAGTAAATCGAAAAAATATATGAATGTATACACATACATATGTATATGTGTGTGTATGTATGTACCTACATAAAATTGGAAAAAATTACCGTTATTATTGTAAGTACAAATAGTTTTAAGCATTTTACTACCACATTAAATCGTAGTAGTAAAAATGGAGATCAAAGATCTACTGAAAATTTTTCCAATTTTTCAAAATAATTTAAAAGGACCTGTGCCAGAAAATGTTATTCCCATGTTAGTGGACTGGGGACTAGTTCCAAAGGAAGGCGACTATTTATGCCATAATGGGCATCCATTAAAACTAGTCCCCAGTGATAAAATTGATGGATGGAGTTGGCGGTAAGTAAAAATTATTACGTACATTTACATATACATATATAATATTATAAAATTAAATATAATTGTAGCTGCTGGAAATCAATTTCTGGGAAAATAACTAAATTACAAAAGTGCAATACCACAATTTCATTTAGAAAAGACACTTTTTTTCCAGGTGCTAATGTTTGTATACCTGTGGATTGAAAATCTACCACTAGAATACATAATGCGGGAAACTGAAGAGGAAAGTTTACGAACTGATGTTGACTGGAACAGTTTCTGCCGAGAAGTGGTGTTGTTCGGCTCCTTTCAGTCAAATTTAAAAATGGGAGGCTCTAACATAGTTGTCGAAATAGATGAGAGTAAAATCGGCAACCATGTGGAAGGACAGTGGGTCTTCGGAGGAGTGGAAAGGATAAGCGGGACTAGTTTCATGGTTCCTGTGGAAAACAGGAGCCGTGAAACATTATTACCGATTATCCAGAAGTACATTTCTCCGGGATCAATTATTGTTTCCGATTAAGGTAAGAAAAGTAAACATAACGTTAATATCTTAATTAATTTATTTTATATGTACGATCGAAGGGCTCTGGAGCCACTTCAAGGGATTAGTTCCGGAATATAACAGAAGAAAAACTTTTTTCAATGGATACGTTCAAAAATTAATTTTTTGCGTTGGTGCAGAGCTCACAACAAAAACAAATTTATTGAATTTCTAAACTTAGCGGGTTTAATGTATAATCCCTTGCAACCCAATAATAATTTAGAAAATATAATCTCACTATAAGAGGAGAGTACTATAGAAGAGTCCGAGAGTGACTCTGATAATTAGTTTTCGTTTTTTATTTTTGTTTTATTTTTAATTTTATTTAGTTAAAATATATGTTTAACGAAAAAAGTTAAATAATTTGTTTTTATTGTTACTAAAGAGTTTATGCATAGCCGGCCTTCGGCCGGACTTAAGGATTTTCTCTTCTATCTATGTTGAATAATGGCTTCACTGAGTAAAGATTTCTTGCATATCCGGCCTTCGGCCGGACTTAATGATTTTCTCCACTATATATGTCTTATAGTGGCTTTGCTGAGTAAAGAGTTATTACGTAGCCGGCCTTCGACCGGACTTCAGGGTTTTCTCCTCTATGTATGTCGAATAGTGGCTTCGCTGAATAAAGATTTTTTGCATAGCCGGCCTTCGGCCAGACTTAATGATTTTCTCCACTATGTATGTCTTATAGTGGCTTCGCTGAGTAAAGAGTTATTACGTAGACGGCCTTCGGCTGGACTTAAGGGTTTTCTCCTCTATGTATATCGAATAGTGGCTTCGCCGAGTAAAGATTTTTTGCATAGCCGGCCTTCAGCCGGACTTAAGAATTTTCTCCTCTATGTATGTCGAATAATGGCTTCGCTGAGTAAAGATTTCTTGCATAGGCGGTCTTCGGCCGGACTTAATGATTTTCTCCACTATGTATGTCTTTTAGTGGCTTCGCTGAGTAAAGAGTTATTGTGTAGCCGGCCTTCGGCTGGGCTTAAAGATTTTCTCCTCTATGTATGTCGAATAATGGCTTCGCTGAGTAAAGATCTCCTTCATAGCCGGCCTTCGAACGGACTTAATGATTTTCTCCACTATGTATGTCTTATAGTGGCTTCGCTGAGTAGAGTTATTGCGTAGCCGGCCTTCGGCCGGACTGAAGGGTTTTTCCCTCTATTTATGTCGAATAGCGGCTTCGCTGTGTAAAGATTTTCTGCCCTGTTCTTTTTTTGTTTGGTAAACTTTCATATTAATACACTTAATTTGAAAAAATATAAAAAAAAGGAAAAATGCCGGTCCTCAATGGGTTAATTTTTTTTAAATATATTTTTCATCGAATAATTTTTAAAAGCTTTCATATGATACCCATATTGCTACACTGAATTAAAAATGTTGCAAGTAAATCCTTAAGATTTGTAAAACTTTGCATGTCCGTAACTCCGAAAATAAAAGTTTCCGAGATAGATATATATTGGATAAGGTTAATGAAGCAGAAAATTTCTTAAGGAGAAATAAGGATATTTATATTTTGAAGGCTGATAAGGGTAACACAACTGTAGCTTTGAATAGACATGACTACAATATTAGAATTAATAATATTGTTGATGATGATGAGCAATATGAACTACTTAATAGAGATCCAACGAACAGATTTCAAAAGATCAATAATGGATTAGTTGATGAACTTTTTAGGAAAGAAATTCTTACGAATTTAGACAGAAACAGACTAAAGACTAATGTTGCTATTGCTCCTAGATTATATGGATTACCAAAAATTCATAAAATAGACTTTCCATTGAAGACCAATTTGTTCTTTCGTAAATTCTCCATCATATGGACTATGTAAATATATCACGAATATATTAAAAAGGATTACTGAACATTCTATCTATAATATTAGAGACTCACTTGATTTTAAGAAGAGATTACTTAACAAACGTATACTGCATAATGAAAGATTAGTTTCATTTGATGTAGTATCTTTATTTCCCAGCATTCCAGTTGATTTGGCAATTGGTACAATAGAAGATAAGTGGGATTTGATCAAGGAATTTACAACAATAGACAGGAACTTATTTTTTCGTATCTTAAAATTTTGTATAGAAGATAATAGATATTTCCGGTATGATAAAAATATATATTTACAACGTAAGGGCCTTCCAATGGGATCTCCAGCTTCTCCAATTGTTGCTGATATAGTGATGGAGAAATTACTGGACGTTTGTATAGAGAAACTTGATATAAAACCAGATTTAATGACCAAATATGTGGATGATTTGTTTTGCATTATTTCTGAATGCGGTATAGATAATATGTTAGAAACGATGAATGGATTTAATCCTTCTATTAGATTTACAATAGAGAAAGAGTGCAACTCTAGGCTTCCTTATTTGGATACACTAGTAATAAGAAAAGGTAACAATTTGATAACGGATTGGTATCAAAAACCAACAGCTTCAGGGAGAATTATTAATTATTATTCCAAGCATAATAAGAGGACTATTATTAACACAGCAAATAACTTGATAGAGAGAGTACTAACGTTAAGTGACAGAGGGTTTCATAGAAAGAATGAAAGGATAATTAAGAATATACTTCGTGAGAATGATTTTCCTATCCAGCTTATTTATAAATTAATGGGTAATTATAAATTCAGAAGGATTAACAATACATTAAATGTGGTTGAACCGAAAATTTTCAAGTCTATGACTTATATACCTGGATTATCTGAACGATTAAAAATATCAAGTATATTTGACACTAATAAATATAGAGTCGCTCATAAATCATATAACACATTGAACAGATTTTTTAGTAAGACAAAAGATAAAGTACCGAAATTGGACATGTCGAACATAGTATATGAGATACCTTGTAATGGGAATGACTTAGAGAATTGTGATAAGGTATATGTAGGTACAACAAAGAATAAATTGAGAACTAGGATTGCTGGTCATAGATCTGATCAGAAATACAGACATATTAATTCACAAAAGACAGCATTATCATCACATTGTACACAATTAAATCACTATCCTAACTTTGAAAATGTTTCAGTTTTAAATACAGAACAGAATTATAAACGTAGATTTATATTAGAAATGTTGCACATAATTGATGTACCACCACATAAGAGAATTAATTTTAAGGCGGATGTAGAAAATGTAGCTCAGAATTACAGACATTTGATACACAAAATAACATGAATATACATATGTATTGATTTTTGTTTGTACTGTTAACATTTGAAACATTACATAACATGAATTTATTCTGTTATATTTGTGTTAAATGTTAATACTTTATTTACAGTATAGTAGATTAACGTAGATTTATATCGGAACTGTTACACGAAATTAATGTACCACCACAATCAGATAATTAATGTTAAGGCAGATGTAGAAAATTGTAGCTCAATATTATAGGCATTTGATATAAAAAAAAATTACTTTATTTATTAATTTTTATTTGTACTATTAACATTTGATACAATAAATAACATGAAAATATTCTGTTATGTTTGTGTTAAATGCTAATACATTATTTACAGTATAGTTTTAGGCTTTAATTATTCGTAATATTTAATGTTTGTGTTGCTTTTAAATTTTGTATTATTTTTTGTTTGTTGTGTATATATTTCAAATTTTTATATGACAAACTATTTTCCAAATATTATTATCAATTTCAACATTAATTATTTCCTGACGATGCTACACAAAGGAGTAGCGAAATATTGAAATAAAAATACAATTGTTACTGTTAATTGATTTTTATATAAAAAAGAGGCCTTTTGCTTGAAAACTAGATACTAAAATTAATAAACGAAGGTCAAAAAAACAGAATAACTATATCTAATTAATTTTTAATAAAATAAAAATAAAAATTTAGTTATGTATTAACAAAATAGTTCACTTATAGTAAAAAATCGTGGGGCGCTTTATGTTAAATGTTAATACATAACTTAATTTTTATTTTAATCTTACTCGTATTAAAAATTAATTAGTCATAATTGATTATTGGGATTACTGGAACACAGCCTCTTCATACTTACAAATTACTTTTTATTCTTTAGTTCCGTTTGTTATTAAAGCGTGTTTTTAAGTTTTTTTAATCTTAATCTATTTTCTTAATTTTTAGTCGCAATACGATGCCAAAAGTAATTATAATCAAAAGCCTCGACTTTTAGCATATCTTATGTTTATTATACAATAGTTTATTTAAATACAGGCTGCTGTCAAGCCTGGTTTAATTGCCTGTTAAATAGAATACTCTTTTTTTCACAAGTCACCTTTTGTGTGGTTTTTACAGAGAAATAAATACGTTTTACCAAAGCCTATACAACAATATGATTTTGTATTGCATTCAATAAACACAAATATCTTTATTACATTTTACAACGTAAATACATTTATCCGTTGATAACACTAGTTCACAAAACAAATGCACCTCAAAAATTAGATGTTTTTTAAGCTAAATTGGGGCTGCTGAACATTAATATGGCATTAATTTATTTTTCTTAAGAAACGTTTTCGAGATATTCGCAAAAAACTTGTTTTTTTGCAGTTTGTAAAGATATTTACAAAAATCCTGTGTACTGTTTACTTGAATTGAGCAAATTTGGGATTGTTGCATAGATATGTTTTTCCTCTTTCAGTTCATATTTATACTGTGTTGATCAGACAAAAGTTCACTGAATTACAAGCCTTTATATATGAAAAAAAATTTATTTTTCGCGTTTTTTTCAAAATTCACCATTTTGAAATGCTCTATTAAAGCAAACAAAAATTTAAAATTTTTGTTTCGACCCATATCTTAAATTTAGAAAGTAATAATTTTGTAATAATTTTGTAATAATTTTAATAAATTTCTATAAAAGTTAGTTTGTAATATATTGATAGATTTTCAACGACTTCGGTATTTTTTGAGGAAACTTTGGTATGAAGTTTTTTTTTGAGTGGCAACACTGTGTTTGTTTTGATTCTTATTAAATAAATTTGTCTGCTATTCCATTTAATTTGTGCATTTAATTTGTGATTTAATTCGTGCCTTTATTATATTAATTTACTAAAATATGAGTGAAAATAATGTTGTTATTGTCGACGACGATGATTCCAATGGTGCGCCTTCTCAATTAAAGTCTCGTCGACAAAGAAAGTCAACAACAGGCGACAGAAAAATTCAGCATATATGGACCGACGATTAAATCAATTATTGTTTACAACTCGAATAGAAGAATACAAATGCCGTGTACTTGAAATCCTCATAAACATATGGCTTTTGCACATGCTAATATATAAAACGCGTCCATCTGCTGCATGCCGTGTACTAGTAACATACATGTAACCATTCAGATGTTTACACATGTATTGCTTCTGCAAATGTGTCCGCTTTGCCCACATATGTTACATTTGAGTTTTGGGACAAAAATACATGCCGTGTACTATCAAAATTTTACAGCATGTATCCACTACTACTTGTATAAAAAATGCAACCAATATGCTGAAAATTCTCGTGAAGTCAGACCCACATACGCATGTGGATTTTTACATTCCGTGTACTGTAGGCTTAAGACACTTACACAACTAGTAATCAGATTTGTTTAAGAACAAATTCATTGCTCATACCGCCAATTCCTTACAATAATAAATAATATTACATTACAAGAATAAATAATATATTATAAGAATAAATAATATATTAACATCGTTTAAAGATTTATATTATTTAAAAATGCAAATGACAAATTAAAATATGTATTACAAAAGGTGTCTTTACATGGTAATACATGTATTACGATATGTCTAAAAATGAAAAAATCTTATCATGTAAACGCTAATCTTATTTTGCGACTTTTGTCATTTTTGGCGAAATTTTACCCTTTTTTGGATTTGACTACATTCTTGGAAACTGTGCAAAAAACCGGGAATTTATTGCAAGAATTTTAATGTAAATTCTGACAAAATAACTTAATAGTACTGATAATTTTAATAGAATCAAGAACATATTCCCAAATGCTTAAGCATTTTTGGAGTTTTGTCTCCAGAATAGTTATATAATGATAAATGGGTAAAACTGATTCATTAGAAGCAAATGAACACTCTACTCTGCTGGTAGTGATATTCTGCAAGAAAAAACTTGTAGAAAATTTTATATAATACAAAAAGTAATATTAATGAAGTTCCTAAATAAAATACTATGGAAACATTGAGTTCAATTAAACAAATTATTAAAACCTCTCTGGCCAACAGGTGAAAACAAAAGTACATAGTAAAAACTGTTCGAGGGTTTCCTAGCCTTACGCTACATCAGCAAAAATTTTTTTGAAAATCGAACACTTTTAAAGTTACCGTTTACAGAATCTTACAAATTCAGGTCAACTTTTGGACTGAAGCAACGGAAAGTATTGTTTTGTTATTTGGGGCGCTGAATTCGAATCTGCACTCGGTTTCTTCAAATTGGTTCCAGTTTTCGAGATGTACTGTTATGTCAAAAAAGGGGCAGTTTGTCCTATTATATTTAAGCTATGCCAACACCGCTTTCGCACTAACAAAGTTTACTTTGCAAAGTTTTAATTCACCTGATAAAAAGAAAGAGACATGAAGTATTCCGCTCTCTGTATTTCTACCGGCTGAATTAAAACATTGTAAAGAAAACTTTGCTAGTGCGAAAGCGGTGCGAGGTTGTTTTTTAATCAGCTCAGTTGTTTCAGAGATATTGTGGAAGTCTTGGCAAAAAAATGTAAACATTTTTGTTTTTAAGAAATTCATAAAAATTAAAAGACGGCAGAAATTGTACTCTTTTTGTATAACATATAGAGAAATATGTTCCGAACCAAACGAGCCATATTTCATTAAACTCAATCCACATCTTTTGATTTTATTCACAATTAAGTGAGGGAACTCAATCGATAAAAATCGTGATTTTAGCTTCCGGAGACATCATAATAAAAAAAAAACGTTGCTACTACCTACCACTTGTACTATTTTACAAAGTTTTTTCCAACTTCTGTAAAATTTTAAGAACTTTAGTTAGTATATGGCTTTTCGTTTTATATAATGCGAAGCTTAACGCTTTGTATAATTATTATTTTTTTTAATTTGTGTTTGGTTTGAATTGTTACTTTATTTTTGTTTTTCTTTATGTTTTCCTTAAATAAAAATATAAAAAAATGCGTGCGACTTTTTTTTTCTTGAAACGACTTTATTTTTCTAAAACGACTTTTTGTGCGACCTTTTGAAAATTTCCAACGATAACCCTGGTACTGAGTAGGAGTGAATACGGACACAAAATCTGACAAGCGTTCGGTAAATGTTTATTTTCTAAACCATTTTAGAAACTTCTGTATTATCATCATACCAGAGGTGTAAACATGAAAAATACAACCATGATGAAATAATATAGTTGGCATTACTAGGGCAACAAATACAACATTAGAACAAAAAAAAAGGAATTTTTGTTTGTGTAATGTCGTCGTATAAGTCAAAAATTATTGTAAACAAAAATCAAAAGGACGCGCTGCAAGTGATGAATTACATAAATTATTGAATTAAAAAACACACACACTCATACGCATTTACCGTCGGAGTTATTTCTTATAATATTTAAATTAAAATTATTAAAAACTTTAGTAAAATAAACTAATCACAATTTCAACAAAAAACACAACACGTGAACGTTTTATAAACAAGACTTTGACAGAGATCTCGACAAAAAATACTCGAGCAAAAAATTGTCATCTGGCGTAGTAATGCCACCTATATTATTTCATCATGCTTACAACAGACTTTTCTTCTCTTTTTTTAAGCACGAAGAGAATTTCATCATATTTTGATTCTACAAAGTGTGTAAAAGTTTATGTGTTGTTTCCACCATGGTAGAATAATATACAAGGTAGCCCTGGAACGCCAGCTGATTATTTTTTTCGTGGTACGATCTATCAAATGTTGTATATATGTGAAATAACTACGTTGCACACACAATACAACACGTATGTTTGGTGCTTCTGTTATACAAACACACACACACACACACACTCTCTATTAATGTTTGACATGTCGGACCTCAAATGTACATTTGTATTAGTTATGCGGCTACCTTGTATATTATTCTACCAAGGTCTCCACAATGCAAACAAGCACTGCTTGTCTAAAACTTATATGAAAAGCACTCAGTTTTTTGAGTGATTTCCATACAAATTTTAGACAAGCAGTGCTTGTTTGCATTGTGGAAACAACACATAAAACTTTATTAATATACAAGTGCAACCTATTACGCATGTGCGACGCATGCAAAAAACTACATGATTTCACTATATTGGCAACATTGCTATTGCGTATTAAGCCTGGTACTGTGTTCAAATTTGTTTTGCAATATTGATTATTTCATGAGAAATATTTGACATGTACATTTGTTATAATCTTCATGTGTTTGTTTTAAATTCCAAGCGAAAAAAGTGCCACTCATATTATTTCGCATGAAAACTTAAAATGTTGCCAATACATTTCATATGTTTTCCTTAAGAAAAAACAGAGTAGTACTTAAGCAACATTTTTTCACGTATGATTCATGCAAATTTTTTTTATGTGTTTTGACAACATTTCACGTGAAATGTTGAACACAATACCATGCTTTAATAACAAAATATGAGATGAGAGAAAGCAGTATGAAACAAAAGTCGTTTCAATGAACAATCTGTTTGTGTTAAGCCCTTATGACACTACATTTTCCTTGCATTGTTTTGCTATAGGATTGAAAGAAAGAAATAGCAAATGATAGAAAGAAACAACTATATAAAATGTAAACAAAACGTAATGGCCAAGGTGTATTTATACAGGTGATATTATAAGCACAGCTGTTCTACTTTTTTCCGCAAATTGGATGCTTGTATGTCAAAATTTGTATACGTTGACATAGGGGCTGAGATGTCAAATATTATTTTAATGTTGTAGTTGTTTTAGAATCAGCACCACCTGATAAACTTAATTCACCTTGGTAATGGCTTTTTTAAGTGCTGCCTACTTTTTATTTATGATAAAACGACAAAAGAAAAAAAGTTGAAAAAAAGAGGCGCTAAGTCGCTGAATTCGTGAATAAGCCGCTAACTTGGCAACACTTTAATGTTTCAAGCTTAAAGTGTAAATTTTAAGGGCAATTGACTGTGTATCAACATGCTTGACAAGTGTGGTAATAGTATATGTGAAATTTCGTTAGTATTAGTGACACCGACGACGATTGATGGAAAATCTACTTGGTTTTGATTTTTCGTCAAGCACACGTACACGAATCTGACATCAAGCTGATTGATTGTGTATTATGCCCTTTATTAAGTTGAACATTTAAAATTTTTTTTTGACAGGTCCCCATTTTGTTATCGATAACATTAGTAAAAGCTTTGACAATTTGGTATTTATCTTAATATAGCTGAACTCTGCACCTGGTAAAATTTCCCATTATATTCTATTTGCACTGTTCTCCAAAACTTGAAAAATGAAGAAAATATATAGTGTCATAAGGGCTTTCACAGTATGAATGATGTAACAGAACTAATGCATTAAACACATTCACCACAGCAGGCTACCGACTACAAAATGCCAAAAATAGGATACATGTGTATATGAAAATTATTATTTTCACGGCTACACGACTACAGGGCTTAAATCGTCACATCCGTAATCGTATCGGCAATCGTTCTAAAATGAATTATGTGACACGTCAATCATATAAACTTTATGGGATTACAGTACGTTCACGTATGTCATAATCCGAAAATGGCATTTTTACGTGACGAGTTGTACGTTCACGGATGTGACGATTTTTGTCGTGTAGTCAAATTAAACTAACTTCTACGTAATTTATTATTTTATAACTGAATAGTTATAAGTCTGAAAATTTTTTATTATTTTGGCTTTCTAGTTCAATATTTTGAATTAATGTAAATTCAAATTATTTTTATTAAGAGTGGAGTGTTGGAATATTCAAATCAGATTAGCAGAACGGATCAGTACTACTGATTTCGACAGGCCGCTACACCGTCTCATCAGCGTTCTTGTTCACTTTTACCACTTATGATGGTGTATGTTTTTTACAAGGAAACATCAGCTATTTAACTAATTTTTGCCAGCAAATAGAATACAAGACTTCTTTAAATTCGTGCCATGCATTTTTTTATTGTGACTCAATTTAGTTTTTGCCGAAATTTCCCTATCTGATCCGTTCTGCTAATCTGATTTGAATATTCCAACACTCCACTCTTAATAAAAATAATTTGAATTTACAATAATTCAAAATATTGAACTAGAAAGCCGAAATAATAAAAAAATTTCAGACTTATGTGTTGTTTCCACAATGCAAACAAGCACTGCTTGTCTAAAATTTGTATGGAAATCACTCAAAAAACTGAGTGCTTTTCATATAAATTTTAGACAAGCAGTGTTTGTTTGCATTGTGGAAACAACACATAAACTAATTTCTATTTTTGTTGGCTACAAAACAAAAACAGTGTTGACAATATAACAAAATATGTAAAGCTTAGAATACTTTTTATTGTAAAATAAAAAGGAAAATTACAAAATTTAAATGTTACAATATATTTGTATCGCGTTTTTAAATAATCAAATTTATAATGTAATTATTTCGAACGTGTTTGCTTTGTGAATGATTATTAGGCTAAGGTTCGTAACGCTATATTCCGAAAGAATTGGGCATGATTAATATTCCAAGGAACAAGGGAAAAATTACGAACCTTAGTCTAATAATCAATTAAATTTATATTGCTATACACATGTCATAATAAATAATTGTATTTCTATAATATTGAGTGAAGTTCATGTACATGTCTGGAGCATGGTCATGTACATGTCTGGAACAATGAACAAATTAGTGCTGCCAACATCATGAGAAATATGAAATAATTAGGAGCTTTATAAAAATATTCTGAAACAATTCAAGAATACCAACATTGTTAAAAATAATAATAAAATTATGCGACAATAGCACTTCTTAAATTTAAAATTTTAGTATACTTTTTTCGGGTTCAAAACTTTAATTTTTTATTGATCATATTTCCTACAATATAAAACTAATATAAACGACATAGGTATCATTACAAAGAGCTCTGAAATACCTTTGCACTGGTTCACAAAATGTTTAAATCCATTAACACATTGCGAGCAAAATGGAATTTAAAATATTTTTTAATGACTTAACGTAAAAACACTGTTATCTTAAAAACTGACCGATACAACGGTACTGAAGCATGTATTTAGTTTGATACAGAACCTTCCAAGCTTTAATTTGATATATAATTGGAAGCTGTCATCGATGTAATTCGTAAGTTATGGCACTATAAAAATGAGATTTTAAAAATAAGTTAACTCATAATAAACTAATTTTTAAAGTACCATAACTTACGTATTTCATCGGTGATAGGTTTCAAAAATACACCAAATAAAAGCATGGAAGGTTCTCTATAAAAGTGGATACATGCTTATTTATCGTTGTATTGACTAGTTTTTAAGATAACGGCGATTCTGCGTGAAGTCAGATATCAAAATTTTAAAGTAGCATTTCACACGCAATGGGTTAATAGATTTAAGAAATTTATACACCACTAGGAAGGTATTTTACCGTGATTGCCGTGATACCCATATCACTCTGTTCTTAATTCTAGGAGCTATGACGAATAAAAATTAAAGTTTTGAACCCCGTAACTCCAAAGCCAAGAAAGATCTTCCAAAAAATCCTTTAAAATTCGCTGGTTAAAAAGGGTACTACGTCATGATTTTTTGCCGGAAAAACGTGACCAACAGACAAGCTAAAATTGCATTTTCTTTAATTCCTATATTTTTTTAAACATGGGTTCGTTCGCATTTATTAAAAATAATATAAAAATAGCATTCTCGGGAATAACCCTTTCAGACCCATCACGAAAATATGCTTTCATTTTCACAAAAGTAAAGATTTAAAATTTTTCTTTTTACAGACGTTTAAAATTTAATTTTAAAAATTTTTTCACAATCATGAATTTTTGAAAAAGGACCTGACACGTTTGTGTATTTTGGCCATTTACATGTAAAATAATTATTATTTTTCGAAAAGGACCAAGCACAATTGTGTACTTTGGTCGTTTAGTGGTAAAATAAATTTCATATTTTAATAAAAATGATTAATTGTATTTCAATTTTATTCAATTTAAAAATCAAAAAGAAATTAGTTTAATAACAAAACAAAAATCAAATAAATAAATTATACACTAAAAAATGTAGCGTATAAATTGGTATAAAAGAAAAATAAATTTTATACACGTGAAACATTTCAAAATGGCACCACTGAAATCTGCAACAAAATGTCAGCTGGTAAGATGTCGCTGCCGCTTTCAAAATAATTAAGTAGCTGGCTACAGGGGGACAAATGTAGCTAGCGACATTTGAAGGCCTGTTGTGGTGAATGTGTTTAAAGCATAATGCATTAAACACATTCGCCACAGCAGGCTACCGACTACAACCTGTCAAAAATAGAATACATGTGTGTATATGAAAATGATTATTTTCGCGACTGCACGGCTACACGACTGCAGGTTGTTGTCCATGCTACTTCTGTGGTGTAGTCAAATTAAACTAATATATATTTTTGTTGGCTACAAAACAAAAACAGTGTTAACAATATATCAAAATATGTAAAGCAAATTAGTGATTAGAAATATTTTTTATGGTAAAATAAAAAAGAAAATTAAAAAATTTAAATGTTATAATATATATGCATCAAGAATTTTTAAATAAATAAATTTATTTGTTTTGTTGTTATATAGAATATTGATTTAAGTCAGAAATACCAACATTATTGAAAATTAAAAAAATCACAGGGTAATAGCCCTTTTTAACCTAAAACTTTTAGTGTAATTTTTTTCGGCGCTTTCTTGATTCCGGAGTTACGGGGCTCGAAACTTTAATATATTATTGATCATAAGTCCTACAATAGAGAACGGATATAAACGATATATACTACGTTTATACGCACGGGTTATTTGCAAATAAAACTGTAAATTGTTGCCATATAATTGTTTTAATGCGACTTATTAACTCACGAAAACTATTCACGATTAACGCACTATTTGCAAATGAAGTGTTTGGTGCTGCCACGCTTTGTTAATAAAAAACAATAAATAGAAAAACATTAATAGAAGAAAATTATGACAATTAAAACAAATAATTAATTGTTCTTTTATACATTTCAACTTGTTTTTATATACAAAAGTCTTCTATAGAAGTGCTACCAAGTTTTTGTATTTTGCTATGCCATAAAAACAATGAATTAACTTATTTGCGAATAGTCCTCGTGTAAACGTAGTAATAGTTAAACATGTATTTAGTTTAATAGAGAACATTTCAAGCTTTCATTTGATGTATACTTGAAAGCTATCATCGATGAAATTCGTATGTTATGGCACTTTGAAAATGAGATTTCGTAATTAAACTAATTCATTTACCTCTTAAACTCATCTTTAAAGTACTATAACTTACGTATTTTACAGGTGACAGCTTTCAAGTATACACCAAATAAAAGCATGGCAAGTTCTCTATAAAACTATACACATGCATATGTACCGTTGTATCGACCAGTTTTTAAGATAACGGAGTTTCTGCGTGAAAAGTCAGATAAAAAAATTTTTAAATTGCATTTCACTCGGAATGGGTTAATTGCTTTAAGAAATTTGTATACTAGTAGAAAGGTATTTTAGAGCAGTTTGAAGTGATATCCATATCGTTATATCCGTTCTATATTCTAGGAGTTATGGCTAATAAAAAATAAAAGTTTTGGACCAACTCAAAACCAACTCCGGAGCCAAAAGAGATAAAAAAATTACACTAAAATTATAAGGTTAAAAAAAGCTACTGCCTCATGAGTTTTTTTTTAATTTTCAACGATGCTGGTATTATTGACTTAAGTCAATATTCTATTTTATTAAACAGAAAAAACATCAAAAAATTTAAGTATTAAAAGTGCCATAACAATCAATAGGTTTTAAAGAAATAAATTGACGTGTTTTTACATTTTGCGAGATGTAAAAACATTTTGAATAAGCGATTTTTTATACAAGTAAAACTTTTAAAAGTGGCACCACTGAAATATATACTGCAACAACAAAATGTCAGCTGGTTACGATGTAGCTGCCGTGTTCAAAATAATTAAGTAGCTGACTACACGATGACGATTGCTGCCAACAGCATTTGTAGTCGTGTAGCCTGCTGTGGCGAATGTGTTTATAGCATCAGTCTTCGACTTCAGACAAAAACGCTGTCAAATAAACAGGACCGACACTAATGTGTTGTTTCCACAATGCAAACAAAGCACTGCTTGTCTAAAATTTATATGAAAAGCAATCAGTTTTTTGAGTGATTTCCATAAAAATTTTAGACAAGCAGTGCTTGTTTACATTGTGGAAACAGCACATAAATCGACGGCAATAGCTTCAAAATGCTCTCATATTATTGTTTATTTTCTTTTGTTTTTATTTTTTGTATGAAAAATATATGCAATTTTATTAAAACACGGCAACATTGTTGAGAGAATGAGTGGCTAAAATTGAGAGCATAAGATAAAACGTTCTCAATATAATATAGATTCTATTCATAGTTGCCAGATGAAATAGGGATGAATTCGTCAAATTTCGACCGAAAAATCGTCAAAATAATTATTCGAAATCGTCAAAAATTCGTCGTAAGTAAAAAACACTATTTCGCGGTTAATAAAAAAAATTTTGTATAGAATAATAATTTATTATGAATGGCATAACAAATAAATTAACATTTTGCCATAAAGTAAACGAAATTCTTATTAATAAAGATATCAACTGTTGTTTTAACTGTATAAACAGTACTTAGTGTAGTTTTTAGAAAAACTATATACATACATAAACATTAATTAAAATTTGTATGAGAGGCTTAGTGAAATAACTCGGTAAGCCACAAAAACAAAATATTGAATAGTTTTACTTTTAAGTTTAATCAAAATTTTAAATTGGATGGTTTTTGGAATTTTCTACTTTAAATACCCAGCATTATTATTTGCAAAATAGTAGAATTTATCAAAAAATTTCTCTAGGATGCAAATCTATGGCAAGAGAATGAGCACATAAATCCAATTTTTGATTTTATGTGGCTTACGAGTTGAAGCCCTTCATGTATTCACAAGATTTTATCATTACTAATTTAAAAATGCAATACCAAAAACTTGCAGCATTTAAATTCTTTATGTGCATACATATGTACATATATCTCTCTCTATTAATGTGACGTATCCATATCTCAAAACACCACAATTTTCAAGTTAGTAAACGTGTTCGTTATTACCCTCTTTATGCGTAAAAAACTTTTCAAAAATAAATCTAAATCTAAGTCAAAGTTATAACCGATAAAAAGCTAATAGCAGCCGTATCTATGCTAAAATTTTTATAACTTTAAATACATTTTTTCGAGATATGGCGTACTAATACATTTGCTAATATTTAAGCATTGTTTTCTAGTATTTAACATTTTTTATATTTGATATACATCCATATGTATGTATGCAGCAGTTGATAAATTATAGAAAGGAAGAGGTTTAAAAAACTTGTAATACTAAAAATATCAACATGAAGTATGACATAACTATTCCTTTAACTCATTACTTTTATTACATATTGTAGCAAAAGGTATCAAGCTATCAAATGGTGTCAACTTATAATTCTTAAAAATTGTCAAATTTAAGATAAAAATCGTCCAGTCGTCAAAATGTCATTTTCGACACCCAAAATCGTCAAATCTGGCAACCGTGATTCTATTTCATGACCAGCGTTGCCAGAAGCTTTTCGAAGAAAATCATAATTTGACAAAATAAAAATCATATTTTGATATAAAAAATCATCACAAATTTGTATTACTAAGTTGAACAACAAGAATATTTTTAATATTTGGCAACAATATTAAAAAGACTTTTTTTGTACATTTTAAAATTGTATGTAATCGTAAAAATTTGTGAAACAGTTTAAAAATCGGGAGCAATCAGCGAAGTATATAAAATATCGCCATGACTGTAAGAACATATAAAAATGCGACGAAATAACTTCCAGCGCGAAAAAAACTCGGAAAACATAACTATATGCACTGGTACGCAAAAATATATATTTTTTTGTGCATTTAAATAAAAATATGTGTAATATACAAACTTTAATGCACAAATCCGTGCTCAGTTTGTTTCCTATCACGTACAGATTTTTTAATGGGCATGACTAATATTTTACCTAACTCGAGAATGGTTTGTTCAATTTGAAGAAATAATGCACCAAAATATACAGAATAAAATTACCTTTAAGTCATTCATATTTATTCTTTTATTTCCAACTGTTTTCGATTTATTCAGAAATCGTGTTTCATGCAAAATTAAAGTCTTTTTCGTTTTGAAAAAGTTATGAAAAAATTAAGAGGGAAGCTACGTAGGTATATTAGGAATATAATAAACTAAAAACCTTTAAAATCGACAGAAAAATGTTGATTTTATTTACAATTAGGTGAGGGAACTAATGTACACATACAAATTGATCATGATTCATGGCTTATTTTATGTCTAGCTAGGTGTCAGAATAATGATACAAATTTTAAATATTTGTAGTTTTAATTTCTTTTACGAGTTTTTGACAACAATAAAATTAATTATTAAAAAAAAATGAAGCCGGTAATTTTTGAATAAATCCGAAATATGTAGTTCTAAATATAAAAAATTAATATGCATGACTTAAAGTGATCCAAACCTCTACAAAACGTAAGGCATGATATCTTTCAGTAACTATTTATATATCATCACAGAAAGTGCAGAAAGCCCTATCTAACATTTTAAATGAAAAATATATTGACAATTGGTGCAAAATTTCACAATAAATATATAAATTTGTTGTGGGCTTTTTTTACTTATATTGTAAAATTTTGCACTAGTTGTAAATATACTTTTCATTTAAACAAGATTCATCCTTCTCCTGTAAAACTTTTAAAATTTGAAATGGGGCCTTTGCATTTTCTGTGACGATATACATACATATGAAAAGTATAAAAATCATCATTTGCGAAAAAATAAATCATCATTTGGGGAATAAAATCATCAAATCATATTCTGGTTTAAAAATCATCAAAAATATGATAAAATCATCATTCTGGCAACGCTGTTCATGACTGCTTTTTACGGCGTATGATTAACGTCAATTGTATGGAAAAACTCGTCTAGCCCCAGTTTTGTTTCAGCATTGAAGCGAAATGTTTTCACTCAGAGTATGATAAAATGATGAAACAGAACTGTGTCTAGACGAGTTTTTCCATACAAATTATGAACATAAATGATGAAACAGAACAAGTCTGCAACTTCAGGCTAGAAGAGTTTTACCATACAAATTGACAGTAATCATACGCCGTAAAAAGCAGTCATGAGATAGAATCTATTTTATTTTGATAACGTTTTTTCTCATGCTCTCAGTTTTAGCTACTCATTCTCTCAACAATGTTGCCGTGTTTTAATAAAATTTCACACATTTTTCATGCGAAATATAAGAACAAAACGAAATAAACAATAATAAGAAAGAATTTTGAAGCTACTGCCGTCGATTTGGTTTTGGGCCTGCTTATTTTTGCAGCGTTTTTGCCTGAAGTTGCAGACTTGTTCTGTTTCGTCATTAACCATACGCCGTAAAATGCAGTCATGAGATAGAATCTATCTTATTTTGAGAACGTTTTTTCTCATGATCTCAGTTTTAGCCACTCATTCTCTCAATAATGTTGCCGTGCTTTAATAAAATTTCATACATTTTTCATACGAAATATAAGAACTAAAGAAAATAAACAATAATATGAGAGCATTTTGAAGCTACTGCCGTCGATTTAGTTTTGGGCCTGTTTATTTAGCAGCGTGGCCTGAAGTTGCAGACTTAGTTCTGTTTCATCATAAAAGCAACAGTTTGTTCAGTATTCACTTTTTAATTCGAGGTTGAGCTTTAGTAAACAAACATTTGAGTAGTTTCATGTATACGAATTGTTCATGCTACTCTTTAATTGGTATAAATGGACTTTTGATGTTTTTGTTAATAGATTTGATGCCAATATTCTATACATCCTTCCAAAAGCTTTGTTTGCAGATTTCATTCGTTCACCTATCTCTTGACTACAGTCGTTTGTTGTATTTATGGTTGAGCCAAGATATTTAAAATGTTCGACCGATTCAAAGCAGCAGTTATCTAGTGTCATATTATGATTTTATGTTACTTAGGTATTTCGCCTTTGCTGTATTTATTTCCAAGCCAACCATATTGGCCGCATTTTTAAAGTTTTTGAAATTTTCTCCGAGTATAGTTATATTTCGAGCAATTAGGTCAATGTCATCGGCAAAATCAAGAATTAGTGATGATTTTATCCAGATAGTAATACTAGTTTCAATTCATGATTTCCGAATTGCGAACTCTAATGCAAAGTTAAATAGAGTGGGGACGCAAGCACATCACCTTGTTGTTTAACACCAACTAAAGTTTCAAAATATCTTGAAAGGTTTTCCATTTATCTTTACACACGACATAGTTCCGGTTGCTGTCATTTTTGTTAATGTTATCAATTTGTTTGGAACGCCAAATTGCCTGAGAATTGTCCATAGCGTGTCTCTTTTTATCGAGTTAAAGGTTCGTTTGAAATCTATGAATAGGTGATGGAAATCAATATTTCGTTCAGTGCAATTTTTAATTACTTGTCTAATAACAAAAATCTGGTCCGTTGTGGATTTGCCTGATGTAAAACCATCTTGATACTTTTCGATATTGTCCTGAGCATATGTTGTAATCTTGCATTCAATATAGAGGCAAATACTTTGTACATTACACTTACATACAAAACATAAGCGGTATTCGATGTTTGGTGCGTTTTGTATTGCAACTGTTTGCAATTGCAACGCTTTTGTCACTATTGGTGAGCGTTTCTTTTACTCACTTTGAAACACTAAATACAACTTTACACATACACTTAAATACCCACATAAACATACACTTCTGTCGCTACATTCAGATTCCAAGGAGACTTTATTGTCGCGTGTATCCAATTTTTATGTTTTTTTTAATTTTCATTAATATTTTTTTTAATAAATTCTTTAATTTTTGTATATATTTTTTATTTAATTTTATTTTAGTTGTTAAAATGTGAGTTGCGAGATTGCAATACAAATAAAGTAAGTAAAGTGCGAGTTTGGCGCGCACACGAAGGCTCCGTACGAATACACATATGTATATCCCTTTTTGTTTTTGCCCCTTTTGTCATGTTGGCAGTTTTTTCGTTGTGCTTTTTTGTTTAATTTTAGTTTTTTATTTTTTAAGTATTTTTCGTTGTTTTTTGGTATTGGCGCTTTTACAATTTTCGTGATTTTTTTTTTCATTTTTTTCCGGCGATTTTTTTGTTTTTTGCCGATTTCTTTAGTTTTGGGGTTTTTTATGGCATTTTTTTAACATTTTCACTTTCTGACGATATTTTTAGTTTTAGCGATTTGTTCTAGTTGTGGCGATTTTTTTCAGTTTTGGCGCTTTTTTCGTTTTTGGGGATTTTTTCGGTTTTTTGTGTTTTTTTAGTTTTAGCGATTTTTTTTTGTTTTGCGATTTTTTTTCTGTTTTTTGCGTTTTTTTTAGTTTTGGCGTTTTTTTTTGTTTTTGCGCTTTTTTTCGTTTATGTGATTTTTTCTCATTTTTTGCGATTTTTTCATTTTTTGATGATATATTTCGTTTTAGCGATTTTGTAGTGCTTTTTTCGTTTTGACGACTATTTCGGTTTTTTTTGCGATCTTTTTAGTTTTGGTGATATATTGCGTTTTAGCGATTTTTTTAATTTTGGTGCTTTTTTCCTTTAAGCGCTTTTTTCATATTACCGTTTTTTTCGTTTTGAATTTTTTTTTATTTTGAATTTGTTTAATTTAGCGTTTTTTTAAAAATTCAAGATTTTACATCTTACGGTTTCCAAGATACAGCATATTGTCTAAATTATATAGTCAAAATTACATTAACTGATAGAATACCCTTTAATTTTTATTGTTTTAAGTATCGGCGTTAATTGGTGTAGTCCATTCTACAGACTAGACCAATTAGGACTAACTTTGAAAATTTAAAGTGTCTATATATAAGGGTCTGTATATTACATTATTATTTCAACATGTTGCGTTGCTCGCTTTAGAACACCCTTTAATTTTTAGCTGTCATATATTTGTTGTTGTAGCGGCCAAAGTTTTAGACATTCTGTGAATATTTCAGGTCCGTAGCTCTTACGGTTCCCAAGATACAGCAGATTGTCTAAATTACATAGTAAAATCACATTAACTGATAGAATACCCTTTAATTTTTATTGTTTTAAATATCGGTGCTAATTGGTGTAGTCTATTCTACAGACTACACCAATTAACACGAACTTTGAAAATTTAAAGTGTCTATATATAAGTGTCTGCATATTACATTAGTATTTCAACATTTTTCGTTGCTCGCTTTAGAACACCCTTTAATTTTTAGCTGTCATATATTTGTTGCTATAGCGGCCAAAGTTTTACATATTCTGTGAAAATTTCAACTGCGTAGCTCTTACGATTCCCGAGAAAACAGCCTGTGACAGACAGACAGCGTAGCGAAAACAATAGGGTCCTTTACACTTTTGGTTTATCGGAACCCTAAAAAGCTATACCAAGGTAGATCTATAAGGTATACTTATCGGTGAATTGATACAACAAAGCAACTTTTTTTGGGAATTGTGATGTCAAAAATTGTATGAGAAAAACTGAAAGCGAATATTCAAATGTGAGTGAATTGGTAAAATACACTACAATTTGACAGCAAAATTACCGAAGATATGGGCTGATGCACAGACCTTATATATCGACCTTGAGCTATACCGATTCGGTGTAGCGTAGTTGAAAAAGCGTTGTAGGTGCAAACAAAAAGCTACGATATTTTGTACTTGCTCCTTTGCAAGACCATTCGCACCAAACACTAGCGGAGTTCAGTGTTTGGTGCAAATGGTCTTGCAAAAGTGCTAATGCAAAATATCGTAGCTTTTTTACAAAATTTTGGGTAGTTTGTTGTTGGATTTCATAAAAAACTACGATATTTTCCATTTCCACTTTCGCAAGACCATTTGCATCAAACACTGAACTCCGCTACTGAATATCGCTATAAATGTTTCCAAGCATAGCTTACTTAGTTCCTTAAGGAGGGGTGTGTTTTTTAGACGTTGACTGCAAGAAAACGTTAAAAACACGATATCGAAAAAAATCGAGATACGCTTTTTCTATGTTAAGCCAACGATATGTACATATGTATATTTGATAAAAATAGAATGAAAGAGAAATTTAGAAAAGCAAAATGCTGAAAAAAAACAACATCAATATATTTCGCTTTAATTAATGAAAAACAACGAGCATAAACACACAGTACTTTCCATTATTACTGAGAAAATATATTTAAAATCAAAACAAAGTTAATAACTGGTTATATGCAAATATTTTCTTTTAATAAATTGTCAAAAATAAGGTTGCAAAAATTATTGAATTACAAGAATTTGAAATTAAATCGTTAAATACTTCAATAATTAATGTAACATCGATGAGTGCAAAACAAAATAGCTGTGGTGAAATGTTCAAGTCACGCATAGATACTGATCCACGTTATGGCCGCAGTCTTGTCACCACCGAGCACGTTCGTAAGGGTGATGTTGTAGTTGCTGAACTACCATTTGCTTGGGGACCTAAGCAAAATAGCGGCATTGTGTGCTTAGGATGTTATCGTGATTTACATTTCGATGAAGATGGTGATTCCATGGATCGTTGCGTCACATGTGATTGGCCCTTGTGTAGTGCATGTGTAGATTCGGTCGATCATCTGGGAGAATGTAGAATTTTCTCCGAAGCGAATGTAAGATTTGGTGGTAATGTAAGTGAAGATGGAATCTGTGCGCAATTGGATTGCATAACACCTTTGAGGTTAGTATATAGGAGGTAAAACTTATTATGTTATTTAGAAAATTTATGTATACATACATACATACATATGTATTTATATTTTAAAATTTGTAAGTTTAGTGCATTTAATTAACAATTTATTTATTATAATACTTCTATCTATTGTAAAGCAATAAACAATTTGCGCCTTAAATATAAATATTAAAGTGAAAATTCTACGTACACATAGAAAATACATCAAGTGTGTATGTACTTTAGACAAACAACCTAAATTTGTAGATAGCACGCACCACCAGGTGGCCATTGATGTGTATATCGTCACCTAAAATGAAAAACAACGTATCATCAAAAATCGAAAATGGCATTTTTGATTAATTATGATTCTTTTGGTGAAACTACATATCTCTACAAAATTGTATGCATCTGGGTTGAAAAATAACGATTTTATAACAAAAATTCTAAATAACGTATAATTAAGTATGTACATGATTTTCATAAACCAAAAAAGCCTATAATCATACTTTTGTAATGGGTTTTTTATTATTTTTAACGAAGTAAGTTACGCTGTAAACAACAGAAACAGATTGGTCCGCTGGTATTAGTTTTTAAAAAATCTCAAAATATATATTTGCTCTATATGAGAGACGCCACGCCCACTTGTCCAATTTTGAAAATTTCCAGCGACATGCAATCCAAAATATCAACAGCGTTATCCCTACAAAGTTTCAAGGCTCTCCCTATCTTCGTTTTTAAGATATATCAAAATAAATATATGTTCTTTATGGGAGGTGCCAAACCCACATGTCCCATCCGGACTTATTTTTGAACGATAACGCACACTATAGAAAGCTTTACTCACACCAACTTTCAAGTTTCTTGCGGCATTAGCTCCAAAGATATTAAAAATATTATATGGGAGGTGCCCCGCCCACTAACTCTTTTCTGAATATTTTCTTTAGAACAATGCATAAAATCTAGCTCTGTGATATATATAGAAGGTGCCTAGGGTTGCCAGAATCAAATAGTACTTCAGCTTGACATTCGATTAAAATCAGCTTGATTTTCAAAAGAGAACTTGACGCACTAAAATATTTATGTAATTTGAAGTTTATTTAACAGTATAAATAAAGAATATTTCAAACATAACATAAACAATACAAAAACATCCCTAGAAGGAAAATAACCTGTCAAAAAGCAGTTCTCGTGACTGGTTCTAAAGGATTAGCAGCCGGTTCGAGTTCGGGAACTTTATATTAAAAATACCGGTAACTGTTACGTTACGTTGTCATTGGAGGAGGTCAATTGGCACAATTAAGACACTCAGTGACAGTTTCTAGACCCAAACTTAAGGTACTTGTCTTGTGGTTGTTTCTTTAATACAAGTTAATTTTAAATTATGTGTTTTTAGTCGAACTATATGGGTTTTATCCAAAGAAATTTTTTATTATTCAGACTTAAGTTCGTTCAATTTAATTTTACAAATAAATCATTTTTATTGAGAATGGATTTTTCAAGGCATGTAATGTTTGAAAAAGAACAAAGAGCAATTTTTTTACCCCTACATAAGTCAAGAAATTGGTCTTTGTTCTTTTTCAATTAATAATGCTTTGAAAAATCCTTTCTCAATAAAAATTATTTAATTGTAAAATTTAATTGAACGAACTTAAGCCTGAATAATAAAAAATTTCTCTAGTTAATTTACTGTACTTGAAACAAATATTTTTGATTTGGAAAAGATCTGCTTGAACAGTGGGGGTATTTTGCTAACATTTTTGATCTATATTTGTGATATGTTGTCTCTTCACCGGTCACGACTCATGAACATTTTCTACCATTTCCATTTTCATAGGACAATTACGTTCGAAACAATTGGTGCAACATTTTTCGCAGGGTGTTTAGGAAGTTTCTATGCGCATTTCGTTGCGACTAATGCAGATCATTAAGGAACTTGTACCCAAAAATCTTATAGAAATTTAAAATACAGTATTTATCGCTTATATGCACGTCGGTTATTTGCATTTAACGTTTATATGCATCCCAACATGAGCAATTTTCTCTTTGTATTAAAAAAACCGTAATTATTTTTCGTATTGGCATTTCTCTTATATGCATTTCTCGCTTTTATGCAGCGTAAAGAAGTATAAATCTTTTTAAAGTGTATTAAAAAATGCTCATATATGCACCGTACATTTTATGTACATTTTTAAAAAATTTGTGGAGCAAATTTTCAACCGCAAACAAAAAGTTCAATCTCAATTTACATTAATTTTACATGTCTGTTTAAAACCAGCTGCTTCATTCAATCAAGAAAGCTAATATGAGGCTGCTGTGGCAAAACTTGTAAACATATTAACCAATTATTTTGAAAATAAAATTCGGGGTTTTATTTACTCATTGTAACTTAGTTTTATACAAACACCGCTGAAGCATATAAGCGATTTTTTTATAAGCACTGCCGATGCATATAAGGGAGTTGTTATAAATGCATTTCTCGCTTATAAGCACAAAAAGTCGTGCAAAATTTGGAATGCATATAAGCGATAAATACTGTAATATGAAAGTCAAAACATGCGCTCCATAATCAATCGCAATTTTTCTTTTCGTATTTTACAATTTACCGGAGCGGATAGAGCTTAAACTTTGACGGGGGAACTTTTAACTGAAAGACACTATTTTGCAAAATTTCTTTTAGAAACTCGATACAAATAATATATATTTTTTCGTTTTGGGGGGAAATATCCATTTACTACATTGGCTGGCTTTTTTCCAACTCTAATTCTCGTTGTAAGAAGTCATTGAAAATTAGCTGTAGAACATTGGTGGTCAAAAATATTTTGCAGCTGTATTGCTGTGAGAATTGTGAACTACAGTAAGACGATAAAGTAAACGCAAAGATTTTCATTAAAATTTTATCACAAGAAATTATATTGGTCGTAAAAATGTATAATAATGCGGTTCACACTGAATTTACTATTTCTTTACTTGGTAAAATGGAGAAATTTTCAATACATTTTGCCCCAATCCCCTTAGTTTTTTCAAAAATATATTTTTATTTCTAATAAAAAGCACTTTGTTTTCATCATTATTCAGTGGTGCCAGAAAATTTCGGAGAAAAATCTTCATTCTTCAAAAAAAAAATCTTCATTTTAGAAAAAAATCTTCAAAAAGAAAAAATTTATAATCGCCCATGTTCTGGAAACGCTGGTTTTCAAATCGCTTACGGTTGGAAAAACGCATTTCAGCATGTTCTGAAAACCGTACGATTTGTTAGCGTTTTGCTGTTTTCGGAAGTTGTGTTCGAGTAATGAAAACATATTTTTTAATAAAATAAAACATAAACAAACAAACAAGTTTTAATTAAAATTTCACACATTTTTAATTACAATACTGGGGAAGTTTCAGATTTTTTAAAATATTAGATTCAATTTTTAAATTGTCCACGGTATGAACATCTTTGATTTTTTAACACTCGGCATATACTTGCAAAAATAACTTTGTGTAAAAATTCCAGACAAAAATAACGTAAGAACGAGATCGTAGCAAGGTTGCATACAACCGTATATGTCGACCTAAATAACATTTACTAAGCAAAATTGAACAAAATATTTAAAAAGATTTCAAAATGTGTTTAGATAGTAACATCGTATCTCTGCTTGTGTGTTTAAATAATCCATCACACAGGAATACTTAAGTCGTTACTGATGAAAATTTATGGATCAATATACAGGGTGGCCCAAAATTAACGAAGGGGTTTGAATAGTCTATATCTCCATTATTTTTACATTTCTTTGATTTATTTTTTCAGACTGTTGTAAAGAAGATTTGGGAAATTAAAACTGGGAAGGTTTACTACTGACCAACGAACATACATCGAGGGAAACAATGGCACTGTTACCGGACATTTTTGTGGTTTTCCATGACTTTTCACGATTTTCGAAGCCATCGTTTGAATTTTTCCTCCACTATTATTATTTTTGGTTGGGTCATGGTCTGTGGCTTATTACGTATGCACGATCTTTAAAATAACCCAAAGAAAATGTTTCGAGAGCGGTTTACTGCAGCTAATAAAATCACTGCTTCTTGAAATAATGCGTTTCAATTTCCCATATCTTCTTTACAAATTTCTGAAAAAATAAATGAAAAACATGTTAAGATTATGGATTTATAGACTATTCAAACCCCTTCGTTAATTCTGGGCCACCCGGTAGAAGTCATGTTACTGTGCATGAAAAATATCGACACTAATCCATGATATCCCGAAAATTTTTACTCTCATGGAAAGAGCGCTTAAAATAGAGCTATTTCGCATTAATAACCTAAAATCTACGTAAGTCGCCTAACTCATTTATTCAAGAAAACCAGATAAATGTTGGATTTAAAATTGTAATAGAAGAAATGACTTGTTTATCCATTGTGAACGGATTGCGAGAACATCAAAGTCTGTGCTCACCCCCATTCTTCTTTCCTTTCTCTTCTACATATTAAAGACTTTGCAAAGTAAACTTTGCTAGTGCGAAAGGGCACACAAAGCCATATTTGATCTTTGACACAATGAGCACATAAAATCAATCAAAATCGACTGGCGTACTTTGTTACAGCGATTCAAAAAGATTTTAGTACTATTTGAGCCGAAAAAGTACTATTTTAGAAGCTCATTTCGTACCAATTTATCATCCCTGAGTACAAGCAATTGTTTGCTGAAATGAACAACTTTCCTGTAGAAACAACAAGAGCTACATATTTTTCTCGCAAACAATAATGAGTACTGTCACTTAAAATACATTTGAAGAATTTATGAGTGATGACCATGGAGAACATTGTTGTAAAAAGTTTTGGTTATATAATTACCATTGACTAAAAATGTATGAAATTTTTTTATCATAAAATTTTTTATGTTATTTCTTCTTATCTGTCTAAAATATCATTTCAGCTTGACTAATTACATTTGAGCTAGTAACTTGGCAGCATCTAAAATATCTTGACAATCAAGCTCATTCAAGCCCGTCTGGCAAGCCTAGAGGTGCCACACCAACTTGTCCACTCCTTAATAACATCTCCTTAGAAAAATTATTTTCTTTTTAAAGGAGTTACTCGCACAAATTTTGAAGTCCTTACCTGGCCTTTACACATGCAAGTGCAAGTTCGAAAAACTCAATACACTCAAACTTTTCTACTAACACACTTTTGGTTCAGCTATGAGAAAGACAGAGAAACGAGTACAAATTGCTTTTTCGTTGATAATACGTACACAGAACTTGCATGCAAGTACTTACATGTCTAAACGCAGGGTTAGCTGCAATAGTTCCATAAATATTAGGGTATTCATTTTAATCGACTTTTCAATTGTTCGATTAATCAATTAATCGAAATTGAGGTTTTTAAATTACTCGAGCAATCGAGTAAAACTTTTATTTCGTTCGAGTTATTCGAGTAAGCTTTACTGCTAAAAATTATTCGAGTTAATCGGAAAATGATTGAATTTAATCGGTTTTTTGTACATTTTTGTGAACAAAAATAAAAGAAAACATGTTTTTTTCGCGTTTTTATATATTATATTTATTTATTTATTTATTAAGTCTATAGAATATTCCTTACAGACTATATTACAATTCATATAAATTATTAGGATAAAATAGGTAAATAATTTAAAAACCTTTAGAGATTCAAATGCGCAATGATATTGCGTTTTATAATATACAATTTTAAAGAAAAATCTATAAAATTAGACATTTCGTTAAAACAACAACATAATCTTCTCAATGGATCAGCCATAGCATAGTTAGTACGATAAGTTTTGACGTGGAGTAGATCACAAGATCGTAATGAGCGTTGGGGAACATTAAAAAATATATTACTTAACAGAAAATCGGAGCATACATTTCCATTTACAAGATTCAGCATGAAAGAAATATTGAGCATGGTTCTCCGACTTTTTAGGGTTGGTAAGTTAATCTCAGCTAATCTTATTGAATATGAGGGAAGGGCAACATAACCTCGATAGACATTTCTTAAACAAAATAAAAGAAATTGCTTTTGAACAGATTCGATGCGATCGATATGCACATTGTAGTACGGGTCCCATATAATCGATCCATATTCTAATATAGATCTTACCAGTGATGTATATAAACTTTTAGTGATAAGCGGATCGTTGAATTCTTTTGACCATCTCTTAATAAAAGCCAGAAGTAAGTTTAGCTTTACATCTAACAAAATTCCCAAGTCCAAAAATGTGTTAACTAACTCTAATTTGTAATTGTTCAGTAAGTAAGAATGAGCAATATCATGTCCTCTAGAAAAGTGCATATGTTTGCATTTTTTCAGATTAAGTTCCATTAAATTAATGTTGCACCATTTGTAGAAATTATCCAAATCATTCTGAAGAAGAATATAATCAGAAGTCTGATTAAAAGTTAAAAATATTTTAACGTCATCAGCATACATTAACATGTTCAATATTTGATGGCCTCAGGCAAATCATTGATAAACAATAGAAACAATATTGGTCCCAGGTGGCTGCCCTGGCGGACACCAGAACTAACAAAAATTCTTCTTGAAATTGTAGATTTAAATTTCACAGATTGAGTTCGGCGATAAAGATATGATTTTATGCAGTTCAAGTAATTACTGTTAAATCCCATTTTATCCAGTTTTATTAATAACAGCTTAGGGTTTACTTTGTCAAACGCTTTACTGAAATCAGTATAAATAGCGTCGGTGTGTTGGCCGTTGGTGTAAGCTCTATTGACCAGCGTTGTAAAATGAAGAATGTTCGTCATAGCAGAAAATCCTTTACGAAATCCGTGCTGAAGTGATGTAAATGATGAAGAAACTTGATGTAACAGGAAGTTGATTGTACATTTTTCAAAAAGTTTAGGTATATCACTTAGTTTGGCGATACCTCTGTAATTACTTATATTAGATTTATTACCAGATTTGAATAAAGGGACTATATAAGACTCTTTCCATATTTTTGGAAAATACCCATACCGCAACGAAATATTAAATATTATAGATAATGGGACAGATATGGCAGATGCGCAGTTAATTAAAATGCAACTTTTAATAATAAAAACAAAAGAAAACACAACATCTGTACATGCATTAGATCATAAACTGATCCTTTAAAATAGTTTTTTTTCACTATTCAAATGTCGCGCTTTGAGAACATTTTGCGCCAGGAAATATTTAATACCATTCCGACCTGTCCTGTATTCAATGCAGAATAAAAATAATCGGAATTGGCATAACATTATTGTTGTTATAAATATAAATACGGTTACACTTTGGAAATATTTGCCCAAAAAACGTAACCACTACTTTTGCTCAGAGTTAGTTTGATTTAACTTGTTTTTTATATCACAAAATAAGTTATGATGCAAAAAGCTATTTTTATATTATTTTTAATAAATGCGAACCCATATTAAAAAAATATATTGTAATTAAAGGAAATACAATTTTAACTTGTCTGTGGGTTACGTTTCTTTCGGCAAATATTTGCCAAATGTGACCGTACTTAAGGCTTTTATAATTCCGAACATTACATTCGATATTTTACGAAACATCTTTATTTCAAATAATTTTTTTTTATGTTCATATTTCCGAATTTTTTAAAAGACATTTGAAGTTGGTTTCTTTCTCTCTATTACTGTTACTACATTATTTAATTAATTTTTTTTATCATGCGGACTATTAGTATGAAATAACGTTCGAATTGAATGGTAAATTTCATATAGATTAATAAATTTTTCCACTTTTTATTAAGAAATCTACAAAAACTCATTAAAAAAAATTTGTATAAAATTTTTTAATCGAGTTATTCGATTAATCGACCTAAATTAGTCGAATAAATTTTTACTCGAAATTTAAATTTTTTGTTTGATCGAACATTATTTGTGTTTTATTTTTCGATTAATCGAGCAAACATTCGAGTGAATACCCTAATAAATATCCTAAAATAAACATTTTTTCTATATGGGAAGTGCAATATTTAAAAAATATATAGCCTATTGCTTCTTTCTAATAAACTGTAAAAAGTTTCAGCAAAATCGATTTACTGGTTTAGGAGTTCATAGCTCTCAAACATACAAATATTCACTTATATATATATATATATATATATATATATATATATATATATATATATATATATATATATATATATATATATATATATATATATATATATATATATATATATATATATATATATATATATATATATATATATATATTTATATATATATATTTATATATATATATATATATATATATATATATATATATATATATATATATATATATATATATATACATATATATATATATATATATATATATATATATATATATATATATATATATATATATATATATATATATATATATATATATATATATATATATATATATATATATATATATATATATATATATATATATATATATTGATTTTTTGTATTTTTTTTTTGTAAATAATAAATATTGAGTACAAAACTTCGGTCGCGAAAAACTGACACTAATTTCCTTCTTACTTTTTTATGTACTTTACGGTATGACTATCTTCTATTTGATATTTTGAAAAATTGGAAAAAAGTTGAATGCCTAATGTACATACATGCCGTCATCAGGGTTGTCAGATATGGCGATTTTTCAACTTATTTGGCGTAAACAATTTTGACTTGGCGATTTTTATGGCTATTTTTCAACAAAATTTAACTTAGAAATGTTAATAATTCAGGAAAATAACTTTCTTGGAAGAGTATTTTCCAAAACTTGTCTCGAAGAAACTAAAATAATGTGATTTTAATGATTTTTCTTATATTAATTACAGTCATTAATAGACTTTGAATTTTGATGAGAAAAATTCACATAAAATAGTTTTTGGCGATTTTATTTCTATTTTTGGCGATTTTCTGCAAAATTTTTATACGATTATTTTATAAAAACTTATATTAAAAATACTATTATATAAAACCAAATGTACTACAAAATATATATTAAGAAAAACTACATAAAACAGATTTTGGCGATTTTAAAATCAATTTGGCGAAGTAGGTAAAAATCTCTGACAACCCTGAAATGCAATAGGGCCTATCATCATTTTGAAAAAAAATTTTCAGGAGAGATACAAAGCTTAATAAAAAGTAAAGTATTGTGATTATAAAAACAATTTTTTGTAGGTAATATCATTAATCAAGTCTGAATCAATGATACAATGCTGAAAAAACAATTTTTGTAATCACAATAGTTTGCTTTTTATTACGATTTTTATCTCTTCTGAAAAATGTTTTTTAAATGATGATGGGCCCTTTTATATTTTATATGACGATATGTATTTCTAGTTTTTCTATTTGTTTCTTCGTCTAGTTGAACTTACGCAGTATAGCAATAAAAATTATATAATTTTTATTTTGAAATTTACTGCCTGTTTTTGAAAATAAAACAAAAATGTTCGTCTAGGAATTTGTATTAAAAATAACAATAAAACACAGAAATTTGTTTTGGTTTTCAATATTACCACATGCAAATTTAAAATTTTTTTATATTTTTATTATCTATTTAATTAAATTAAATAATTTATTTATAATAGCTTTGTTGTTTACTTTTTTGTATTAAAATTTATAAGAGACTTTATTTGTATTCATGAGAAAAAAAAGTATCAAAACCAAGATAGATCAATAATAACATATAGTCATCGGCGAATTGATACAACAAAGCAACTTTTTTGTTCAAGCAATTGTCAAAAGAATTAACAAATTTACATTAACATTTTTTCAATTTATTTAAATAAAAAAATTTATAAGGGAAGTTTGGCAGTTCCTTGAACAATCAGGTGTGCTGATAACGCCAGCTGTTATGAATTCGCCTTGATCAAAACTAAAAAAAATTGACAAATTCAGTTACAAAACTTGTTCGTTACAAAATTTAAAAAAAAATCGAGATAACAATTGATTCTGACATATCTTTTGGCGCTTTATAGGAATAAATATGGGTAAAAACGAAAATTTTAGACATGAAAACAAGGGTTTGGGTTTTTCACCTCTCTGATTTAAATAAAAATCAACACATATCTTCTACTCTTGTGTGCGCGTAACATGCCTCTTATCGTTTCCATTTTACAGGCCTCTAAACGTAGACATCTCGCCCATTTTTGAGAAAAGTTCGCCATATTGAAGATTGAATAAATTTAGAACGCGTCATCGGATATAAATGAAATTAATGTCATTCGAAGGGTTTCAGTCATAGATAGGGCTGTCATCCGTCCCCTTTTCCCCGTACACTGTCCTTTTTTTAATGCGTCCGGGGCAGTCCTACTTCTTTTTTAGCAAGTGTCCGGGGTTGTCCTACTTTTTACAACGTTCTCCAGATATTTTTTTGTTAAACTGAATTTATGCGATGAATTTTTTTCATGAAAATTTTTTCCTTTCTCTTATAAAGATGCTACGTATATCATCGTCTGTTTATACATACATATGTATGTATGTGCGTTGAAATTTCCAAGCAAATTTTTTTTACAATTATTTAATACGAAATTGCAACGATTAATATGTACACAAAAATTTTAATAAATTGAAGTCATTCAATTTTCCTACCCCGTTGGTTTCTCTAAGCCTCATGCCCGGGGTTCCTAGTTTTATTTTGTAGTATTTTCGATTTTCGATCCCAACAACTCCGTACGATTTGATTCATTTATAAAGATCGGCTGTTCTTTGCACTTTTAAAAATATATGAAGAAAAAATAGTAAGTTGAAACACGCAAACATAAAACAATTTTAAACCAAAGGTTTTTTTTGCAAGAAACTTTTCTATCAAAAATTATTTGCTTTTTTGCCATTTTATAAGAAATAAATATTTGTTAAAAGTGTTTAAGTCTGATCAATTATATCATAATAAATATCAGTAACGTTATAACGAGAAGGCTTGCACTATTTTTGTAATGTTTTTCATATACATGTAGAGGTTGACGCTTATTATAATATGTGATAATCCGGATGAATAGGGAGTTTATCTTCCCAGCAAGAATTTTCAGTAGAGTCAATAATAGCTGCTTGTGTAAAGTTTTTCCTTTAGACATTATGGTTGATATAACTGCTCACACATTTTCCCCACTTTATAAGAGGAATTATCGCTATATTTAACTTGGAGGTTACACGTTCAAGGTTTGTTTCAATTTTTGTTTCAAGTTTCAATACACTCACACTTTTTTACTAACACACACACACATAATTGGAAATTGACTACCAACTTGATTTCAATTTTGCTTTCAAGATTTGTTTCAATTTTTCGTTCAATTTAAACAGCTGATCTCTATTATTGTAAGTAAATTACAGAAAGACTCGGCTATAACGAACTTTGTGCAAACAGCAAAAAAAACCGCTCTATGACAAGTTCGTAATAAGCGTAGTTCGATACAAACGAGGACTCGTTAACTACGAATTCGCTATTACGAATTATTTTTGTATGAAAATGGCAACCGATACGTCGACACTTTAGACTTAGATCGTTATAACCTGGTTTTACTGTTTCGTTGTTGATTCCTTGACGACGGCATCTTGAAAACAAAATTGACTATCAAGTTGCTTACAGCCTACGTCATAGCGTCAATTTAAAGTAGTTTTAACAAGCAATACGTGTGATCAACTTGAAAGCAATTTCTTGAACGTGTAACTGCAGAGTAAGTCCGAAATGACATAAAAAGAGATTTTTCCCAACATCTGCCTTCTTCTTCCATTATTTTGATAAACTTTAAAGCTCATTTACGCAAATCTCTATTTTTACATTTATAATATTATAAAATTCATATCTCGGCAAAATTTCCATTTTTTCTAGTTTTAGAAAATGTAGCTAACTTCATTTCGGCATCTCGAACATAAGAAATATAGTATATATCAATAAAAACTACCTTGATCCTCAACTCGTATTTTAATTTCCAACCACAAAAATAGATCCCCAGTTTGGGAGATATCCCCTTAATAGGAAACGCTGCTCTTACAAAAAAAATGGAAATAACTTCTTGAAACATTTCATCGTGTTAATCCCGGTCTACATCGAAATTTTTGAATTGTTGGGAGCGCTGTATTGCCATTGTTATTTCAAATACCATGACATCACCTATTTCGATTGCCAAAGGCTTTTTGTTCAATTAATTTATTTATAAAAATATTGTCCTCTTTTTTGGGTCAAATGTCCTAGTTTTTTGTGGTTGACGTCCTCTTTTTCTCAAAACGAAAATGGCAACCCTAGTCATAGGGTATATAGAGGCCAAACTGAAACTTCAAAAACCTAAGTCTGCTGTCAAAAACCTAAGTCTAAAAATGTATTATTAGAATATTTTGTATTAGTATTAGTTTAAAATAAAAATTTCCCCACAGTACTAAAACCGCATTTGGTTGCAATAAGAAGTATTCTAAATCATTCGTATGAATTTTCAGAAGTTTGTACAATTATTTTTGTATTATTTAATGAAAATATGAATTTAGAATGCTTTTTAATACATTCGAGCTCAAAAATTATTGATTTGCTAAATTTTTTTTGCAATTTTTCTATTTGGTACTAAATTTTTTTATCCCAAATAGGAACAAAAATGCAATACTGCTGAATGAAAAATAATGGTTCAAAACATCGATAAGTTTCAATATACAAATGTAAAAAAAAAAATTAAATAGATATTTTAAAAATACAATTAAAAGAACAACAAAATTTGTTTAAAACAGTGTAAACAAATTAATTAAAACTAAAAAGTGATTGTGCTTGTTAAAAAGGGCTAATTAAAGGATATTCAAGTGCAAATATATATGCTCTATTTAAGTGTGTTGAAATGAGAAAAATATTCTCGCTAACGTAAGTTGAATTCACAGTACTCCTATGTGTTAAGCGAGTTGTCATTATTTTATTGACAGTACGAGACCTTGCTATCTATGTTATCAATGGTTTCAGTCATAGATAAATACGTAGATTTCCAACTCTCGGGCTGTCAATAAAACATTTACAACTCGCTTCACGTATAGGTCTTGTGTATTCAACAAACTTGAGAGAGGCAATTCAACACACATCAGAGAGCGTAATTTTTGCACTTGAAAACGCAGTAAAATGTATAATTTTTGCACACACAAACACCTTTTTATTTTATTAAATTTTTTTATTTGTTTTATAATCAATTTTATGTTTTTTTTCTGTAATTTTAAAATATTTTTTTAATTTTCTTGACATTTGTGTGTCGAAATTTATCGAAGTTTTTAACCATTTTTTCATTCCGCAGTATTGCATTTTTGTTACTATTTGGGATAAATTATTTTAGTACCAAATAGAAAAAATGCAAACATTTTTTTTGCAAATCAACATTTTCTGAGCTCAAAGGTTCATATTTTCATTAATTAATGCAAAATTAATTGTATATAACGGGTGTTTTTTTAGAGGTATAGAACTTCGAATTGAAATAAAACACAAGAAAATCGTTTTAATGTCCATCAATTTGGCTTTATTGGAAGGATAATTTTATGCCATTAATGTTTAAATATGATTTTGGGCATGTGGCCGCCGCGGGTGGCTCGAATAAAGCCAATTCTACAGGTCCAATTTTCAACCACTTTTTCGAGCATATGGGGCCGTATGTTGGCAATAACGCCACGAATGTTGGCTTCCAAGTCCCCTAACGTTTCTGGTTTGCTGGCGTAGACGAGCGATTTCACATATCCCCAAAGAAAATAATCCAATGGTGTCAAATCACACGATCTTGGTGGCCAATTGACAGGTCCATTCCGCGAAATTATGCGCTCATCGAATGTTTCCTTCAATAAATCGATTGTGACGTGCGCTGTGTGGCATGTAGCGCCGTCTTGTTGGAACCACAACTCATCCACATTCATGCCATCCAATTCGGGAACAAAATAGTCGGTTATCATGGCTCCAATTGCTGTGCAGGGTGGCGAATCGATTCATTCGGGTCCTCTTCAACACTTTGCTCTACAGCGGCAATTGTTTCTTCGGTGCGCACTGTTCGACGTCTCTGCGGATGCGTATTATCACATAGAGTAAACGTAGTGCGAAAACGATCCATGGTTAACCGAATTAATTGCTCTGATGGACGATTATGTCGACCATAAAATGGACGGAGCTTGCGGTAAACTTCGCGAACTGAACCATTATTTTCGAAATAAATTTGCACGATTTGCAAGCGTTGTTCTTTCGTCAACCTGTTCATGATGAAATGGCAAACCAAACTAAATATTAATCACTTGACAGCTGTCAAAATGGCCGCCTGTTAAAAAAGTGATGCCAACTTAAAGTTCTATACCTCAATAAAAAACACCCTTTAATAACTAAAAATTCATGTTTAAAAATATAAATTAGTATGGTTTTGGAGTTGTGGATACATTTTTATTTAAACGAATACTAATACAAAATGTTCTCCTAACACATTCTTATGTGTTGTTTCCACAATGCAAACAAGCATTACTTGTCTAAAATTTATATGAAAAGAACTCAGTTTTTTGAGCAATTTCCATACAAATTTTTTACTCAATTCGTTTGTTTGCATTGTGAAAACAGCACATTAGACTTAGGTTTTTTTGACAACCGACTTAGGTTTCTGACAACTATTTACGACTAGTCAGGCTTCTATGTTTTCTATGGTTTTAATATCCTCTTAAAGAGTAATGATTAAAAAGGACATAGCTTCCTGCTACAAGTCCGTCTAAAATGCCAAAGTATCCTTTATCCTTAAGTATCCTGAAAAATTGTATTTTAATTTTCTTTAGTTTTTTACAGAATGTAGCCAACTGACATGTCCTTATTGTCTACAATTTTCAAGATGGGATAAAAACAAATTCCAAACTTATAATTCTTTCTTTATCATAACTCGATAATTTCTATGAAAATTGTATAAGCAGGACTGGTAATAAAGTCAATGGATATAAGGTCAATTGACATTATTCCCACCATTGCACAGTGTGCTGGATCGCAAATCTAACTGGACAAAATTAATAAATCGTGTTGGGTTCACTTTTCACTTATGAATTAAATAAAAAATGAGTTCAAATATATAAATGATTATAAAAAATCAACTTTTTTCTTTTTAAGAAGATTTTTTAAATAAAATGAGGCAAAACATAAACAGTTCTCACTGTCAAGAAAAAATATCTTTTTAGGATAAAAATTGGTTTCTTAAATACGTCCTCTGAGGTTATTTGTAGTTATATATACTAGTATTTAGGTTGAATATAACTAAGATTCATGATTAATAAAATTATTAAGTGAGTTTTTATGTAAGGAGTCGGAGATAATAACTTTTAATATTAAAATAATTGAGTTATGAATTTTTAGTCGAACTGTATGGTTTTATCAAAAGTTATTAAATTAGTTTGGCTTAAGTTCATTTTTAATTTAAACATTCGATCACTGCCACTGTCAGCGGTAGTGTGGGTAAAGGACTCTGATGAGTAGACTTGGTGGTCACGAAACAGCTGTCAGTTCAACCTTCCGTACAGCCAAATTTTTCTTTGAATGTTCAATATTTACATGCTTTAGAATTTCTTTCTTAAATAAAAAATAATTTGATCGAATGATTAAATTAAAAATGAACTTAAGCCAAAACTAATTTAATAACTTTGGTATTAAAATAATTTTAATGTTTTTAATAAATTTTTGATAATAACTGTTTGTTTTTACTTATTTTTGCTTTATTACATTAATAATGCAGATAATAACACATAAATACACATAGAGATTTTAAATTTTTATTCACTTTCACATGCATCGTTAAAAGATCCAGATAATAATGAAAGAACTTCTTTTGTTATCAAACCTCGAACTCAAAATGGAGTGTGACCCAAACTTGCCATAAAAGGATCTGAAGAAACTAAGAGTCGATTGAAAAGATCTGTATTTGTGTCTATTCTCGATGTTTTTCTCGAAAACAACTCCCAAAAATTTCCTCGTGTCCTTATTTCTTAATTCTTGAGCTTCTTCAGACAGCTGTCCTATAGGAAGAATGCAAGACCTTATTATGTCTTTTCCATGAAAAAGGATTTTATGGACGCTAACTGACATAATATACCATAGGTATTCGTTTAAGTATAAATTTCGTGTGACAATAAAATTTTCAAAATCATCTTCATCAATAGGGTAACCACTACCTACCGTTTCCAAAATAATATGAAACCGTTCAATTAATTCTTTATTGACACCAGTGATTTCTGAACTCTTTTCTGCTGTTCTAAAGAACCGTCTGGCAGTATTACCGTCATACGTAGTACCTCCTTGTTGTGTTGGCATGTCTACAAGCAACCCCATCTCATTTCGAAATCTCTGCTGAATATTTTTTTTCTTTCAGCCACTTTTTCTTTATTTCCCGGTCATCGAGCTTGCCAGGTCATTATAGGAAGCTTATATGCTATATGTAATACACACTCCATGAAACGGATCCATGAATGTAGCGGAGACATTCCAAAGGTTAAAGATCGTTCATCGACAATTTTGTTTAAAATAGCAAAAGGTTTATTTAGTTCACTCGGTTTCGATCCACATATGAAACACGTTTGAGAAGAAGAAGTTACAGATGATAGTGCAGTACAAATTTTACCGTCTATCATAGTAAGCATAAAAGTTGACTCAACAAGAAAACTTTGTTCGCCATTTGTGATAAGAGTTGGAGACAAATCTCTAATTTCTTGCTGTATTAAATTAACTTCTTGAGAAATTAACTCAGTGGACTCTTTGGCAAAAACAAACTTGATTGGACGGCAGTATCTTGTAGAAGGAGCAGGATTTTGCCATACAATTATTTTTCTTTTTGTAGAACTAAAATTCATTTGAATAGGAACCATTGAAATACTAAATAGGCTTTCATCTCTATGGCCCTCCTCCGAGGAAAACTTTCGTTTATACTGCTTTTGCTGAGCCCCATCGCATCCCCATTTTATCAAAATATAAATAGTAAAACCTCTTTTTGAGCCAAACAAAGCCTTTCAGTAGTATGATTCACTAATGACTGGAGTGAACTTTTTGCATGCATCTCAGTTATTTCTGTTTCAGCTGGATAACATTTGTTCTTAGCTTTTTGAACATTAGTGTAGGAGAGAAAAAGATTTTAGCATTTTGCGTTGAGTTTTAGACGAATAACATCGTATTGATGTTTCGACAAATTAGTATCAACCATTAAAGATAAGGCTTCATCGGGAGAAAGGCTCCCTCAAGGCACAGGCTCAGAGCTTAATCTCTTACAAATTTTTTTCACTTCCGTACCTTTACTGGATGAAGCTTCCGACAGATCTTTCACAAGTCTGGCTGAATCCCGCTTTCCCATTTGCGAAACACTTGCTCACTAGCTTTAATAATTTGTTGATGGTCAATTGTATTTAAAAGACTTTGTATCTTTCTTTTTTCGATTTTTCACTACAGTCATCAAAGTTTTTCGGGTTTCTTCCAGCTTTTTTAAAATTTTTCGGTTGTATACTTTCAGGCAATACATACGGTTCATCAAGCCAAACTGAGTTCGATCTTAGGAAACGGTCACGGTGTCTTTCACTTTTTATAAATTTTTCGGCTAGTTTAAAACAAATAATATTTATATTTGCCTTAAGATTTTATTTCACGTCTTCTGTTATATCTCGAAGACTATATCTAACCATTATTAATGTCAATAAGACGTCTCCCATTTATTTTGGGAGTTTTTACCCATTTTTCGAAAATTTCCTTTCGCGAAAGAGTGGAGGTCATACTGGAAAAGTGAAAAGAAATGTATGGCGGTCGCAAAATTGCGCAAGATATTTTTGATTTACCTTAAAGTGAACACTTGAAAGATTAACCCAAATATAATTTTACACCGGAACTATCCGGAATAAACAGGTTTAACTCTAGTTGAAAAAAAGAAATATTTTATTTTTTACACTTTCTGAACTTTCCACAACAAAAATTTTTTTTAATACTTACAATGGAAATAATTAAATGAAACTTGTAATATATTTCCTTGAAATAGAGCTTAATAATAATAAAAAAATTATGACAAAAAAATCGCCGTAGCCTTTTTAATCATAAACCAAAGTCACACAAAAAATACGATTCTCTTTGAAATCTGAATGCACGTGTTAACAACAATTGACTTTAAAGCTTACTTTTTCCTAATCAGAGCTAAAAACAAAAAAAAAAAAAAAACAAAACATGAATTACAGTTACCTATTGTATTGAGAAGTTCATTAAACGATCAGAAGGAATGTTGCCAGACATTTTTATTAATTTTTAGAAAAGATTTTAGTTCAGCTAGAGGTCCGTTTAATAAATTGAAAAAAACTCCTGATTTTCATTTTATTTATTTGAATTTTATTTCCCCGATATTTCGATCAACTTCGTTGATCATCTTCAGGGGAATCTAAAAATATATACAAAAACACAAGTGAAAAAACAACACAAAATATAATAAAATATAATTACAAAAAGGTAAGTTGGAATTAATTGTATTGTAAATTTACATTTTTGAAAAATAAATAAATAAACTTTTAAGTAAAAAGCATTGTTTAGGCTTTACTTTAATCAGCCCTTATCAATATCCAAACAAACACAATTTTTGTTTTGGTCTATATTTGTTTATCGTGCTCCTATATATCTGCGCGCATTTTCCTACATCGCTCTTATAATTTAGCCTCTTGTCAGCTGGTACATTTATTATATGTAGCATTTCCAGTGTATATCTCTTTTTATAATTAGTCTCTGATGTGAGTACTTTTACATGTTCGAAATTTGGCTTGTGACCTGTTAAAGCACAGTGGGCCGCGAGTGCAGTTTTTTGTGATAATGGTTTTTGAGTTGATTTTAAGTCAGACTTATGTGAAGCCATCCTAGTCTTCAATTTTGTTTTTGTGGTACCAACATTACCTTTTGGCATATATTGGACCCGTCTCCATTACAACCAATTTTATACACTATGTTCGACTTTTCATCATTTTTTAATCTTGATTTTGTTTTGCTGAACAGTTTATTGTTTGTGTTAAAAGTTCTGAACGCTAATTGGTTTTTGTGTTTGTCGTAAATGTCAGACTGCTTTAGTCTTTCAGAGAACCCCGGTATATATGTTGATGATTTATATGATTTGGGTGCTTTTCTGTTTGAATACCTTCATTGCAGCTTTTGGCTTTTACATGTTCCAACAGATCTAATATAGTTTTTCTTGGGAAATCATTCTTTGCTAGAATATTCTTAATTTTGTTAATATTTTTTGAGTGGAACGTCTGGTCACTAATAGATAAAACTCTTGTAATAAAATTAATAGCAGTGTTCATAATTATTTTTCTTGAATGTTTTGAATAGAAATATATCATTCTTCTGAGCACAATGGCTTTTGATACCAATCCAACTTCAATGTATTCCGTTGCCTAATTATGACCGAGTCCAAATACGGTAGATTTCCATCCTTTTCTACCTCCATTGTAAATTTAATTTGTTCATTAAAAGCATTTAGTACTTGCAAAGTGTTTTCAACACTGTCTGATCTTACAACTGCGAAAAGATCATCTACATATTTGACCAATAATCTTAGTTTGTTTTCCATTTTTCTTAGAGACGCGTCCAATAGTTCCTCCATAATAATATCCGCTATTATAGGAGCGGCCGGTGAGCCCATTGGCATTCCTTTTCTTTGCTCATATAATCTGTCCTGGTATCTAAAATATCTACCCTCTTTTATACAAAGTGATATCATCTCCATAAAAATATTTTTAGGTATCCTCATATATTGTTCTAATGTACTCCATTTCATCTCAATCGTTTTCAAAGCCAGATTTATGGGAATGCTCGGAAAAAGAGAAATTACATCAAAATATATAAGGCTTTCGTTATCATTTAACGTAAAATTTGTAACTCGGTTTTTGAGATCCTTGGCATCTTTAACATTATAAACAGAATCTTTCGTCAAGTTTTTTAAAATTTCAACTAAATATTTACTTAATTTGTACGACGGCGAATTTATGGACGAGCAAATGGGTCGAAGCGGCATATCACTTTTATGTACTTTAGGCAGCCCATAGATCCTTGGTGATATGGCCGTTTTTGTAATTAATCTATTTTTGTCAGATAAACTAATAATATTCATATTGAAAAGCTGGTCTATTAGTGAATTGTTTTTGTTTTGCAGGGTTGAGGTTGGGTTTTTTATCTGTCGCCCATATGTACACAAATCTCCAATAATATTATTCATTTTCATTTCATAGTCATTTTGCAACATAGCAACTTTTTAGATTCCCCTGAAGATGATCAACGAAGTTGATCGAAATATCGGGAAAATAAAATTAAAATAAATAAAATGAAAATCAGGAGTTTTTTCAATTTATTAAACGGACTAAAATCTTTTCTAAAAATTAATTAAATAAAGGGTTCTACATAATTACACAATAATTAAGAAATTTTTATTTTTTCCAGCTAGATTTGTGATTTACCACAGTGTGCATTGTGGGAAATAAAGTCAATTGACCTTATTTCGTTTTTATTTATTTAATATTAAACTTATAGCTAAATATAAGATCAATATAGGGAAGTGAAAGCACTAGCTACCAGGGCCATCGGCTAATATTTCGTTTTTAAAAGTGAAATAAAGTCAATAAAAATTTGGAAATAAAGTAATTGACTTTATTTCCCTATTCAAATGGAAATAACATCAACAACGCTTAATGCATGTCGAGCTTAAGGTTTTTTCCTCTCAGTATATCGAAAAGCGATTTTGCTGAGTAAAGATTCTTGCATAACCGGCTTAAGGGTTTTTCCTCCCGGTATATAGAAAATCAGCTTCGTTGAGTAAAGCTTTGTACATAGCCGGGCTTCGGCCAGGCTTAAGTGCTTTTCCTCTCAGCATATCGAATAGCGATTTCGGTGAGTAAAGATTCTTGCATAACCGAACTTTAGAAAGGCTTAACTATTTTCTCGTTTTGGTTAAGCGAATAGCGGCTTCGCGGACTTAATATTTTCTCTTTGGGGCTCCTTTTCCCCGTTTGTCGAATAAATATCTCCAACTAGTGAAGCCTGGCTAGGCAGAAAATCTTAGCTCAGCGAAGCCGCTTTTCGATATACTGAGAGGAAGAAGCTCTTAAACCCGGCCGAAGTCAGGCTATGTACAAGGCTTTACTCAGCGAAGCCGCTTTTCGATATACTGAGAGGAAAAAACCCTTAAGCCCGGCCGAATGCCGGCTACGTAGAGAATCTTTAGAAATACAAATAAAACTTTTAATTATAATGGAAAAAACTTATAAAAATTTCTTTTAATTGTTACCAATATTGACTTGGTACATTCAGATTATTATTCATTGGGAAATATCGCGATGCCATAAAAATTAAATGTTCAAAAGCGCAATAAAGTCAATTGACTTTATTTCATTTTCGAAAACGTAATAAAGTCAATTGACTTAATTTTCCTTTACTTGGAGGGTAAACGTTCAAGTTTTGCTTCAAGTTTTGTTTCAAGTTTTACTTTTTTACGGACACACTCAAACATTTTGAAATTGAATACCAACTTGTTTTCAATTTTCTTTTCAAGTTTTCATTAAATTTTTCGTTCAATTTAAACAGCTGATCAGAATTATTGTAAATAAATTACAGTAATGCTTGATTATAACGAACTTTGGGGAAACAGCAAAAAGAAATGCTCTACGAAAAGTTCGTAATAAGCATAGTTCGACACAAACGAGGACTCTTCAAAAACAAATTCGCTATTACGAAGTATTTTTGTATGAAAATGGTAACCAAAACGTCGGTTATTTAGACTTAGTTCGCTACAACCGAGAATTCGTTATGACTGTGTTTTAATGCTTTGTTGTTGATTCCTTGACGACGGCATCTTGAAAGCCAAATTGAGCCTACGTCACAACTTCAATTTCAATTACTTTTAACAAGCAATACGTGTGATCAACTTGAAAGCAATTTCTTGAACTTGTAACTGCAGAGTTATGGTGGGAAATAAAGTCAAGTTACATTATTTCCATTGAGCTTATTACCTGTCATCGTATAAGCAATAATAATAAAAACAACTATTTGAATACATTGGGATTTTTTTGTAAAAAGTAATTTTGAAAATAGCATAACTTTCTAGCGCATCAGGTTTTAGTATTTTATATTAGAGGGCTGCAAAGTGTACACAAATGTATTCGTAGAATGTACTCGTATGAATTTCGTGTGTGCATAGATGTATGTTCTTATGTATATACTTATGTATACATGCATTTATATGTGTGCACAGACATATCCACGACCAAATATACATATATGCATATATTTTTCAGCATATAGCAAACTAATTTATCGCCATTGTGTAAAAAATACAAATCGATATATTAAGAAATACTACGGCTACGGTTGATTTTATTGTTATTGATTACACAATTTTCATAGAAATGATCGAGTTATCATAAAGAAACAACTGTAAGTTTTAAAGCTGTTTTCATCCCATCTTGAAAATTATACACAATAAAGACATCTCAATTGGCTACATTATGTAAAAAGATGCTTTGGCATTTTAGACGCAGTAAGCTATGGCCTTTTTAATCAATACTTATACTCGCTCTCTCACTCAGCAGAACGAAAAGAACAGAATTGAATAGCTGTTTATAAAGTACATATAAGTATGTAGTCGCAACCATCGCTGTTCCTTTGATTGTGAACAAACAAAAATGTGAACGTATTAAAATATGGGCATGTGTTAAGAAATACAGTATTTATCGGCTATTTGCATTTCAAATTTTGCACGTCTTTGGGTGCTTAAAGCGAGAAATGCATTTACAAAAACTCGCTTATATGCATCGGCACTGCTTATAAAAAGCTCGTTTATATGCACCATATATAAAAAACTATAATGAGTAAACAAAATCCAAAATTTTGTTTTCAAAGCCTCGTACGCAGTTCCGCCTAAATTTAGGGTTCAAAATTTTTCATTTACTTCTGCCAAAACGCATTTAAATTTCATAATTACAAATGTAAAAAAAAAAATTAAATAGATATTTTAAAAATACAATTAAAAGAACAACAAAATTTGTTTAAAACAGTGTAAACAAATTAATTAAAACTAAAAAGTGATTGTGCTTGTTAAAAAGGGCTAATTAAAGGATATTCAAGTGCAAATATATATGCTCTATTTAAGTGTGTTGAAATGAGAAAAATATTCTCGCTAACGTAAGTTGAATTCACAGTACTCCTATGTGTTAAGCGAGTTGTCATTATTTTATTGACAGTACGAGACCTTGCTATCTATGTTATCAATGGTTTCAGTCATAGATAAATACGTAGATTTCCAACTCTCGGGCTGTCAATAAAACATTTACAACTCGCTTCACGTATAGGTCTTGTGTATTCAACAAACTTGAGAGAGGCAATTCAACACACATCAGAGAGCGTAATTTTTGCACTTGAAAACGCAGTAAAATGTATAATTTTTGCACACACAAACACCTTTTTATTTTATTAAATTTTTTTATTTGTTTTATAATCAATTTTATGTTTTTTTTCTGTAATTTTAAAATATTTTTTTAATTTTCTTGACATTTGTGTGTCGAAATTTATCGAAGTTTTTAACCATTTTTTCATTCCGCAGTATTGCATTTTTGTTACTATTTGGGATAAATTATTTTAGTACCAAATAGAAAAAATGCAAACATTTTTTTTGCAAATCAACATTTTCTGAGCTCAAAGGTTCATATTTTCATTAATTAATGCAAAATTAATTGTATATAATAACTAAAAATTCATGTTTAAAAATATAAATTAGTATGGTTTTGGAGTTGTGGATACATTTTTATTTAAACGAATACTAATACAAAATGTTCTCCTAACACATTCTTATGTGTTGTTTCCACAATGCAAACAAGCATTACTTGTCTAAAATTTATATGAAAAGAACTCAGTTTTTTGAGCAATTTCCATACAAATTTTTTACTCAATTCGTTTGTTTGCATTGTGAAAACAGCACATTAGACTTAGGTTTTTTTGACAACCGACTTAGGTTTCTGACAACTATTTACGACTAGTCAGGCTTCTATGTTTTCTATGGTTTTAATATCCTCTTAAAGAGTAATGATTAAAAAGGACATAGCTTCCTGCTACAAGTCCGTCTAAAATGCCAAAGTATCCTTTATCCTTAAGTATCCTGAAAAATTGTATTTTAATTTTCTTTAGTTTTTTACAGAATGTAGCCAACTGACATGTCCTTATTGTCTACAATTTTCAAGATGGGATAAAAACAAATTCCAAACTTATAATTCTTTCTTTATCATAACTCGATAATTTCTATGAAAATTGTATAAGCAGGACTGGTAATAAAGTCAATGGATATAAGGTCAATTGACATTATTCCCACCATTGCACAGTGTGCTGGATCGCAAATCTAACTGGACAAAATTAATAAATCGTGTTGGGTTCACTTTTCACTTATGAATTAAATAAAAAATGAGTTCAAATATATAAATGATTATAAAAAATCAACTTTTTTCTTTTTAAGAAGATTTTTTAAATAAAATGAGGCAAAACATAAACAGTTCTCACTGTCAAGAAAAAATATCTTTTTAGGATAAAAATTGGTTTCTTAAATACGTCCTCTGAGGTTATTTGTAGTTATATATACTAGTATTTAGGTTGAATATAACTAAGATTCATGATTAATAAAATTATTAAGTGAGTTTTTATGTAAGGAGTCGGAGATAATAACTTTTAATATTAAAATAATTGAGTTATGAATTTTTAGTCGAACTGTATGGTTTTATCAAAAGTTATTAAATTAGTTTGGCTTAAGTTCATTTTTAATTTAAACATTCGATCACTGCCACTGTCAGCGGTAGTGTGGGTAAAGGACTCTGATGAGTAGACTTGGTGGTCACGAAACAGCTGTCAGTTCAACCTTCCGTACAGCCAAATTTTTCTTTGAATGTTCAATATTTACATGCTTTAGAATTTCTTTCTTAAATAAAAAATAATTTGATCGAATGATTAAATTAAAAATGAACTTAAGCCAAAACTAATTTAATAACTTTGGTATTAAAATAATTTTAATGTTTTTAATAAATTTTTGATAATAACTGTTTGTTTTTACTTATTTTTGCTTTATTACATTAATAATGCAGATAATAACACATAAATACACATAGAGATTTTAAATTTTTATTCACTTTCACATGCATCGTTAAAAGATCCAGATAATAATGAAAGAACTTCTTTTGTTATCAAACCTCGAACTCAAAATGGAGTGTGACCCAAACTTGCCATAAAAGGATCTGAAGAAACTAAGAGTCGATTGAAAAGATCTGTATTTGTGTCTATTCTCGATGTTTTTCTCGAAAACAACTCCCAAAAATTTCCTCGTGTCCTTATTTCTTAATTCTTGAGCTTCTTCAGACAGCTGTCCTATAGGAAGAATGCAAGACCTTATTATGTCTTTTCCATGAAAAAGGATTTTATGGACGCTAACTGACATAATATACCATAGGTATTCGTTTAAGTATAAATTTCGTGTGACAATAAAATTTTCAAAATCATCTTCATCAATAGGGTAACCACTACCTACCGTTTCCAAAATAATATGAAACCGTTCAATTAATTCTTTATTGACACCAGTGATTTCTGAACTCTTTTCTGCTGTTCTAAAGAACCGTCTGGCAGTATTACCGTCATACGTAGTACCTCCTTGTTGTGTTGGCATGTCTACAAGCAACCCCATCTCATTTCGAAATCTCTGCTGAATATTTTTTTTCTTTCAGCCACTTTTTCTTTATTTCCCGGTCATCGAGCTTGCCAGGTCATTATAGGAAGCTTATATGCTATATGTAATACACACTCCATGAAACGGATCCATGAATGTAGCGGAGACATTCCAAAGGTTAAAGATCGTTCATCGACAATTTTGTTTAAAATAGCAAAAGGTTTATTTAGTTCACTCGGTTTCGATCCACATATGAAACACGTTTGAGAAGAAGAAGTTACAGATGATAGTGCAGTACAAATTTTACCGTCTATCATAGTAAGCATAAAAGTTGACTCAACAAGAAAACTTTGTTCGCCATTTGTGATAAGAGTTGGAGACAAATCTCTAATTTCTTGCTGTATTAAATTAACTTCTTGAGAAATTAACTCAGTGGACTCTTTGGCAAAAACAAACTTGATTGGACGGCAGTATCTTGTAGAAGGAGCAGGATTTTGCCATACAATTATTTTTCTTTTTGTAGAACTAAAATTCATTTGAATAGGAACCATTGAAATACTAAATAGGCTTTCATCTCTATGGCCCTCCTCCGAGGAAAACTTTCGTTTATACTGCTTTTGCTGAGCCCCATCGCATCCCCATTTTATCAAAATATAAATAGTAAAACCTCTTTTTGAGCCAAACAAAGCCTTTCAGTAGTATGATTCACTAATGACTGGAGTGAACTTTTTGCATGCATCTCAGTTATTTCTGTTTCAGCTGGATAACATTTGTTCTTAGCTTTTTGAACATTAGTGTAGGAGAGAAAAAGATTTTAGCATTTTGCGTTGAGTTTTAGACGAATAACATCGTATTGATGTTTCGACAAATTAGTATCAACCATTAAAGATAAGGCTTCATCGGGAGAAAGGCTCCCTCAAGGCACAGGCTCAGAGCTTAATCTCTTACAAATTTTTTTCACTTCCGTACCTTTACTGGATGAAGCTTCCGACAGATCTTTCACAAGTCTGGCTGAATCCCGCTTTCCCATTTGCGAAACACTTGCTCACTAGCTTTAATAATTTGTTGATGGTCAATTGTATTTAAAAGACTTTGTATCTTTCTTTTTTCGATTTTTCACTACAGTCATCAAAGTTTTTCGGGTTTCTTCCAGCTTTTTTAAAATTTTTCGGTTGTATACTTTCAGGCAATACATACGGTTCATCAAGCCAAACTGAGTTCGATCTTAGGAAACGGTCACGGTGTCTTTCACTTTTTATAAATTTTTCGGCTAGTTTAAAACAAATAATATTTATATTTGCCTTAAGATTTTATTTCACGTCTTCTGTTATATCTCGAAGACTATATCTAACCATTATTAATGTCAATAAGACGTCTCCCATTTATTTTGGGAGTTTTTACCCATTTTTCGAAAATTTCCTTTCGCGAAAGAGTGGAGGTCATACTGGAAAAGTGAAAAGAAATGTATGGCGGTCGCAAAATTGCGCAAGATATTTTTGATTTACCTTAAAGTGAACACTTGAAAGATTAACCCAAATATAATTTTACACCGGAACTATCCGGAATAAACAGGTTTAACTCTAGTTGAAAAAAAGAAATATTTTATTTTTTACACTTTCTGAACTTTCCACAACAAAAATTTTTTTTAATACTTACAATGGAAATAATTAAATGAAACTTGTAATATATTTCCTTGAAATAGAGCTTAATAATAATAAAAAAATTATGACAAAAAAATCGCCGTAGCCTTTTTAATCATAAACCAAAGTCACACAAAAAATACGATTCTCTTTGAAATCTGAATGCACGTGTTAACAACAATTGACTTTAAAGCTTACTTTTTCCTAATCAGAGCTAAAAACAAAAAAAAAAAAAAACAAAACATGAATTACAGTTACCTATTGTATTGAGAAGTTCATTAAACGATCAGAAGGAATGTTGCCAGACATTTTTATTAATTTTTAGAAAAGATTTTAGTTCAGCTAGAGGTCCGTTTAATAAATTGAAAAAAACTCCTGATTTTCATTTTATTTATTTGAATTTTATTTCCCCGATATTTCGATCAACTTCGTTGATCATCTTCAGGGGAATCTAAAAATATATACAAAAACACAAGTGAAAAAACAACACAAAATATAATAAAATATAATTACAAAAAGGTAAGTTGGAATTAATTGTATTGTAAATTTACATTTTTGAAAAATAAATAAATAAACTTTTAAGTAAAAAGCATTGTTTAGGCTTTACTTTAATCAGCCCTTATCAATATCCAAACAAACACAATTTTTGTTTTGGTCTATATTTGTTTATCGTGCTCCTATATATCTGCGCGCATTTTCCTACATCGCTCTTATAATTTAGCCTCTTGTCAGCTGGTACATTTATTATATGTAGCATTTCCAGTGTATATCTCTTTTTATAATTAGTCTCTGATGTGAGTACTTTTACATGTTCGAAATTTGGCTTGTGACCTGTTAAAGCACAGTGGGCCGCGAGTGCAGTTTTTTGTGATAATGGTTTTTGAGTTGATTTTAAGTCAGACTTATGTGAAGCCATCCTAGTCTTCAATTTTGTTTTTGTGGTACCAACATTACCTTTTGGCATATATTGGACCCGTCTCCATTACAACCAATTTTATACACTATGTTCGACTTTTCATCATTTTTTAATCTTGATTTTGTTTTGCTGAACAGTTTATTGTTTGTGTTAAAAGTTCTGAACGCTAATTGGTTTTTGTGTTTGTCGTAAATGTCAGACTGCTTTAGTCTTTCAGAGAACCCCGGTATATATGTTGATGATTTATATGATTTGGGTGCTTTTCTGTTTGAATACCTTCATTGCAGCTTTTGGCTTTTACATGTTCCAACAGATCTAATATAGTTTTTCTTGGGAAATCATTCTTTGCTAGAATATTCTTAATTTTGTTAATATTTTTTGAGTGGAACGTCTGGTCACTAATAGATAAAACTCTTGTAATAAAATTAATAGCAGTGTTCATAATTATTTTTCTTGAATGTTTTGAATAGAAATATATCATTCTTCTGAGCACAATGGCTTTTGATACCAATCCAACTTCAATGTATTCCGTTGCCTAATTATGACCGAGTCCAAATACGGTAGATTTCCATCCTTTTCTACCTCCATTGTAAATTTAATTTGTTCATTAAAAGCATTTAGTACTTGCAAAGTGTTTTCAACACTGTCTGATCTTACAACTGCGAAAAGATCATCTACATATTTGACCAATAATCTTAGTTTGTTTTCCATTTTTCTTAGAGACGCGTCCAATAGTTCCTCCATAATAATATCCGCTATTATAGGAGCGGCCGGTGAGCCCATTGGCATTCCTTTTCTTTGCTCATATAATCTGTCCTGGTATCTAAAATATCTACCCTCTTTTATACAAAGTGATATCATCTCCATAAAAATATTTTTAGGTATCCTCATATATTGTTCTAATGTACTCCATTTCATCTCAATCGTTTTCAAAGCCAGATTTATGGGAATGCTCGGAAAAAGAGAAATTACATCAAAATATATAAGGCTTTCGTTATCATTTAACGTAAAATTTGTAACTCGGTTTTTGAGATCCTTGGCATCTTTAACATTATAAACAGAATCTTTCGTCAAGTTTTTTAAAATTTCAACTAAATATTTACTTAATTTGTACGACGGCGAATTTATGGACGAGCAAATGGGTCGAAGCGGCATATCACTTTTATGTACTTTAGGCAGCCCATAGATCCTTGGTGATATGGCCGTTTTTGTAATTAATCTATTTTTGTCAGATAAACTAATAATATTCATATTGAAAAGCTGGTCTATTAGTGAATTGTTTTTGTTTTGCAGGGTTGAGGTTGGGTTTTTTATCTGTCGCCCATATGTACACAAATCTCCAATAATATTATTCATTTTCATTTCATAGTCATTTTGCAACATAGCAACTTTTTAGATTCCCCTGAAGATGATCAACGAAGTTGATCGAAATATCGGGAAAATAAAATTAAAATAAATAAAATGAAAATCAGGAGTTTTTTCAATTTATTAAACGGACTAAAATCTTTTCTAAAAATTAATTAAATAAAGGGTTCTACATAATTACACAATAATTAAGAAATTTTTATTTTTTCCAGCTAGATTTGTGATTTACCACAGTGTGCATTGTGGGAAATAAAGTCAATTGACCTTATTTCGTTTTTATTTATTTAATATTAAACTTATAGCTAAATATAAGATCAATATAGGGAAGTGAAAGCACTAGCTACCAGGGCCATCGGCTAATATTTCGTTTTTAAAAGTGAAATAAAGTCAATAAAAATTTGGAAATAAAGTAATTGACTTTATTTCCCTATTCAAATGGAAATAACATCAACAACGCTTAATGCATGTCGAGCTTAAGGTTTTTTCCTCTCAGTATATCGAAAAGCGATTTTGCTGAGTAAAGATTCTTGCATAACCGGCTTAAGGGTTTTTCCTCCCGGTATATAGAAAATCAGCTTCGTTGAGTAAAGCTTTGTACATAGCCGGGCTTCGGCCAGGCTTAAGTGCTTTTCCTCTCAGCATATCGAATAGCGATTTCGGTGAGTAAAGATTCTTGCATAACCGAACTTTAGAAAGGCTTAACTATTTTCTCGTTTTGGTTAAGCGAATAGCGGCTTCGCGGACTTAATATTTTCTCTTTGGGGCTCCTTTTCCCCGTTTGTCGAATAAATATCTCCAACTAGTGAAGCCTGGCTAGGCAGAAAATCTTAGCTCAGCGAAGCCGCTTTTCGATATACTGAGAGGAAGAAGCTCTTAAACCCGGCCGAAGTCAGGCTATGTACAAGGCTTTACTCAGCGAAGCCGCTTTTCGATATACTGAGAGGAAAAAACCCTTAAGCCCGGCCGAATGTCGGCTACGTAGAGAATCTTTAGAAATACAAATAAAACTTTTAATTATAATGGAAAAAACTTATAAAAATTTCTTTTAATTGTTACCAATATTGACTTGGTACATTCAGATTATTATTCATTGGGAAATATCGCGATGCCATAAAAATTAAATGTTCAAAAGCGCAATAAAGTCAATTGACTTTATTTCATTTTCGAAAACGTAATAAAGTCAATTGACTTAATTTTCCTTTACTTGGAGGGTAAACGTTCAAGTTTTGCTTCAAGTTTTGTTTCAAGTTTTACTTTTTTACGGACACACTCAAACATTTTGAAATTGAATACCAACTTGTTTTCAATTTTCTTTTCAAGTTTTCATTAAATTTTTCGTTCAATTTAAACAGCTGATCAGAATTATTGTAAATAAATTACAGTAATGCTTGATTATAACGAACTTTGGGGAAACAGCAAAAAGAAATGCTCTACGAAAAGTTCGTAATAAGCATAGTTCGACACAAACGAGGACTCTTCAAAAACAAATTCGCTATTACGAAGTATTTTTGTATGAAAATGGTAACCAAAACGTCGGTTATTTAGACTTAGTTCGCTACAACCGAGAATTCGTTATGACTGTGTTTTAATGCTTTGTTGTTGATTCCTTGACGACGGCATCTTGAAAGCCAAATTGAGCCTACGTCACAACTTCAATTTCAATTACTTTTAACAAGCAATACGTGTGATCAACTTGAAAGCAATTTCTTGAACTTGTAACTGCAGAGTTATGGTGGGAAATAAAGTCAAGTTACATTATTTCCATTGAGCTTATTACCTGTCATCGTATAAGCAATAATAATAAAAACAACTATTTGAATACATTGGGATTTTTTTGTAAAAAGTAATTTTGAAAATAGCATAACTTTCTAGCGCATCAGGTTTTAGTATTTTATATTAGAGGGCTGCAAAGTGTACACAAATGTATTCGTAGAATGTACTCGTATGAATTTCGTGTGTGCATAGATGTATGTTCTTATGTATATACTTATGTATACATGCATTTATATGTGTGCACAGACATATCCACGACCAAATATACATATATGCATATATTTTTCAGCATATAGCAAACTAATTTATCGCCATTGTGTAAAAAATACAAATCGATATATTAAGAAATACTACGGCTACGGTTGATTTTATTGTTATTGATTACACAATTTTCATAGAAATGATCGAGTTATCATAAAGAAACAACTGTAAGTTTTAAAGCTGTTTTCATCCCATCTTGAAAATTATACACAATAAAGACATCTCAATTGGCTACATTATGTAAAAAGATGCTTTGGCATTTTAGACGCAGTAAGCTATGGCCTTTTTAATCAATACTTATACTCGCTCTCTCACTCAGCAGAACGAAAAGAACAGAATTGAATAGCTGTTTATAAAGTACATATAAGTATGTAGTCGCAACCATCGCTGTTCCTTTGATGTGAACAAACAAAAATGTGAACGTATTAAAATATGGGCATGTGTTAAGAAATACAGTATTTATCGGCTATTTGCATTTCAAATTTGCACGTCTTTGGGTGCTTAAAGCGAGAAATGCATTTACAAAACTCGCTTATATGCATCGGCACTGCTTATAAAAAGCTCGTTTATATGCACCATATATAAAAAACTATAATGAGTAAACAAAATCCAAAATTTTGTTTTCAAAGCCTCGTACGCAGTTCCGCCTAAATTTAGGGTTCAAAATTTTTCATTTACTTCTGCCAAAACGCATTTAAATTTCATAATTACAATATACAAAACACAAAAATTTATTTACAAGACGACACAAATTTCAAAAATGCCTTAAAAAACAATTATCTGAACATTAATCTTTGTTTCAGTTGACAGAAAATATATTTTCGCTAACCCTTCGTCTCCACGTAGCAATTTTATTGCCGGCAATTGTCAAATTCCATATGGAAAATTATACTTGTTAGTTAGTATTTTCTAAATGAAGCTTGACCATTTCAGCAAGAAAAATTGATCCGTGGAGACGTAAGGTAATATATCCAAAATCGTTTCATAGCTCTCATGTCTCTGAGTAAAAAGAATCTGTGAATGCTCACATGTTTCCTCACAGGCCATTTCAGACTGAGAAAACACCTCAACAGACTTGGCATTGAGAGTAACAACTGTGCGGATTCTGTGATTATGAGGATGAAACTCCAGAGCATATTCTGATGGACTGTGAAGCGTTATGCCACAGAAGATATGGCCAATTGGGCAAGCACCTATTGGAGGATTGAGAACAGCCAACACTAGAACCACTGGCAATCTTGAGATTCCTCAGGAGAGTAGGACTAGATGAGGTGCTCTAGCACCTGGCAAGGGATACAATAGATCTTCTTCGGTCGCAGTGTCCTGTGTTTTTCCTTTAATTTAAATTCATTCATGGTAATAGATATGATTTCCCTGTATTAGACAAAAATGTTTAGCGGCCCACCCACTTGCAAATAATTGTGCAATTTTTCGTATTGTACAATAATATCGCTAATATATATGTATGTTATCTTCGAAGGTGGCCCAATATATTGGAAAATATCAAAAGACTTTTGATTTTTATTGTACAATGACAATTAAAATTCAATTATAGGACAGAAAATGCTTGTTAGAAACTTTGCACTACATGTCTTCAAACCACATGAATCACTTCGGGATAGTTTTTTGCATAAGAATCGACCGAAGGCTGAAAGTAGATTGTTGGCGTAGTTTGCGTACTTCATTCCATGTCACATATTTTATCTTTTATAGGCTACATATATTTAAAGTAAAATTATATTCGAGAATAAAAGCCGTATAAAATAGAGCTTATGAAAAAAGATTGATGTGCTTTAGTGATTTGTCACTTCAACTGTGTACTACCAAATAGAAAATTGCCCAAAAAATGAATTTCAGTTTGTTATTTTACACTTACTTTTTGTTAAATTGAGAAAGAACTTTTTGTTTTCTGCTGAAAAATTGGTGCACAAACTTTAATTTTTGGAAAATGTAATTAACATGTACATGCATAAATGAACATTTTTTTAATACATTTTGAAAATATTTAAATTACTTTACAGTGCATAAAAGCGTGAAATGCATATAAGCGAAATGCAAATACAAAAAATATTTATGGTTTTTTAATACCAATAGAAAATTGCTCATGATAGGATGCACATAAACGTTAAATGCGAATAACCGACGTGCATATGTACGTCAGTGATGGAAAATTCAGTACTTGTGTACTATTTTTAGTAGTTTTTCATTCTCAAAATACCTCAGTACCCCCACGACATAAAAACGACTTTTTCCAATCTGTAACGTTAAAAAATTAAATTTTTTCCGGTTTATTAATATTCAACCCATTATATTCAAAAACTTGTTCGAAAACTCTTGATATCTTTATTTGAAGAAATAAAATCTGTTCAAACAGAAGTTATTAGAGAACTATTTATAACTGGTATAAAATTCATTGTTACATGTAGTAGACTATATACATAAGTTGCACTTTGAGATTATACCCAAATCAAATTGTAAGTCCTCAGTATTTTCATATCGAGTGAAATAAGACATATTTTCATCGTAGATTGCGCTTCAAAAGCTAAATGAATCTGCAGTTTTACCCCCATATTTATAAAAATTTATTGAAGTTAATGTTGGTTTACTGTACGAATTTTGTATAGGAAACCCGGTTTTACTCCACACATTAACTTTACTAATCATATGTTTATTGTTTAATATATGTTTATTGTGTTGTTTACTTACTCTATTACATAGTATTTAATATAGTAGAGGGCTGCAACGAATACTCGAACACGTGAAGTACACATGAAATAACAAAGCATAAACATTTATTCGAAGTATGATTAAAAAAATGCGTATACATTTTTATGCACAACAAAGCTGTAGAATAAATCTACCTGTTGTTCTGTTTTTTGTTTGTTGCTGTTACGAGCATGCTATCAGTTCTTAATTACAACAAACGATAATTTTTATGTATATGTCACGAGCACAAAACCTCACGAGTGCGGTAATACTATAATAAGTCTACAGGTGGTAGCGTTACGACAGCTTATTATTTTTTGTTCTGTTCGCTTTGTGTATACCGTACGTCATAAACATTTGTTTGTTGACAACCATTCTCCAGTTTTGTTGTATTGTAGGATATGCATTGACATTTGTACATTTGTGTTAGTTATGCGACTACCTGTTATATTATTCTACCATGCACATGCCCATATTTTAATACGTTCACATTTTTGTTTGTTCACAATCAAAGGAACAGCGATGGTTGCGACTACATACTTATAGATAGATCAGAGTCTAAAAGAAGAAATAGGCTATAATTTTTTTTAATAGGACCACGAGGGGAAGTAGGGGAAATTTCCTCCTCTTTGACATTAACACTATTGAACCTACCACACTCCCTTTTTTCAAAACAGACATAAATACATACTTACCTGAATTCAACAAATAAAATTATATGTTTCTGAAACGAAAGAAACTTTTACTTGCAACGGTTGAGTCGCACCTATTAATTAATTTTTCTAAATGTTCGGAACTTCACTAACTGTCTTTTCTTAGAATGTTTAACAGTTCATACATGACAATAAGAGCGACACTGTCACCCATCTTTTCATTAATGACCATGTAAATGACAACTTCCTCAGAAACGTCTCCATTACATTTTTTCGTTTGTTTCTTTTTTACACGTGTTCTACAATAACAATTTGAGAAACTGGTCGCGAGAGAGTATTTACTACAAGAAGTTTTAATAGAAATTGTAACAGAACTTTTTATCAGCTCAATTTCGCTCAATTTTAGCAAGCAGGAATGCATCAAAATGATTCAAACTGGTGAGAGACTGAGCGACAATGTCCACAAGAATTTCATTTGGCTAGTTGGCATGACCAGTTGAGTAGTTTTTCTTTTACCCATTCTTTAAGTACGGATTCTGTTAGATTGTCTTAAAAGAAACTGTAATCGACAAATATCGTGCATGACAAATCTCTACGACGCCTTGGCCAACCGGGAACAAACAAACGAGTGGTATTGTGTGTGCAACGTAGTTATTTAATATATACACAACATTTGACAACTCGTACCACGAAACAAGCAAATAAAAAAATAATCAGATGGTGTTCCAGGGCTACCTTGTATATTATTCTACCATGGTGGTGAGTTGGTAAGGGCCACTGAATTTGTTTTTGACCTAAAATTATCTTTTTTTGCTGTTATCTCCGATATAATCAACTTTACGAAAAAAATTATATTAGAAGATTTGTTGGAAACTTAATTTTACACAAAAATATTATATAGATCAAATAGGTTAGATTAACATTTCTTGAGATATTAGACGTTAACTTATGAGTAGTAAGATATTTTCCATGCAAAGTACACTTAAAATATTACATTTTTTCTTAAAAATTCTATAACTCAGCTGCACTTTATGCACTTACATCGTACTTGCTCTCGATTTAATCGGAATAAAACAATAAAAACAAAAACGCCTATAGCGTCGAAAGTGTAACTTGTACTGGTGAGTTGGTACGGGTCACTGAAGTTAATTTTTATTTAAATTTTACTTTTTGCTGTTATCTCCGAAATAATTAACTGTAGCAAAATAATGTAAATGGAAAGTTTGTCAAAAACCTAATTGTCCACAGAAATATTATATAGACCAAATTGCTTAAATTAATATTTCTTGAGATATTAGACTTTAACTTATGACTAGTATAAACTTAAAAATTTTATACTACACATAACTTAAAGTATCTCAAGAAATATTGATCTAAGCAATTAGTTTATGTCACATTTTTGTAGGAAATTAAGTTCTCAACAGATTAAGCATTTACATTTTTTATCCAACTTATTATATTGGAGATAACAGCTAAAAAAGAGAATTTTATGTAAAGACTAACTTCAGTGACCTGTAATAACTCACCACTACAAGTTAAAATTTCGTCAGCATGTACATTTATTCCGAGTAAATCAAGGTAAAGTACAATGTAATAGCATAAAATGCGGCTGAGTATTAGAATTTTTAGTAAAAACTGATTATTTTTACGTGTATTTTGTATGGAAAATCTTTCCACGCTTTGGGAAAGTACTTAAAATTAATATTGAGGGCTGTAACTTTCAGGGTACTTTTTTTAATATTTCCAACAGAATTTCAAGTAGGGAGTGCTAAAAAACATAATTGCAAAAAAAGAAAATAACCACCCTAATAGTAGCTGTGTTGGTTTTTTGCCACATACAGTGTGTAAAATATATAATTATGGAAAACAATATTTTTTTTAAATTATAAATAAAAAGATTTTTTTTTGGAAAAACTAAGGGTATTGGGGCAAAATGTATTGAAAATTTCTCCATTTTAGGAAGTAAAAAATAGCAAATTTAGCGTGAACTGCCATATTATACATTTTTACGACAAACATAATTTCTTGTGATAAAATTTTATGAAAATCTTTGCGTTTACTTTATCATATTACGGCCTTCAAAATTTTATCAGCAAAATATTTTTGGGCAGCAATGATCTAAAACGGCATTCGAAAATCCTGAATTTCGAGAGTAAAAAGTTGAGAGTAAAAAGCTACTCACGATCCCATCTCTATTATAAAACTGTCATAAGGCAGCACGTACATAAGCACGTACGTAAAAAAATCATTTGAGAACATGCAGATTTTTTCTAAAGGCGCTTTCACATTGTAATACAAGCTTTGAGATTTTTATTAGATTTTGTGAGACGAAAATTAAATCAAAATCAGTCTGACTGTCAAAAAATCTCAAAGAAAATTTTCTCATTAGATTTTGTTTCTACACTATCACATTCCAAATAAAACGTAACATAAATAATTTGCAAAAGCAAATGTTTTCATTCTTCTTCCTTATTTATGCTAGCAAACAAATACACAACTGTTTTTGTTATTCCTATGTTTGTTTGTGCAAAACACAACCCTGATAAAATGAAAAATGTGGTTGTTTAGAAAATTTCCTAAATATGATGAATACCATAATACTGTAAAATTTCTTTACGTATTATTTGACAGATCATAACAATTTGGTTTCACACTGTTGGATTTTTACTTAAGATTTGAATTTTTGACAACTATTAATACTAAATCTAATAGTCTGAAGGGCGCTTAATTAACATCCATGCATACATAAACACAAGAGCAAATGAGTTTCCCCTGTCTTTCATTCATTTTAGAAAAAGCATACATATGTATATATTTATGTATATATATACATAGCTAGCTAAATAAATAATTTGAAAAATAATTTTCTTTCTTTGATGTTGATGTTGATGCATATCAAACAGGCACAATATTTAAAAAAATTAAAATTATTTTTACTTTAGTCTTAAAAATGAAACACGCTGCACCACATGTTCATATAAATCATACTGATGTGTGTTATAATCCAGTTTTGGGTCGCTACTTAGTAAACGGACCAAAATTAACCAAATCAGCGAAAATTCTAATAGAAGAAGAACCCTTTGCTTTAGGTCCAAAATGTAACGATCCTGTTGTTTGTCTGGAATGTTACTGTTATGTGAATTGTGATAGCGATGATGTGCAACCAAATGAACGTTGTCCAAAATGTAGCTGGCCATTGTGTATAGAATGTCAAGAAAATAAAAATGGAAAAAAGTATCATGACAATAATGAATGTTTAGTGTTTTCAAAAGCTAAAATTAAATTTTATAACATGTTGAGTGATGTGAAAGGTTGTCCCCAATTGGATTGTATAACACCATTGAGGTACATATTAATATTTATGTATTTATGTATGTATGTATGTAGTGTGTATTTAGAATTTTTTTTCAAACAGTTTAATTTCCATCTCCAAAATTTAAAGCATAATTTAACTAATGATAGTACGAAAAGGAATTCGGGCTTCGATTTGTCTGCAAATCTGGTGTAAAAGAGGTGAAACACAAATTATTGTAACAAAGAATATGATTTTTTTACATAGAAGCCGGTGACGCCGAAAGAACTCACTTAACCCTCAAAGCGACAGTTTTTTTTATTGTATGTAACTTTTTCCCGTTAGATAATTTTTTTTAAACTTAATATTTTCGCTTCATTCACTTGCTTATGTGTTAAGTACTTTATTTAGTTTTACTAGGAGCGGGTGGTAAAGCTGATTTGTTTAATTTGATACATTGCGATCGTTCCCATTTCATTTTCAAACTTTTATAAATTAAATATTTTGTGCTGTCAAAACGGAATCTTGTTGATTCTATTTGGTTGCTTGCGTGCAGTAGGCGGCCACTTATACCAGATATGTTGTGCAATATTTATACCGGTCACAACATTTTAGATTGACTATATATATATATATATATATATATATATATATATATATATATATATATATATATATATATATATATATATATATATATATATATATATATATATATATATATATATATATATATATATATATATATATATATATATATATATATATATATATATATATATATATATATATATATATATATATATATATCTTGTTGATTCTATTTGGTTGCTTGCGTGCAGTAGGCGGCCAC